>OY740781.1:103690589-104184152 GCA_963514005.1 Raja brachyura | reverse complement strand
GGCTACAAATGCATTAAATACTTATCAAAATTACTGTTGCCGGTGGTGAAGGCAACCTTTACTATTTTTGTTACCTTACAGCAGCAATTTGTGTCCCTGGGCTATGTAAGGATTCACACAAAGTAAAGTTCCATTTAGTCTGCACTACCAGTCGACATTCTAATGCATTGTATGAATATTTCTAAAACATTTACCAAGTTGGTGGGTGGATGCTTCCCCGTGTTGCTATTGCTAATCCCACATTTTGTTATTGAATACTGGCATTTACTGATTACAGAAAAAGTCTTGGCATTCTGCTTCATTACAATGCTGCAGCCTTGGACCATCTGCAATGCTGAAATGTACATAGATAACATTTACTGTTGTGGTCACAATAAGAGACTACACATTCAGGAATAGCATCAAGTCAAGACAAATCAAATCAAGTTGATCAAATTTATTTTCACATGCCCAAGTGTAGTATTTCACATGACCAAGTGTAGTGAGATACAGATACAATGAAGAAACAATGAAATGAAAATTACAAAGCAGAGTAGAAGAATCAGTAGATAGACACAAGATGCTGGAGTAACTCAATGGTTCAGGCAGCATCTCTGGAGAAAAAGAATAGGTGATATTTCAGGTTGGAACTTTGTCCTTGTGGGGTATTTGCTATTGAAGAGGGTTGAAACGAGGATTGGAGCCAAAGCAGTTGAAAAAAGGTGAGAATTGGAGCCTAAGCAGTTGACGCAGGTGAGAAAAACAACAATGGGAATGAAGTAAAGCAGAAGGCAGCGATATCAAGAGCTAGAGGCAAATTAGGGTACAAAGTAAAGTAAAAGTCAGACAAATAAAAATAGTCAACCCTAAATACTTTATAATAAGGTAGACGATCTAATGGCAAAAATAGCAGTGAATAGATATCTATATTACTAAAAGTCTGATCTTGGCCACTTCCTGTTGTTCTTTACATTGATTTTATAAAAAAACGCTGCCACTTACGGCTGTAATTTTTGGCCATCTTACTCAGAGTATTGATGCTGGGACCCAACGGGTCCCACTCAGTCTAGTAATCTAATAAAAATTATGGAGACGTGGTTGGAAGGGGTTCAAAGCAAGGACTTTTTAGGAAGGAAAGGGTGTTGGGGATAGCTCTGCTAACAAGTTATATGGCAGTAACTCAATAAATAACAGGGTGTGTAAAAAGAGCAGTGCAATAATTATAGGGGACTTTAATTACTTTAGAGATACAGCGTGGAAACAGGCCTTTCGGCCCACCAAGTCCATTGGCTATGGTTGAAAAATCCCCAAGAAGTTATGATCAGAGCAAGGTAAAATCAAAAACAATGGTGTTCGACTTAAATAAAGGGAGTTACAATGGCATGATGTTGACCTGGCTAAAATGGAGTGGGGAAGATAGAATAGTCGTAAGGAGTTTAACCATTTAAAATGTTAATTCACGACACTCGGCAAAAACATATCCCACATGGGAAGGAAAAACCTTGGCGGCGGTGGGGGGGGGGGGGGGGGGGGGTTGAACCCACCATAGTTAACCAAAGCGGTTAAGGAGGATATGAAGTTGAAAGGGAAAATGTATAAAGAAGGCAAAAGTCAAAGTAAATCTGAAGTCGTGGATAAATTCAAAATTCAGCAAGGAAGAACAGAAAAGACAATAAAGAGAGAGAAAGAAAACAATGATGGTAAACTTATGATGGATGTCAAAATAGATAATAAGAGTATGTTAATAATAAGTATATAGAAAGGAAGAGAGGGGTTCAGTTAAACATAGCCCCCTTTGAATATGAGGTTTGGGAAACAGTTATGGGGAACAAGGGAGTAGCAAAGGAGTAAACAGATATTTTCGGTCAATCTATACTGAAAATGATATGACAAATATTCCAGTAAAACTGAATAATATTGGGTCAAAATAAAATGGCATCACTTGAGATTTAGGCAAAATGATGGGGATAAAGACTGATAACCATCCCCACTTCCCCTGGCCCACATGGCTTGTATGCCAAGAGTCGAGGAAAATGGATGGAGTGGTAGAATCTTCTAACAAACCCTCAATTCTGGAGAAGTGGATTGGAAACTGATGATCATACTGAAAAAGGGAGAGTTATATTTTAAAAAACCTGCAGTATTATAACTTAGTAGCGGAACATATATTGTTGGACGAATGTTAAAATTGATTATTTGGGAAGCAATAGCCATGTTTTGAAAGATATAATCTAATTATAATCTGGCTTTATGAAGGGGAAATCATGTCTGAAAATATATATATCAACTTTTTGTGGAGGTGAGGACCAGGGTGAACTGAGGTAAACCAGGAGGAACTTGTATTTGGACTTACAGTAAGTGTTCGACAAGGTGCTTCAGAAAAGGTCAAAACACAAGATACAAGACTATGGTGTTGAAGGTGACCTAATAGGATGGATACAGGATTGGCTAACAGACAGGAAGCAATCCATAGGGATAAGGATGTCTTTTCTCGGAATGCAACTGTTTACTTGTTAACTATTAATGACTTGGAAAAAAGGAAGAGAATGTGCAGGAACCAGATTTGTGTACAACACAAACATCGGTGGGTAGGCAAGCTGTGATAAGGTTCCAGTTTAGGGGAAGATATCGATAAATTTGGTGAATCTGCAACAGGTTGACAAATAGACATTTGATTTCTTGATTAGCAAGCGTGTCAAAGGGTATGGGGTGGTCAGGAGAATGGGGTTGAATGTGAAAGATAGGCAAGTCATGATTGAATGGTGGAATAGACTTGATGGGTCGAATAGCCTAATTCTGTTCTTATGACATGAACTGAAGGTATAATGTGGGAGAATCTGAGCTGGTTCATTTTGAAAGGGAAACCTAAAGAAAAGTTTCTTAAATGAAGAAAAGTTGCTGCAAAATATTTGGGGATCGTTATGCCTGGAACACAGACAACTTTCCACCAGAACAGCAGGCAAAAGAGTAGGCTGATGAAATGTTGGCCATTATTTCAAGGGTTAAAGTATAAACATAATGTAGCACCAGGCACCATTGAGACCATATCAAGGTTATTGTTGTTTCCCAAATTTAAGGAAATATATTTTTAATTTGAGGCATTTAGAGCAGGTTCACAAGTATGATCCCAGGTATGGGTGGGTTGTCATCGGAGGAAGGGTCACATGACAATGAGTAGAATTGGAATTTTGAAGAATGAGAAGCAATCTTAATGAAACATGTAAGATTCTCAACGGGCTACATAGGGTAGCTAGATTGATAACTGTTGAGAGAATGTTTCCTGCCTTGGGAAAAATCCAAAACCAAGGAGCATGTCTCAGAATAGGGGTGTCTATTTAAGACAGAGAAGGAGAAGAATTTCTTCTTTGAGAAAGTTGTGATTCTGTGAGAGAGAGTGTTTGAGAATAAGATGGAGATGGATTTCTAATCAGCTAGGGAATCAATGATTTTGGAGGAAAAGCTTAAAAAATGTTGGATCACCTACAACCCTATTGAATAGCAGAATAAATTCAAGGGGCTGAAAGACCTATTCTCGTTCCTACTTATGGTTTCATGGACTCATTAATCATTATTATAGTTCATTATAGCTGCTCCAGAATAACATAAAAAGTGAAATCCAATATTTGAATCTACAGATAATGCCCCTGAAAATAATCTCAAAGTTCAAAATAGAATTACATTATTGAATGCTTTTGCAAATGATCCAGAAATGAATAATAAATTGTGGCTACGGATTAATAAATGCATTTCTCTGGAGTAATGCTAGTCTGATCATCAAGTGTAGCAGGTGCTTATTGTTTCTTAGACCCATTTTGAAAAGATAATCAAGCAATCCAAACAAACAATTTAAATAATTAATATAATATAACAATGGAGGGGGGGGGGGATTTGAATCACTTTATACAGAAAGCAGTTATTTGGAATTGTCATTCAATTTATAATAATTTGGAAAATAACTATATTTTAATTTTCTCTTCTAACCAACAGTACCTTTTAGCAAGTCTAAAGTATATACTTGATCTTCAAATTTATCAAGGTATCTAGCAATAAAGGCCATTCCTTTACCTGTCTACCTTCAGCTGATGGTTTACCTTCAGTTGATGGTCTGGTTGATGGTGAGAACTCAGCATTTCAGGATTGTTTATAGGGATTCATACAGTGCTGTTGGGATTATCACAAAAGTATGCCAAGCTCTAGTTTATGTTGAAGCTGTAATGGGAAGTTTATGGACTCCCACCATGAAGGCCTTTTGATGAAGTCCGATGAAGGGTCTTGACCCGAAACATCACCTATTCCTGTTCCCCAGTGATGCTGCCTGACCCGCTGAATTACTCCAGCATTTTGTATCTATCTTTGACGTAGAAACGTAGAAACATTGAAAATAGGTGCAGGAGTAGGCCATTCGGCCCTTTGAGCCAGCACCACCATTCAATATTATTATGGCTGATCATCCACAATCAGTACCCAGTTCCTGCTTTCACCCCATAGGGTCTTGACTTGAAACATTACCCATTTCTTCTCTTCAGAGATGCTGCCTGTCCCGCTGAGTTACTCCAGCTTTTTGTGTCTATCTTCTCCCCATATCCCTTGATTCCTTTAGCCCCAAGAGCTATATCCAACTCTCTTTTGAATACATCCTGGGAATTGGCCTCCACTGTCTTCTGTGGCAGAGAATTCCACAGATTCACAATTGTCTGGGTGAAAAAGCTTTTCCTAATCTCAGTCTTAAATGGGGTGTAATCTCAGTCTTATTCTTATATAAGGGGTGTAAATCAGCATCTGCAGTTCTTTCTTACACGTGAAGGCCTACAGATCAAATTTTACAACTGACTGTTAGTAATGCTATCTCTTAACCAACCATGGAATGGGCAACCTCAAGGGAATAAACATTTTTGTCTGCTATTAATATTACCTGCCCAGTCTTTTGACCAGCAGTAAGGATGTTTAACGGTCTGTGGAAAGTTGCACTTGAGTATATTTGTTATTCGTTTCAATATATTTTAATCTATTTTCAGGTGCGTGAATGGCATTTGTGTGCCCATCAATGCCTTCTCATATAGCTGTAAGTGCCAGCTGGGTTTCAGAAATGTGCTGTGTGATGAGGAAGAGGAGCTGTTTAATCCTTGTCAGAACATCAGATGCAAACATGGAAAATGCAGGCTTTTGGCTCTGAGCCGGCCTTACTGTGAATGTAATAGTGGTTACACTGGAGAGAACTGTGACAAAGGTAAGAGCAGTTCAGTGGAAATATCTTTCTGGTGCTAGAGTTTAGATATGACTACACTTTCTGAGATGCTGTGACTTCAATCTGCATTTACCTTTGACAGCCATGCCACTTGCTTTCATTGGCTCCAAGCATCTGAAAACAATTGAGGGAAAGCATTTTAAACTCTTTTGTGCCTATTTCCATCTCTTCACCCAAACAAACAGTCAGTAATGTACATTATAAAATATGAAGCAGTTTGAGTCTTAGTCAGCATAAGAAATGCTGACTAACCTATAGAATAAATGTTCATCATCCAGTCATTGCATACCACACCTCACAAATCTGATGCATTTTGCTTCAGAATGTTTGCTCTTTGTTCTGTGGGAAAGAAACCTTCAATGGCATATTTTGTTCCATGTTTTCAGTATATTGGCAGTATATGACATTTAGCTGTAATATGCTGAATATTAATCTTTGTATTGTTGTGTGCCTCAGTTTATTTTTTAAATGTTAATGAGCTTTCATTAAATTAATTTAAAAACTCTTCTTTGAAGTAGGGTTCATTTTTTCAGCTTTAACCTCACTGCTGTTTATCTCATTTTTAACATTTCTATATCTTCTTGGACTGACCAGCCAAATCCAATGATTCTGCACTTAACCCTAGTACAAACTCTACCTCTGACCTCTCAACTTCAACTGACCAATCACAGCACCTCTTGCAGGTGAGACGAATGGGAAAAGGGATGATTGTTTCTTCTCTCTCTCTCTCTCTCTCTCTCCCTCTCTCCATCTCTCTCTATCTCTCTCTCTCTCCCTCTCTTTTTCCCAGCTACTCTTTCTTAAAAACTTGTTTGAATCCAATACAATCTATTTCCCTCGTAGTTCTGACCCACACCTTGCCTGCCCTTTTTGCTTGTACAATATGATTTTCATTCTCCATCGGTGTAACTGTAAAGCATGCAGCAATTGTACTAACAATTATTCCAATGTCTTGTTAGTTCATGTTATCATACCAGATGACTGAAAACACTTTGTATAAAACTAAATATGTATAAAGTTTTTTAATCCAAAAAAACTGCAGGAAAATTCCAGGTTTAAGCGATTTATGTTCTCATTTTTGATTGTACATTAGAAATAATAACAATCATGTATTTGAAGAATCATGTATTTAACGAACCATGTATTCAGTTTCTACTTAGAATAGATTTTTGCCATATACAAAATATAATAATCTGGGTGTTGGAAGTGCAATTTTCAAGAGAAATGTGTTATGCAATTTGATCCCTCAAATGAATAAAGGTTTACATGTAACACAGTTTGAACCAGTGGAACAAACTAGGCATAAAATAATTTTTGCTTGATATTTTGACTATTAATAAGTGCTTTTGTACTTTATTAGTATTTTTTTAATTACACAAGTACACTTGGTATGTTTATGTAGGCACATGGAACTGCAGATGCTGCTGATTTACAAAATAAGACACAGTGTACTGGAGTAACTCAGATAGTCAGGCAGATCTCTAGAGAACATGGATTGGTGATGTTTCGGGTTGGGGCCCCTTGTTCAGACTGATTGGAGTGGGTGAGGAAAGCTGAAAGAGGGCAGGGTGGGACAAAGCCTGGCAAGTGATAGGGGGATACAGGTGAGGGGGGGGGGGGGGGGTGGGATTGACAGATAGTTGGACAAAGTCCAGAGATGAAGAAGTGTGAAATAAAGAGGTAAAATCATTAATTTGTGGGCATGTTAGCTTCCAAAATTTCTTCTTTAATCATCAGGGAGTTAATTGTATGAACACTATTTGCCAGTTTTATACAAAGCCAAACAAAGATGAATTATATTGGAGCCACATTCTATTTTTCACAATGTGGATAGAGCCTCCATCTGATCCTTAAATTCTATAGTAGTAATTTATAAATCGTATACTTCTATAGAAAGTTGCCAAATATGAAAAATGTGGTAAGATTGCACACAATTAGATCGAGGGCAGTGGATAATTTTGGCAAAGTCGACTTTATTATCGCTCTGTATACTGGTCTTGTGTTTTGGAATGAACAATTAGAATTAACAATATAGGATTCACATATGATATAATAGTTTTGTTTTCCTGAGGGCCATTACTATAACCTTTGGTTCACTTATAGACAACCAACAATAGTTATTATTTTCAGTATTGGATCATCAAGTTTTACTTAATTCAATTTCAGAGATTCCCACTGTAGGATTTGAACTCACAACCTCAGGGTTGATAGTCCAGCAGTAGTACAATTCTTGATACATGTTGACACAGAAATACTTCACTCTAAAAAGGAATGGCTGACGTTGGAGACTTACCCCATTGATGCCAGTCCTGGTCAGATCTTGTTTTCAGTGGTGAAACAATTCGTAATCACTGTTGGCATCAAAACAAACTGTCCACAGAAATCTGGCAATCATGGTGTGGGCTCGCCCTTTTCCAATGTCAGTTCCGTGAATTCTCTGGCATCTTGCAACAATGATGTTGTCGTACAGGCTAAGGAACCATTTATAATAACGGACTTTAAACAGCAGTTTATAGAAAAAAAACAGAAACAGATTTCCGATTAACACTCCAAGCAGTGTGGATAATCTAGACTGGGCATACACTGGACCGGACTAATCTAGACAAATGAAATTAAGATAGAAGTTTTTAAAGAAATGTTTGACGATACAATCACAAAAAAAATTATCTAATCAAAAGTATGAAAAGTACGAGGAAATAATAAACCATGTGTGTAAAATTGAGGTGTCTAGGCATTGATGGTGTTAAACAGCAATCACAGCTTTGCTCATTGGAACATTGTGTTCTATATTAATTAACCTACCAAGCAGCACAATGGGTTGTGGGAGGAAACCTGCACTCCCAGAGGAAACCCACATGGTTACAGGCAAACATGCAAATTTAATGCGCCAGAGGTCAGGATTGTAAAATGTAACAAATGTAATCATGCAACTTTCCATAGGCCATAAAGCATCTCACTGCTGGTCATAAGACTGGGCAAGTAATATTAATTGCAGACATAAATGTTTATTCCCCTGGGGTTATCCATCCTATGGTTGCTTGAGAGACGGCATAACTAATAATCAGTTGTAAAATTTGATCTGAAGGCCTTCAAGTTTAGTAAGGAACTGCAGGTGGTGGTTCACACGGCAGACCGACACAAAATGCTGGAGTAACTCAGCGGGTCAGGCAGCGTCTCTGGAGAAAAGGTTTAGGTGACATTTTGGGTTGCTGTGAAGCAGGCAGCTTATCAACATGTGCCACTGTCTCCTCCCCCTCATCCCCACAAAGCCACATTGACCGCAGTTTCTGGCTTCCTCTGCTTAATTGCCCCTGTGCCTGCACCAGTTGTTGCAGTTAGTTTTCCTGCATTATGAATTTGAATGAATAATAATGACACTCGTTATGGGAGATTTCACTTATTGTTTTAGAAGACACAAATATCTTACCTTTTGGTTCTCTTTCGAACTTGCAAGATCGAAATCATTTGTCCATGACCTAATGAGGCCTAAAGATTTAAGAGTATTTACGATGGAGAAAGTAAACATGGAACTAAACTGTTGTATTTACCACGAAGTAAATCAAAAATGATGGCTCTTCCATCCTCTTTTCCAGAAATCTCCTGTCGAGGGGAACGCATCCGAGATTACTACCAGAAACAGCAAGGCTACGCCGCGTGCCAGACAGCCAAAAAGGTTTCGCGGTTAGACTGCCGAGGTGGATGTGACAACGGGCAGTGCTGCGGACCTCTGAGAAGCAAGCGGCGGAAATACAGTTTTGAATGCACTGACGGCTCTTCATTTGTGGCGGAGGTGGAGAAGATTGTGAAATGCGGCTGCTCACACTGTTCTTTCTAAAAGCTTCAAACGCTCGCCCCTTTCCAACACAATGTGCGCCTGGTGACTGTGTGGGACATATGTTGCTTTCGTGCTGGAGATATTTGAATTATATTGTAAAATACAGAACAGACTTATTTTTATTATCAGAAAATGACTATTTTCTTCATTTACAAAAAAAACATTTCAAGTCCTTTTGACTGAAAGTTGTTGCAAAACACACAAAAGTATCTGTCAGAAGCCAAACTGGATTTCGACTTTTCCTGACTCAGCATGAGGAAACTCTCTATCATTTGACATCTGGCGGACATGAGAAAAAGAGAAATCTATAGCAGGATTGTGCCACTGAAGAAGATGTCTGCACGACTTTGAAACAGCATCATGGATTTAACTGTGCTATGAGGAAATGAAACCAAGAATGTGCATCAATGAAGAAGACGTGGAGCTTCCGCTGTCATTTTATATCTTGATTACGTGAACAGCAGTTTTTCTTTTCCCCGATATAATGTATACGTTAGCATAATCGAGCTTACAAAGTGTTTTAGCAAGCCTTGTTTCCAGTATTAATTCTTTGTAATATAACTATAAATGGGGGACTATACAACAGATAGAGAATTGATGTATGGATTACTTAGTTGGATAAAGTTTTGTGGTTTTCTTTTGAAATGAGTTTATGCAGTATTCAAAATATCATTAAGAAGTATTTATTGTATCAAGGAAAACTTGTACCTAACTTTGCTAGAACTTCCCTTTCACTCCATTTTTGAATCTTTAATATATATTAATTTATATTTCGTCCTCATATTTTTGTATGTTAAAAAAAAGATTGCAGTTTTTTTTATTTGGGGGGGAATAGAGTAACTAACATTCTAGCATGTCCACTCGGGGTGAATTGTCTTGTTAACTTTTTGATCAGTTGTGTCTCCTGTACTTTTGACCAATGACATTGCTTTGGTTTACAAAGCCTGGGAAATAACCTCAGCCTAACGGTGTCAGATGTAACGATCCAGTGCATATTTTGTGAAATTCTGCTGAATTTGTACGTTTACCAGTGAAATAATGATCTCCTTGACAAATTCCACTTTTGTTTTAGAAGTGATTTATTTTCCAACATGCAACTTGCATCCTCCCTGCTCCCATCCAAAATTGCTTGTCTACTGAACTTTGACAATGATAAATGGAAGCATATGCCACATCACCTGAAAAATGGATGGGTTGTTGCACAGGATATTATTCGGAATTCCTTAGCTTTCTGTCTGATTGTAAAATTCAGTGTCTCCCCTTCTTGACTATTTAAAGTATATGCCAGCCCTCTATTCTTCCATTGTAACCTGTTGCTGCCAAACCTCAGATTTAGAATTCTTACATTTTAGTTGGACTGTACTCTTCGCAAATTATAGACATATGATGCCTATGTAAATACAATTAAGATTGCCTTCTTTTTGATTTGGTGAGATATACATGCTGATCATTTTCAATATTATCACCAATGAATGTAGTTTAACTTATATATAAATTTCAATCAATTTTATCTTTGCACATATTGAATGGTGTGGTAAACCGATCAAGGCAGGTAGTGTCCTACTCGATGGGTGAAAGGAAATATACCTTCCTGCACTGGTTAGATTAGCAGTTTAAGAACAATAAAGCACAGGACCAAGCTCTTCATTCCACTCTACCGCGCATGATGCCAAGATAAACTAATTTCATCTGCCTGTACATGATCTGAGTCCTTCCATTTCCTGCAAGTCTGTGTACTTACCTTGAATACCACTATCGTATCTGCCTGCACCACCACCCCTGGCAATGCGTTCCAGATACCCATCACCTTCTACGTTAAAAAAAAAACTTGCCCTGCACATCTCCTTAAAACTTTGCCCCTCTCACCTCAAAGCTATGCCCTCTAACATTTCCACCCTGGGGGAAAAGGCTGTAAGTTCAACGAGCTCAAAGGAAAAAGCATTAGAGAAATTCAACCTAATTTGTTCACCTGTTGGTCGTACTCGGAATCTAGCAAATGATTTTCTTCACCTGATCTTCCTGGGGACGAGCCAACCAGCAAACTGGATCAGGCAACTTTTTGTTGTCTTGGATGACTACCTACATTATAGTTAGATCTAACCCTGAAAGTTTAGACCCTTTCTCCCTTATTGCACAGTTGGCTTGCAGGATTTGCAGGTTCTTTTGTCTGTTTGGTATTTCTCAGTAATTAAGAGTTTCAAAACAAGCTGGTTTGGTATTTGTTAAGGTGCTCCTTGACTCCATTCATAATAAGTGTCGGGCTAGTCATTCTTTGTTTGACTGGTCCTTAGCTGTGATTGGGGTTCTAGAGCTATTACTGGATGGGATGGTTGCTGCAGCTGAGGGCAGAGGTTTTGCAAGGGTGATTGGTTTTTAGCAGTGCAGGATTTACTCTGACTGGGAGCTTCAAATGTAGGTATGTTACAAAACTTACCTTGAGCAGCGTTGCAGTTCTGCCGCTCCCCGTGTGCGCGACTTTGGCGCCTTTCAGAGGGGGGCGGGCTTAAAGTGCCGTTTTTCTTCAGACTGGGCAAATCCATCAATGTCGGGCGATTTCGTTGCGGAAGAAAAATCGCTCTGACATTTCATTAATGAAGGTATTTTTAAATTACGCTAGATTATTTATTATCTAGAGTAATTTAAAAATAACCTTCAAAAGTCGTGAGCACAGATAACGGGAAGGATTTTGCGTAGGGGAGAAAAAAAGGTACACAGTTTACTTTTATATTAAAAGTTGGTTTTTATGGAGGCTTTAATAATATTTTCATGTTGCGAAATGGGGTCCAAAAAAAATTTATGAACCGGCTGTATTTTTCATACCGACTTCACCGCAAACCGCAACGTTCCAATCCACCGCATTCCACTAAAACCCACTCACTAGTTGATTTAAATGGCCATTAATTTACAGGCATTAAACACTAAATTCATTCCATTTGGCCCAGAAATTCATGAAAATGAGAGTTAAAAATTATGTTATATTGTGGATTATTGTGTGAATGTTATTTGGACACTCAGGCAATTTAAAAAAAGTTTATCTTTTCTTAAGAAATGGATAGATGTTTAGATCTACTCATTGAATTTTGTAATTAGCTACAATTAGATAACTAACTAATTATATGCTTTAATTTCAGGTCATCCAAGTAAGATTGTTTCATATTTGTTTCAGAATGCTTCAATCTATAATAACTGAAAATTTCATTGAGCTCTTAATTTTTAAGAAAGTTATGGGCTTTTAACTGTTCTACATCACAGCTTTTGAGTTAAGTCAATTGAAAGGCAATGGGGAACAAGATGCTAATTTCCGAGTATGAAAATGGTCATAACTTTCTTAATACTGAAGATATGAAGGTGAATTAGGTGTCAAATTAAACTTCGTTTTATGCTTTATCTGATGGGATAAATTGCAGACTTGATTTTTTAAATCTCAAAATTTTGTAACATTGCTATCAAATGTGGTGCCTTTCCCTATATCTGCCAATTGGGCTGGAGGAGGATGAAAGGGCAGAGAGTTCCAGCAGCTGGCAGAAGTGGGAAAAAGCACGCCTTACACCCTGCCAGGGCTGCCAATATTGCGTAGCGATGAAGTCCGAGGGAACATAGTGACCGAGGGGGGCAGGGTGTAGGAGGGGGTTGTCCCGCCTCCTATGGTAGGGTGCTTTTGCATTTTGCAGCTTGAAATTGTGCAATCTGGTGCTGACTCTAGCGAGTCCTTTAACTTACACTTGAATGCAACATTTATGGTTTAAATTGGATTAGGTTTGAATAAGGTTACATTACATTACTAATTACATTCCACAGTAAAGCCAGGCTCTGATCAACAGGTGCAGCACATGAATGACCTTATTATTCATGTATGGAAATCAGATGATAATTCATGCTGTTATGCATATATATAGAGAAAAACTAAACATGGAAACAAGGCAAGAGGAGTCGGACTTCCATCACTGTTCTGCACAAATAAATTAATCAACCTTACTCTTTGACTATAGAAACGAGGTGGAAATAATGCCATATATTCAACCAAGTATATGGTTCAATGAAATTAAGATATATATGTAAAATTGTCTTACCACAGAACCCCATTGAAGCTAAATGTTCAAAAGTTCCATCATTAATAGTAAAAGTTTCACTTTCTCAAATCTGTGAAATTTGCTCTGAATGGACTTTGGGTTCTTAATTTCATGTCCATGAATCTCTTAACTTGAGCACATTCTTTGTTGCAACTGTAAGTTGCCCTGCGAGGTGAAATGACACCAAACAGAAAAAAACTCCTGCAGCGTCACAACGTGCGATGTTTGGTGAAATACAGCTGAAGTATCAATGACAGTCCTTACTTGGGGCCAATTAGCAAAGCTAACCTTTCATCCAGTCTTGATAGCTCGTCGATACAGGAGGGTTGTATTTGAAAGAAGGGTCGGGAAGAAACTGCTTGACAAGTCAACAATGTTCCTTATTGTACCTTACTGTGTTGAACACAGGCCCTTCGGCTCACCGAGTTAATGCCGACCATCGATCATGATAAGGCCCTGAGCAGCATTGATATGTAGGGGGATCTTGGCGTCCAACTTCATGGCGCACTGAAGGTGCAGCACAAGTAGATAAGGTGGTAACAAAGGTGTATGGTATACTTGCATTCATTGCTAGGGGCGTTGAGTATAATGGTCAGGAAGTCATGATGCAGCTCTACATGACTTTGGTCAGACCACATTTGCAGTATTCCAAGCAGTTCTGGTCGCCGCATTAGAGAAAAAACGTGAGGGCTTAGGAGTGGGTGCAGAGGAGCTATGCCAGAATGCTGCCTGGATTAGAGTGTTTGAGCTACAGGGAGAGATTGGATAGACTTGGATTGTTTTCTCTGGAATGTCAGAGGTTGAGGGGAAATATGATGGGAGTATATAAAATTATGATATAGGGAAAGGGTAGACAGTAAGAACCGTTTTCCCACGGTAGAAATGTTCAACATTAGAGGGCATAGCTATGTGAGAGGGGTAACATTTATTGGAGATGTGTGGGGCAAGTTTTATTCCACAGAGGGTGGTGGGGGTCTGGAACATGCTGCCAGGAGTGGTGGTGGAGGCAGATTAGATGGTGGTGTTTAAGAGGCTTTTAGATAGGCACATGGAAGTGCAGGGAATAGAGGGATATGGATCATGTACAGGCATTTGAGATCAGTTTAACTTTGTATCAAGTTTAAGAAGGAACTGCAGATGCTGGAAAATCAAAGGTACACAAAAATGCTTGAGAAACTCAGCGGGTGCAGCAGCATCTATGGAGCGAAGGGAATAGGCAATGTTTCGGGCCTAAACCCTTCTTAAACTTCTTATGACGTTTGGCACAAACATCGTGGGCTGAAGGCCCCATTCCTCTGCTGTACAGTTTTATGTTCTCTGTTAAATTCAAGTATTTCAGGAATCTTATCTTTGGCACAGACATTAAGGGTGAGACGTGGAACACATTGGAATGAGGCAAGGCTCATCAGTGTGTTGGAGTTTTGCATGTCATGAGAGGGGGAGAGAGAGAAGGGGAGAGGCAAAGGGGGAGAGGGAGATCACATATCCTGAGAAAAAGACTATGAATTCACCATATAAGTTCCCATCATGGTTTTTACTCACCCCCAAAACATTTTTTGCTTTATTTTGAATTTCCAGCACCTGCAGATTTTGGTTCCATGAATGTCAAATTGAATCATTAGTACTGCAGTTACATTGCCATTTTAAATAGTGTGCGATGGGCTTAATCAAATTGCTCGTTCTTTACCGGAAACCCGCGGACTATTCTTCATTGAGTCGTTCACCCATTGAATAATTCCAAGTTGAACCTATTGACATCAAAATCATCAGGTCAATAGTCCAGTGCTGCAACTGGTGCTGTCCTCAATCCCAATAAAGACAACTAAAACATGGGATGTGCCTTTAGACTTTTGAGATGCAGCATTCAAACAGGCCTGTTGGCCCACCGAGCCTGTGTCAACCAACGATCACCCTGTACATTAACAGTATCCTACACACTCACGACAATTTTCAGAAGCCAATCAACCAGTTAACCTACAACCTTTAGACTTTAGAGATACAGTGTGTAAACGGGCCCTTCGGCCAATCTAGTCCTTAGCCGACAAACAATCACCCCTTACATTACCACTATCCTGCATACTAGGTACAATTTACAATTTTTTTAAAATCAAAATCAATTGACCTATAAAAGTGTACGTTTTTGGAGAGTGGGAGGAAACCCGAACACCCAGAGAAAACTCATGCAAGCACAGAATATGTACAAACTCTGTATAGACAGCACCCATAGCCAGGATCAAACCTGGGTCCTTGGCACTGTATATCAGCAACTCTACCACTGTGCCTTCTTTGGAGCGTGATAGAAAATCAGAGCACTCAGAGAAAACCTATGCAGTCGCATGGAGAACGTACAAACTCCATAGTCTACTGGGTTGCACAGTGGTGCATCAGTAGAGTTGCTGCCTTACAGCAGGTGTAAAGTGTTCTCCTTGTAGATAGGGATTGGACCTTGAGCATATGAATTATAATATCTTTCAAGACACTAGGAATTTATAAGCACTGGGGAATGATAGATATAGTTAATGTTGAAGGATGAGGGAGAGGCTGATTTGCATGATGTTCAAGCTTTGTGCAATATCTTCTGGTCTTGGGCAGAGTAGTTGCCACCCCAAGCTATGTTGCATCACGATAGGATGCTTTCTATGGTGCATCTGTGGAAATTAGTAAAATCTATTGGAGCTTGAAAGCAAGTAGCTCCAGGTGCAAGGACAGCTTCTCCACTATTATTCAATTCAATCCAATTCAATTCAACTTTAATGTCATTGCACAAATACAAGTATAGGTACAACAAAATGCAGTTTAGCGTTGGTTCGTAGTGATAGCAATATGGAAAAATAAATACAGAATGCAGACAATGTGGATGGAGAGACAGGAGAAATCTATCGGCGGGACTCCGAGTTCAGCAGTGTGATGGTGTTATTGTTGAAGCTGCTCCTCATCCTACTAGTGCGGGACCTGAGGCTCCTGTACCGCCTCCCTGATGGTAGGAGGGCAAACAGTCCATGGTTAGGGTGTGAGGGGTCCTTGATGATCTTCCCGGCCCGCTTAAGACACCGTTTACGGTGGAGGGCATCCATTTCACCACCCGTTGTAGTGCAGTTTATTATTAAACTCTTGAAAAGGCTATTCCCTAGCTGAGGATTATTTTCCCAACCTCCACAATCAACCTTGTTGTGGACCTTGCACTTTTATTTCACTTTTATTACAGCTGTAACACCATATTCCGCACTGTTTTCTTTCTCTATGCAGTATCTCGGGTATGGTTTTGATTTTATTTTATATAGACAGCATACAAATTTTCTGCATCTCCGTACACGTAATGATGAATCAATACCAATTTCCTTAGCCTGCTTAAGTTATAAGGAAATTGATGTGTTTTCTTGGGTGCAGTGTCATCGTGGTTAGACCAGGCCATATTTGTGGTGATATTTACACCTTGGAAGTTATGGTTTTCAACCCTCTCCACTTCAGTATCATTGATAGTCTGGGGCATATAATCCACCCCACCTTTTGAAGTAGACCAGCTCTTAGATTTTGCTGACATTGAGCAAGAGCTTCTTGTTTGAACTAAGATCTATATCTCCTTCCTACACACCATCTCATCATTGTCTGGTGCATTAGAGTGGAGTTATCTGCAAAGTTACAGAATTTGTCCGCACAGTTGTGAGTGTGTAAGGGATTAAGAGCGCAGCCCACTGGGACTCCAGTGTTGACAGTTATCATGGAGAACATTTTGGCGTCTCTGATTATGGCCTATGGGTCAGGAAGTCAAGGATCCAACTGACACCAAACCCAGGAGTTTGGAAACAAGTTTGGTTGGACATGGTGTGGGAGGGCGGAGGGTTAGTCAATAATGAAGAGTATGATGTAGGTGTTCTTGTCCCAGGGATAAATGCAGGGCCATGGAGATGGCATTAACCATGGACCTGTTGTGGTAGGTGATTTGCAAGGGATCAAGCCTGCCTGGGATGCTGGAATTTATGCGCTCCATGATCAACCTCTCAAATCACTTCATGATAGTAGATGTTAGAGCCACTGGATGGCCATCTTTAAGACACACTACCTTTTTTCTCTGTTGCCGAGACTGTTGTGGTCTTAAAACAGTTGAGAAACTCAGAACGAATCAGGGAGATGTTAAAGGTGTCTAGGAATACTCCTAGCAGCTGGTTTGTGCAGCTTCCGTGGATATTGCCAGGAACTCCATCTGGGCCAATAATTTTCTACAGGTTCACTCTAAGGAAGGCAAATCTAACATTTGTAACAAAGATTATGGATGTAGGTGTACCTGAGGTTGTCAGAACAGGTTATGCCATTCCACTGACCTTCTGCTCAAAACAAGCATTGAGTTTGTTGGGAGGGGGAAGGAATGTGGATTCTACCCAAATTCATCTGGAGCCCGTTATTAGTATGCTAAACCTTGCCACAATCGATAGGTATCCGTGTGGTTAGTCTGGGACTCTAATATCGTCTGGAATTATCTCTTGGCATTTCTGATGGCTTTACAAAAGTCATAAGTTTTTTGCATATTTTTGTATATGTCAGGATCAGCTGAATTCAACGCCTCAGACTTGGTCTTCACTGAAGAGAATATCACACAGTTCATGATTTCCAATTGGGAAATACTCAGTTTACGTTCTTTGGCATGCCGTCCTCCCGACCCTTACTGAAGAAGTCTGTGACATCTCGGATGGTCATTGAGTCCCTGAATGTGGGCCAGTTCATCAACTCAAAGCAGTCACAGAGCAGCTCATCTGTTTCCCAGATCAGCACTTTGTGACTTTCTGTATCAGATTTAGACTTTAGACATACAGCGTAGAAACAGGATCTGTGGCCATCGAGTACTTGCCAACCAGCAACCACCCTGTACACTAACTTGTACACACAAGGGACAATTTTACAACTCACCAAAGCCAATTACCTATAAACCTGTACGTCTTTGGAATGTGGGGGGTACCGGAACACCCAGAGGACAGCCATGTGGTTACAGGGTGAACATACAAACTCCATACAGGAGCACCTGTAGTCAGTATCGAACCCGGGTCCCTGGTGTGTAAGGCAGCATCTCGACCGTTGCACCACTGTGCTGTCCCTAGCTACTGAAGATTCTACTCGACTGATCTCAAAATCGCTATGCAAAGGGGCCAACGCAAGAATGACCTGAGGAAAGGCATAAGATCATGAGGCTATCCAGGTGGTTGGATAAGAAGAGACCAATTTCTAGAGCTCCAAGACACCAATAGTAACAACAGGTTCTTAAATTACATCCACAGCACCACAAATATAATAACTACTAGACTAATTGGGACCCATTGGGTCCCAGCATCACACTGAAGGGCTGGTCCCCCAACGCAATATTTCACCTCTCCACCAATTCCAATATTGGTGGTCTGGAGGGGGAGCGGGGTACTTTCTGGAAAGCTAGTATTTAGAGTTATTTTGACATTATTTGTCAAAGTTTTGATAAATCTCATCCTCTTTGCCACCTGTTGATTCTGCTGCTTCCCGCTGTGATTTGGGGTAAATTGTCTGAGGGAAGAACCCCTTCTTTCACCAATACCTCCAGATATCTGAGAATCACTGAGCTTTTCCTTGCATCACCTCTATCTGCCATTTACAATATTTATATTTCCATTGTAATTCAGTTTGTGCAGCCAAACTGCACCTCTGCAGAACCTGAAGCTTTAAAATTTTCCAATTGATCATTTTTGTTCTAGATTTTGTAATGCTAAATAGGTCGACTATCATGAATGGAATAAGTTGCTGGAGGAGGTAGTTGAGGCAGCTACTTCTTCTTATCGAGTCCACACACAAGATTATAAGTTGTTCAGCCAGAGCTGAACACACTTCTCGGCATCCGCAAACAATAGTATCTGTCTTGTCGCTTCTTGTACTTCTCGTGCGTGGTGATGGAAAGATTGGTGGAAACAGGGCCGCGACGTAAAGGCTCTTATCTTGACCCCAGGCAGCAACTATCACAATGTTTAAGAAACATTTAGGCAGCTACATGGATAGGATAGGCTTAGCGGGATGTGGGCCAAATGCAAGCAAGTGGGTCTTGTGTCGATGGGACATGTTGGTCTGTGTGGGCAAGTTGGACAGAAGAGCCTAGTTCCACACTCTATGACTATGACTCTATATGGAACATAACTAAGGAATTTTGGTGTAGAATAGTAAATGAGAGGCAATATTTATCTTTGGGGAGGGGAGAGGGTATCGCTTTTGGTGCCATTTAACATGTGCCATAATGTTAGGTGGAAGTTGATTTTGGTGCAGTGCATAATGTTTGGTGCAGTGCACTTAGGGTGTAATTTAAAACTTGTTTTACAATACCCCCAGAACATAATCTCAGCTATGAATGTGTAACCACTGAACCAATGTGACATTTCCATTTCCCAATCTAACCACACAAATGAGATGGGCAATTTGCCACCACTTAGCACTGGATATCTAGACAGCTGAATGCTGCAAGCAAGCATTGATTCTGAACTTACTGATAAAATGATCCTACTGGACAAGAGAGGAAAGAAGCTACCATTCTATCTGTCAGATCTATGTTCAAAATGGGTTCAAGAGGGCAGAATAATAATGCTTTGCTTATTCTTTAGAATGTTGGGGTTTTACAATAGAAAGCTATATATAAATCTTTTGTTGATTATCAGAACGTGTTATGTAATATTATACTCAGTATGAAATGTCATCAGAGTGATTGATGCAGAGTGTTTGGTAGAAGAAACAAGAGTAGAAAGGCTTTGCAGAATAATAATCAAGGTGTGCAAAAGTGGAATATCTTCACTCAATGGTTATAATTGTTCAGTGAAAAAAAGAAGTATCATCATAGCTTGGGAACAATGCAAACAATACCAATTGTGAAACTGGACAAGAGGAAGAGTTTTAGTTACATCTCCATAGATCGGGGAAAAATAATTGTGTTTGAATTTTCACATTGCTTTTGTGCAGAAAGTATCAGATGTTGTAGAAAATCGTTCAATGCCATCAATTTGATAGAATATGACATTTAGGCAAACTATCACATCTATTAATTATTTTGAAAAGACAATACACGATAATGTAATTATGGAACAACCTTGTAAAATGTTGTCGAGATTTGGTAGTTTATTTAGATCCGCTTGTTTTCATCTCCCTTTGAGAGGTAATTTTCCCAAAGCAAACTGTTGTTACAACCTGACAAGGTGTATTACAAATTATGGTTAATCTGTAGATTACCTCAGAAGCCAGCTGCTTGATGAAAAATGTTCTTCACAGTTAAATTAGTTTAACAAATAAGTAATTTACGTTTCCATTTGTGTTAGATGTCAAAAGTTGATAAATAATTTGAATTGATAAGAGAGATTCATTTGGGCTCAATTAGTCATCTCAATGGAACCAGACAATATTCTGTTCAGGAGACATGTTTCTGACTGATCTGAAAATTACAATTTCTATCAATAGATTGTTAAATTGGCACAATTTATCAGTTTTCAATATGTTTTATAGAAATCATCTTTGTGTTTTATATAAAACTCGACTAACTGGGACCCTGTCACACAGGAGGCTGGGTCCCCCAACGCAACACATTCCCCAACGCAATATTCCACCACTCACACGTTCCCCCAACACAACCCGTTCCCCCAACGCAATATTCCACCACTCACCAATAGCGCCCAACTGCGCAGGTGCGACTCATTTCCTCTCATCCCCCAGCACTCCTTCCCCTCCTCTTCATCCTCCCTCGTCTTTCCCCTCTCCTCTTCCCTTCCCCATCCCTCTCTCACCTCTCCCTCCCTCTCCTACCATCAGTCACTCGCTCTCTAACTCCTCTCCCCTCCCTACCCCCATCCCTCTATCCTCCACCTCCTCCACTCCTCCACTCCTCACCTCCCCCTATCCCCCAACTATCACTCTTCACCTCCCCCACTGCCCTCATCTCCCTCTATTCCCCACTCCCTAACTCCACCACTCCCCCCTCCTCTCCCTCTATTCCCCCTCCTCCTCACCCTCCCTCCTCATCTCCCCCACTTTCCTCCTCCCTCCCTAACCCCTCCTCTTCCTCAAACCCCCCACTCTTCCTCCTCACCTCCCTTATGGGGGGGGGGGGAGGTGAGCTTCCTGGAGCCAGGGGAGGGGGAGGGAGAGGTAGAGGCTGTGGCCTACCTTGCCCTGGGTGCCAATCCACTTCCTCCCCACCCTCTTCCTCCTCGCTGTGGGATGAGTCCTCCAGCAGCTGCGGCTGTGGCTGTGGCTGTGCCCTCCGGCAACTGTGACCAATCCCTCCGGCTGTTGCTGACCAACTGAGGTGCCGGGCAGCGCCGGACAATGCCTGGTGAGGTGCATGCCGCTGGTGATTGACAGTGGATGTGGCCAATCGGTGCAGCGATGGTGCAGCAAGAGGCGTCGCCATCCCAGCCGTGGCGGAGACTGACAGGAGAAGAGACCAATCTGTGCATGCGCAGTTTTTAAGATGTTTAAACCTTAATAACTTTTAAATATACCATCGACTGGAAAAACACTTATTGCACTTGTGTCACAATTAGTTTACAAAGGAGAACTGTTTGTTTTACAAAAAAAGCACGGTGATTTCCAATTCCCCATTAATTGTTGTTGATTTGTGGTACTCTACCTTTAGCCTGGAACATCACAGGCAAAGCCCTTCCACCATCAAGAGCATCTACATGATGGGCTGCCTCAAGATGGTGGCACCTGTCATCAAGGATGCCCACCATGCTAAGCCCTCTTCTCACTGCTATAAGGGGTGGGAAATTGCAACCTTCACATGGTCCGCCCTGTTTTGACGAATGTAATCAACCCAGCGTGCACAATCAAATAAGATCAAATAGAACAAGTTGTCCTACAACTTTAGGCTGTGCACACCATATGCAGGAAGAAGACTGCTATTAACATGCAGGATGTAAAGAAGTATGGAGCCCAACACTACCTGGTTCAGGAACAGCTTCTTTCCGGCAACTATCAGGTTTGAACTGATTTGCACAGTGCTAATCTGACCTCGGCAAGGGTATACCACGGTTCACCTAATGCAATACCATGGAAATATTTTCTAATTATGTACTTTTACACTATTTTTTTTTGCACAGGCTTTTTCTTTTCTCTCTTGTGTTATTTTGTATAATTACTGTATGGTCTGAGTCCTTGTGTCTGTGCCTACGTACAGTACCTATTCCAGAGTGTAATGCAATAGGTCTTCCAACACCCCCTAATCTTTGGCTCATTGACCACATATTCTAAACAAAAACTTCACTTTGTCCAATATGACTTTAATGACAATGAAAAGCATTAAAAGGTGTTCAATTTCCTTTTTAATATCATATCAAAAGTGAATAGAGACCGACATTTAACTTTCCATTAATGTATAAATATGGCTTTCTTTTCTGAAATGTAGTCTGAAGTGAGACACACAAGGTATTTGGCTACTCAACTGGTAGAAGTGAAACATTACAGTTTGAGCATGGTGGCAGCCAAATCCTGGACAGCCTGGCATTGTCTTCTATGTTTCAGTGGTGGGATGTTCGGAGGCTTCAAGCCTGGTTCCTGGCCAATGCACTTGTTCCATGAGATATCAGAACTAAGCACCTTGATTCAAGGCATTATCATTCTGATAGATCCAGAACTATCCTTACTTATTCGAAGAAACTTGTCTAATGCAAACTTTCAGATCTTGAAATCCCAGGGCATTGATTGTTGGAGTATGAAAACAGAGAATATCATATTGGTAATTTGTTCCCTGCTGCCACTGGAACTCCAGGTCATAATTACTAGAAGACATAGCTTTAAGGTGAGAGAACCAAAGTTTATGGAAGATATGCGTGGCGACTCTCCTAGTGGCAGGATGCTGTTTGGTTGCAAATTTGTTTGCTCCCTTAACTTTTAACTTCCATTTACCACTCTTTCAATGTTACTTGTGACTACTTGACTTCAAGACACGGCCTAACTTTTCATAATGTGTTGACAACACTTTTACATGCCTTAATTTTCTGAAGGATGGAGACAAGAAGAAAAGGAGGCTCCCCAAGGAAGGAACAGGGGAAACCCACAACCACAATTGTAGCTTCTGACTCCAGTATCATAGAAGCAATATCGAAAATGAACGATGAATTGAAAAATGAGCTGAAAAATGAAATGAAAACAAGATTTGGCAGTTTGGAAGAAATGGTGAAAGGAGTTTCGATCGAACTGAAGGATGTCCAAGGAAAACAGTCTTTGTTACAAGATGAACTTCGTGAACAAAAGGATTAAATTGATATCTTGCGAACCCTGGGACGGGAGAGATATTTGAAGATTGAAAACCTGGTAAGGAGAACGAATGAAAATACTCGAGCACTTCAGCAATACAAGACTAAAAACATGGACCGGGAAAACAGAAGCCGCCATTTGAATTTACGAATTGTTGGTTTGCCGGAAGGTCAAGAAGGAGATAACATTATAAAATATGCTTCTAAAATGATAAAGGAAACTTTTAACATTGAGCACAATGAAAACCTTCCATTTTTGGATAACGCTCACAGGATTGGGAAGAAATCTGGTAATAAACCAAGACACTTGATTATCCGTTTTCATATTTTGCAAATTAAGGAGAATATTCTCCAGGCAGCAAAAAAGTTGGATGTGGTTGAATATGAAGGATGCAAGTTTTGGTTTGTCCCTGATTATATTTACGAGCTTCTGCAAATAAGGAAGTCCGTTTATAATGTAATGTCTAATTTGTATAAGAAAAAGCTTCGCCCAGTTCTATTATACCCAGCTAGATTGCGTATTCGACTTTTCAAAGGTAATTTTCAAATTTTAACAATTCCTCAAGACGCCTCCAGCTTTCTGGGGAGCTACGAGGAAGAAGCGGACTAATCGATAGATGATTAAGTTATAACTGGGATTTACTGTTCCTATTTTGACAATATTTTGTTTGGTAATGATTAAGAATTTAACTGGACGAGTTGTTTTTCTTTTATATATATTCTTCTAATAATTTATTTGTTAATGTTGTGTTCCCCTGTTGTTAGACAAACTAAGAGAATGCAGTTCTTGTTTTTTTCATATCCTAACCTTGGATTATAATATGTAGCACTCCCTTGTTAACTTCATGCCAGTCTGTATTTTTTTTCTTCTCTCTCAAGGAATGTGTTTTGGCTAGGAGTGGCTCTATTATCTCTATGCCGAGCGCTTTTACTAGGAGAGATGGGTTCGGGGAAGGGATTAGGTGAATAGAATGTGAATGGATTGAACCATCCCATTCAGAGGAATTTTTTTTTTTTTTTAATTCTTCACAGACTATCTTTGTTCAGATTATCTTTGTTCAGGAAACTCATGTAAGGCAAGATGACAATTTACAATTTTTCAAGTTTTGGAGAGGACAGCAGTTTCATTCAAACTCACAGGCTAAGGTGAAAGGAGTCCCTAGTTTTATTGACCCCTCAATTCCGTTTTTTCGCAATGAAACCATTTCTGATCCATATGGCAGATTTTTGGTGATTACTGGTGTTCTTTACATGCAAAAAGTTGTGATGGTCAATGTCTATGCACCAAATATTGATAACCCTGAGTTTTTTAAACAGTTAATTGCATCCTTTTTCAGAATTTCGAATTTAACACTTTCTAATAATGAGTGGAGATTTCAACTGCTGTCTGAACCCCTCGATTGACAGGTCTACATCTGATCATGTGCTTTCAAATAAATCAGCTAATTTTATTGATTCATTTTTACTTGACTGGAATGTTAGAAGTTTGGAGATTCTTACACCCAAATAACAAAGAATTTTCATTTTTCTCTCATTTTTCTTTATTTTATACTAGATTCTCAGCTAGTTCCATCGGTCACTGCATGTGAGTATGACACAATCGCTATTACTGATCACGCACCTTTGAAACTATCAATCAATCTACCTGATTCCAAGTTTAGTGCTAAACAATGGCAATTTAATGCTACTTTGCTT
Source organism: Raja brachyura (assembly GCA_963514005.1). The sequence goes on along the minus strand of OY740781.1, from coordinate 104,159,087 downwards.
CAAGAATTGAATATTATTAATTTTATGAAAGATCAGATTGCTTTTTACTTTTTGACAAACTCTACTGAAGAAATATCCAATGGTGTAGTCTGGGATGCTTTTCAGGCATATATTCGTGGACAAATTATTTCATACTCCGCGGGATTAAAAAAACAAAATCAAAAAGAAATAGGTACATTGGCTGACGAGATTAAAGAAATTGATAAAAATTATTCAAAAGCTCCTTGTTTATAGCTCTACAAGAATAGAGTTGTACTTCAATTGTGACATGATTTGTTATTAGTATCACCGATTGAGAACCAACTACTTAAAACCAAAAGTCAATTTTATATACATGGCAAAAAATCTGGTAAATTACTCACTAATCAATTGAAAGTGGTGTTGGCCAAGCGTCAGATTACTAAAGTGAGAAAACGGGATGGTACAGTAACTGGAGACCATGACGAAATTAATAAATCCTTTCAGGAATTTTATACCTCCCTATACCAATCAGATTTTCCTACTGATTCCAATATAATGCATGAGTTTTTAAAGAAACTGAACTTAGCAAATTTACCATATAATGAGTCTCTGTTGTTAGATGAACCCATCACAGAAGAAGAAATACAGAAAACATTTTTTTTCAATGAATTCTGGTAAAGCTCCAGGCTTAGATGGGTTTATAGTAGAATTTTTTAAAGTATGTTTCAAATTTATTGTCTCCATGGTGTTTAAAAAAAGCCCTTTTAAGGAATAGATTACCACAATCTTTTTATGAAGCTTTTATTTCTTTAATTCTTAAAAAAGATAAAGACCCTGCTGAAGTGTCATCATACAGACCTATATCAATGTTAAATGTAGATTTCTAAATTATTTTCAAAATATTAGCTATGAGATTGGAAAAGATTTTACCGCAAATTATCTCTGAAGATCAGACAGGTTTTATTAAAAATTGTAACTCATACTTTAGTATTAGGGGATTAATGAATATTGTATATACAGCGTCGAATAAAACCACAGAATGTGTCATCTCACTCGATGCCAAGAAAGCGTTTAATAGAGTAGCATGGAATTACTTATTCAATACACTTGAAAAATTTAAGATTGGTCCAAAATGTATTTCTTGGATCAAGTTGATATATCATATACCTCAGGCTTCCGTATTTACTAATAATCAGAGATCCCTTTTTTCAGGCTCTTTCGAGGTACTAGACTGGGCTGTCCCTTAAGTCCTTTACTATTTGATATTGCTTTGGAACCTTTAGCCACCGCTATTAGGGAATCCCACAAATATTTTTGGTATTGTCCGGGAGAATAAGACACATAAGCTGTCTCTTTGCGCAGATGATCTGTTATTATTTATTTCTAACCCTGAGAAATCTATTCCGGCAATAGTAGCATTACTTAATCAATTTAGTAGTTTTTCTGGTTATAAACTAAATCTTAGTAAGAGTGAGCTTTTTCCATTAACTAATCTTGTTTTGAATTATGGTCAGTTTCCATTTAGATTCACTACTGAAAGTTTTACTTATTTAGGTATTAAGATCACCAAGAAACACAACGATTTATTTAAAGCCAATTTTATGCCTTTAATTGACCATATCAAACATCAGTTTACTAAATGGTCACCAATGTCCTTATCCGTAATTGGCCGAATCAATGCTATTAAAATGTTAATTTTACCTAAATTTCTGTATTTATTTCAGACGATACCTTAGATTTTACTATTGCGCATTCAATGTTCGGTATTTAGCATTTTGGACAAAAGATTTAGAAGATACCCAATGCCCAGGATGGATACACCTTGAATGTGATTCCTTACAAGGGCTATCATTGGCCTCTATTCTAGGGGCCTTGTTACCTTTCACAATTACGAGATTGAATAAATATACGACTAACCCAATAGTAAGACATACGTTCCGAATATGGTTTCAATTTCGTACGTTTTTTGGACTAAATGATTTTATCTTATCGAGTCCTATTTTATCCAATTTTCTCTTCCAATCATCTAGTACTGATCAAGCCTTTTTGTTATGGAAGAGGAAGGGATTAGTAGCTTTTCATGATTTGTTTTTGGAGGGTTGTTTTATGTATTTCGAACAATTCTCCAATAAATATAACTTTCCTAATTCACACTTGTTTAGATATTTACAAATTAGATATTTTTTGAAGGCTACTCTACTTTTTCCGCTACCACATCAAACCGAAATTTTGGAAACATTTTTTACAGCTGAACCCTTATCAGAAAGGATTAATAACGACTATTTATGAGTAGATTTTGAAATTACGAATAGATATATTTGATAAAATTAAGAATGACTAGGAAAGAGAAATCCAAACTTCTTTATCTATAGAGAAACGGGAGAGGATTCTTCAATTAGTTAATACCTCTGCAATGTGTGCAAGACACGCTTTGATAGAATTCAAGGTGGTTCACAGAGCTCATATGTCAAAAGATAAGTTGGCTCATTTTTATGGTAATATAAATCCTACCTGTGACAGATGTAACTCTGAAGTGGCCTCACTGACCCATATGTTCTGGTCCTGCCCACTTTTGGATAAATATTGGAAAGACATTTTTGATACCATTTCTGTAGTCTTAGGTATTGATTTACAACCTCATCCTATTACTGCAATGTTTGGGCTACAAATGTTAGATTGTATTCATTTGTCCCGCTCCACCCATCGGCTGATTGCTTTTACCACATTAATCGCCAGAAGATCTATTTTATTTCAATGGAAATACTCCGACCACACTCCAGTGGTATTCTGAAACGATATCATGTTTAAATTTAGAAAAAAATTGAATTTTTCAACTTTTTTTTTGAACTTGGGAAAATTTATTGAAAATTTATTGAACACTTTCATACAATATACATTGCTCCCTCTTTAACCGTTATAAAAACTATTTTACCTCTATACGGTGGAACGGACTTGACGAGAAACAGATTTAAATTGTTGAAACTTTTAGTTCAGATTCTGGTCTGCTTTGCTTAGTTTTTATATATTTATTTTATTTTTATTCTTATTTTATTATTATTAATTTTTTTAATTAATTTTTTAGTTTAGGGGGGTTTTATTTTTTCCTTTTTTCCTTTTCTCTTTGTCTTTTTATTTTTGTGTTTTTTTTCTGCATTTTATAAGTTTTCTTTTAAAGATTTAACTATATTTACATAGAGACTGGGAGGTGTATATTCAATGTGTATTTTGACGCTGGTCTCATCAGGTTGTATCAACATATAGGGATCAGGATTACATTAATAATCAGCTTACTGTTCTGGATGTCAGATGTGGGAGGTCATGGAGTTGGGTAGCCCTCCAGACGTCCACATCTGTGTGTCGAGATGGGGCTCCTAAAGGAGTGTGTTAGGAACCTGGAGCAGCAGCTCGATGACCTCCGTCTGGTCAGGGAGAGTGAGGAGGTCATAGAGAGGAGTTACAAGGAGGTAGTCTCTCCAAAACCATAGGAGGCAGACACGTGGGTCACGGTTAGGAGAGGCAACGGGCAGAGGTGGGCGCTAGAGAGTACACCAGTGGCTATACACCTTGGAAATAAGTACTCCTGTTTGAGTGCTGTTCGGGGGGGACAGCCTACATGGGAGTAGCAACAGCGACCTGGCCTGCGGTACAGACACCAGCCCTGTTGCTCAGAAGGGTAAGGAAAAGACGAGGAGGGGATTAGTAATAGGGGACTCTATAGTTAAGGGGTCAGATTGGCGATTCTGTGGACTCAGTCCGGAGACCCAGATGGTGGTTTGCCTCCCTGGTGCCAGGGTGTGGGATGTGGCTGAACGTGTCCAAGATATCCTGAAAAGGAAGGGAGAGGAGCCTGAGGTCGTGGTACATATTGGTACCAATGACATAGGTAAAAAAAGAGAAGAGATCCTGAAAGGAGAATTTGGGGAGTTAGGAAGAGAGTTAAGGAAAAGAACCGCAAACATAACAATCTCAGGATTACTTCCTGTGCCACGCGACAGTGAGAGTAGGAATGGTGCAAGGTGGAGGATAAATGCCTGGCTGAAGGACTGGTGCAGAGGACAGGGATTCAAGTTTCTGGATCAATGGAACCTCTTTTGGGGTAGGAGTGACCTGTATAAAAAGGACGGGTTGCACTTGAACCCGAGGGGGACCAGTATCCTGACAGGGAAATTTGCAAAGGCTACCGGGGGGACTTTAAACTAGAACAGTTGGGGGGAGGGACTCAAATAGAGAAAGCCAGTAGACAGGGTCTGAGGCAGGAGGCAGAGAAGGGAAGCACTCAGACCCAACCCTGAAGGGGAGAAAGAAAAAAAAAATAATGAACAGAGAATAAGAGGTGGTGGTTTTCCAGGGCAAAAATCAAAAGGTACCACTTGTCAACATAATTGTATAAAGAGTAAGAGTGTTGTAAAAACAAGCCTGAAGGCTTTGTGTCTCAATGCAAGGAACATTCGTAATAAGGTGGATGAGTTGAAGGTGCAGATAGCTATTAATGCCAATGCTATAGTTGGGATCACGGAGACATGGCTCCAGGGGGACCAAGGCTGGGAACTGAATATCCAGGTATATTCAATATTCAGGAGGGATAGACAGAAAGGAAAGGGAGGTGGGGTAGCGTTGCTGGTGAGAGAGGTGATTAATGCAATAGAAAGGAAGGACATTAGCTTGGAGGATGTGGAATCGATTTGGGTAGAGCAGCAAAATTCTAAGAGGCAGAAAGCGCTAGTGGGAGTTGTGTACAGGCCACCTAACAGTAGTAGTGGAGTTGGCAATGGCATCAAACAGGAAATTAGAAATGTGTGCAACAAGGGTAAAACAGTTATAATGGGTGAATTCAATCTACATATAGATTGGGTGAATCAAATGGGCAGGGATGCTGAGGAAGGGGATTTCTTGGAATGTATGCAGGATAGTATTCTAAACCAACATGTAGAGGAACCAACGAGAGAGCAGGCTATTCTAGACTGGGTATTGAGTAATGAGGAAGGGTCAGTTAGCAGTCTTGTTGTGCGGGGCCCCTTGGGCAAGAGTGACCATAATATGGTTGAATTCTTCATTAGGATGGAGAGTGACATAATTAAGTCAGAAACAAAGGTTCTGAACTTAAACAAAGGTAACTTTGAAGGTATGAGAAGTGAATTGGCCAAGATAGACTGGCAAGTGATTCTTAAAGGGTTGACAGTGGATGTGCAATGAAAGGTATTTAAAGACTGCATGGATGAACTACAACAATTGTTCATCCCAGTTTGGTAAAATAATAAACCAGGGCAGGTAGTGCATCCATGAATAACAATGGAAAGCAGGGATAGTATAAAAACAAAAGCTGAAGCATACAAATTAGCCAGAAAAAGCAGCCTACCAGATGACTGGGAGAAATTCAGAGTTCAGCAGAGGAGGACAAAGGGCTTAATTAGGAAAGGGAAAATAGATTGTGAAAGAAAACTGGCAGGGAACATAAAAACTGACTGCAAAAATGTTTATAGATATGTGAAGAGAAAGAGATTAGTTAAAACAAATGTAGGTCCCTTGCAGTCAGAAACAAGTGAATTGATCATGGGGAACAAGGACATGGCAGACCAATTGAATAACTGCTTTGGTTCTGTCTTCACTAAGGAAGACATAAATAATCTGCCGGAAATAGCAGGGGACCAGCAGTCAAATAAGGTGGAAGAACTGAGTGGCATTGGGTACATTGAATGGATTAAAGGACAATAAATCCCCAGGGCCAGATAGTATGCAAAGTTAAAGCACACGGTATTGGGGGTTCAGTATTGATGTGGATAGAGAACTGGCTGGCAGACAGGAAGCAAAGGGTAGGAGTAAACGGGTCCTTTTCAGAATGGCAGGCAGTGACTAGTGGGGTAACGCAAGACTGAGTGCTGGGACCCCAGCTATTTACAATATATATTAATAATTTGGATGAGTGAATTGAATGCAACATCTCCAAGTTTGTGGATGACACGAAGCTGGGGGGCAGTGTTAGCTGTGAGGAGGATGCTAGGAGGCTGCAAGGTGACTTGGATAGGTTGGGTGAGTGGGCAAATGCATGGCAGATGCAGTATAATGTCGATAAATGTGAGGTTATCCACTTTAGCGGCAAAAACAGGAGGGTAGATTATTATCTGAATGGTGGCCGATTATGAAAGGGGATATGCATCGAGGCCTGGCATGTCATGGTACACCAGTCATTGAAAGTAGGCATGCAGGTGCAGCAGGCTGCAAATAAATCAAAAGGATTTGAGTACAAGAGCAGGGAGGTTCTACTGCAGTTGTACAGAGTCTTGGTGAGGCACCTGGAGTATTGCATTCAGTTTTGGTCTCGTAATCTGAGGAAAGACATTCTTGCCATAGAGGGAGTACAGCGAAGGTTCACCAAACTGATGGCAGGACTTCCATATGAAGAAAGACTGGATAGACTCGGCTTGTACTCGCTGGAATTTAGGAGATTGAAGGGGGATCTTATAGAGGCTTACAAAATTCCTAAGGGGCTAGATGCAGGAAGATTGTTCCTGATGTTGGGGAACTCCAGAACAAGGGGTCACAGTTTAAGGATAAGGGGGAAGTCTTTTAGGACCGAGATGAGAAGATCTTTTTTCACACAGAGAGTTGTGAGTCTGTGGAATTCTCTGCCACAGATGGTAGTTGAGGCCAGTTCATTGGTTATGAGGGAGCTGGATGTGGCGCTTGTGGCTAAAGGGATCAGGGGGTATGGAGAGAAGGCAGGTACAGGATACTGAGTTGGATGATCAGCCATGATCATATTGAATGGCGGTGCAGGCTCGAAGGGCCGAATGGCCTACTGCACCTATTTTCTATGATTCGATGATTCTATGATTCTTAAACTGTGACCCCTGGTTCTGGACTCCCCCATTATCGGTAACATGCTTCCTGCCTCTAGCATGTCCAAACCCTTAACAATCTGATATGCTTCAATAAGATCCCCTCTCATCCTTCTAAACTCCAGAGTGTACAAGCCCAGCCGCTCCATTCTCTCGGAATATGACAATCCCACCATCCCGGGAATTAACCTTGTAAGCCTAAGGTGCACTCCCTCAATAGCAAGAATGTCCTTCCTCAAATTAGGGGACCAAAACTGCACACAATACTCCAGGTGTGGTCTCACTACGGCCATGTACAACTGCTGAAGGTCCTTTTTGCTCCTATACTTGACTCCTCTTGTTATAAAGTGTAAATTGATGTTGCATGTTAAACTCCAAACTGACCAGTGCACCGACGCTGATTTTTTAAAAATCTGAAACGTCCGGTGACGATCACCTGCGATGCTTCAAAATTCGTGCTCGGCGCAGCCTGCTTGCAACCATCACTCAGTGCATCGCTCAGAGTGCCCACTGTGAACCGAGCCATCTGGGGGCAAATGGGTGCAACCATGCGATCGCATGAACTAAGGCTGCAGAAAGTCGTATAACTAATCAGAGCAGGCTTAACGGCATTTGGGCAGTCAGTCGAAGGGGCACCACTATCAGACACACAGCAGGATATGTTGGCCCTGCTGTGTAACACCCACTTTGAGATTAACTGCCTGAGGAAAAACACCACCAAGCCAACTTTAAATCCAAAATGTGCAGCAATGTGCAGATCCTCCAACATACAGCCACCAAACACGTTGTTTGGTGAAGATCTGGCAAAGCATGTCAAGGACTTAGATGACGAGGCAAAGACGATCGGCCTTGTCAAATCGCATTCGACAAGCAGGATGCCGCCTCATCGACCATACCCCTTCAGACAGGTCACAGATGCTGGTGCGGGGCAAGGACCAAGCCGGGCTCTTCCATCACTACGCCATTGGCATGCACCAGTGCACATCCCCAGCAGAATTAGGAGGCAAAAGAATCCAGCAACCATGGAGGTATGAACAGCTGTACTTGTCCTGGACATATCCTCTGGAGAACCAGTAGGGGGTAGATTGCAATTGTTCTACAATGAATGATGCTGCATAACATCAGATCCGTTTATACTGGACAGTATCCAGGGGTTTCGAATTGAGTTTATTTTTGAATTACATCCACCCATACAACATATACCAAATTGGGTATTGGTGTTTTCAAAACCAGAAACTCCACCGGTAAATGATGAAATTGAAACATTATTTAAAAAAGGGGTAATTGAAAGGACGGCTCATCAGCCTCAGCAGTTTGTGTCTAATATATTCCCCAAGCAAAAGAAGGATTGTGGGTGTTGAGTCATTCTAGACCTAACCCGACTGAACTCCTATGTCCAGTATAACCACTTTAAAATGGAAACTTTCAGTACTGCTAAGCAACTGGTTTCCAAAGGACATTATATGACAAGTATAGATCTGAAAGATGCATATTATTCAGTACCAATTCATTACAAATACGTAGATACTTGAAATTTAGTTGGATGAATCAGCTGTGGCAGTTTAAAACTTTGCCCAATGGGTTAACCTTAGCTCCTAGGTTATTTACAAAATTGTTGAAACCAGTATTGGGACTACTCCGGGCTCAGAATCACATTGTGATGGCATACTTGGATGATGTTCTGATCATAGGCAACACTCAGGAGGCAATTAAATTTTCTGATTCAGTTACCAAACATATGTTCGAGAGGTTGGGCTTCCTCATCCATCCAACTAAATCCAAATTGATGCCATCTAGAATCATTGACTATCTGGGATTCACCATTGATTCAACTAACATGTCAGTGACTCTGCCTATGGCCAAAACTTTAGAAATTATGGAGGCCTGCAGCAATCTGGTAGATGAACAGCAACCCTCCATCCAACGAGTGTCTAGTGTTATTGGCAAATTAGTGGCGGCCTTCCCTGGAGTGCAATTGGGCCTCTGCACTATCAGAATGTGCAATGAGCTAAGGAACAGGCACTCAAAAAACATGCAGGTCACTTCGATAGACCGATGCTTTTGCCAGTCGAAGGTATCACCGAGTTGCAATGGTGGATAACAAATATCTCACGTTGTTCGAGTAACATTCTGAGTAAACAACCTTCAGTTGTTTTGCAAACTGATATGAGTGCTTCAGGATGGGGAGCCACTGATACCAATTCTAGCTGCAGTGGCAGATGGAGTATGCAAGAGGCATTAATCCTACAGATGCATGGGATAAACAATTTAGAATTAGCATTCTATGGCCTAAAAGCGTACTGTTCAACAATGCATGATTTACATGTTCAGCTCCAGATTGACAATACCACAGCTGTTGCATATATTAATCACATGGGTGGAATTAAGTCATTATCATGTGATAATCTGGCTAACTTCATCTGGCACTGGTTTATTACTAGGAACATCTGGGTCTCAGTAATCTACCTACCAGGTAGAGATAACATGGTGGCAGACACCAGGTTAATAACAAGTTTAATAACAACACAGAATAGATGCTGAATCCAAAAGTTTTTAAAAAGATTGTCACCCAGTATGGATTGCCATACATAGATCTGTTTGCATCCAGACTAAATCACCAGTTACCTAAATATGTCTCATGGGAATCGGATCCAGGGGCAGTAGCGGTGGATGCATTCTCCTTACATTGGGGAGGTATGTTCTTTTACGCCTTTTCCCCATTCTGCCTTATCAGTCAATGTCTCACCAAAATTGAGTAGGACTCCGCTTCAGGCATTTTGGTAGTCCCAGACTGGCCCACACAGCCATGGTTCCCATTGGTTCTGAGACTGATGACACAGCCATTCATGGTTATCCCCAAATGCAACAACTTGTTGGCTCATCCTGTGACAGAAGAGAGTCACCCTTTACATGATCGTATTAATCTGTTGATTTGCAGATTCTGACCAGACCGTTCCAGGGGCTCGGACTATCGAGTCGGACTGTGGATGAGATTACTGCGGCCTGGAGGGATAGTACTAAAAAACAATACGTATCTCATATTAAGAAATGGAAGATATTCTACTTACAGTCTTCTTTTCGTGTCCATCTTGTTACAAATGTTGGCCTTGCTGTCATCGTCTGTCCTGAAAAGGACGCAAGCTTCCGGCGACAATCAATGGAAGCCATCACTTGTCGCAATAGATGATGGTGGTAGCAGAATTAGATCGGGATACTTCCAGTTTACAGCCCTGCGATGTGGATGCTTCTGCTATGGGGCTTACAGTCCCATATTTGCTTACAGTCAAATATATCTATCACACTGCAGGCATACCTGATGTATTGGAGTTCCTTGCTACATTACATTTTGATGAGCAATTGAGTTATAGTGCCGTTAATAGTGCTAGGAGTGCATTGTCCTCCTACTTATGGCAGGGGTCTGGACAACATTCTGTCGGATCTCATCCATTGGTGTCCTGATTCATGAAAGGTATTTTTAACAAGAACCCTCCCAGACCTAGATATACAGATATCTGGGATGCGAGCATAGTTCTCACACTGCTTTGCAATGGGCTCCAATTACATCTCTGTCTTTCCAAAAACTAACACTTAAAGTGGTCATGCTCATGGCGCTCGTTTCAGCGCAACGGGTCCAGACATTGCAAAAGCTACGACTGGACATCATGCATTCTTCTGTAGATAATATTACGTTTTATGTATACGATCTAATCAAACAAAGCAGGCCAGGGACGTCCAGGACCAGAAAATGAGCTTTAGAGCATACCCCATTGACCAGAGACTATATCTAGTTACGCACCTGCGTCAATATATTGAGGTCACCAAGAGTCTTAGAGGCCCTGAAACAATGATGCTCATCAGTCACAAAAAACCTCATAGAAAGGTGTCGGTACAGACCATTTCTAGATGGCTGAAACAGGTTTTGGATTGTGTTGGAGTAGACACTGATTTGTTTAAAATCTCACTCCACCAGGGCGGCATCAACATATGCAGCGAGGGCACTGGACATCCCTTTAGACCAAATCCTCGGGACTGCAGGGTAGTCCAGTTGAGGGACTTTTCAACGGTTCTATAACAAACTTGTCCTCATGACGGAAGGATTTGGGCATGCTATTTTGGGTTCTGTTTATAATTTCCCCCTGGGAAAGAGGGATCGTTATTGTTCCTTTTTTGTTATTATAACATTAATTTGTATAATTCAAACAATGTTCAATACATTATTTGTTTATCCTGTGTCAACCGAAGCAGTGCGTCGTATGGAACTGGATCCACGGCATGAAATCACAGAGCTTTGAAATCCTCACAGATTCACTCACGTGACTCCAAAGCAAAATAGTAAGATTAAACGAGAACTTTTTTTTTTTGTTAAATATTTTTTATTAGAAGTACATATCAAGATAAGGATATACATGTCATATACATTCTAAATATTATTAATATTAACAATTATTTCTAATTTGTACTTCTATGAATTGTTCATTTTTTTTATATAGATAGGAAATATAAGAGAAAAATAAAATAAAGATAGAGATTCAGAAAAATGAATGAAGTATTAAGCAGTGTGTACATCATTGGAGATATATCATGGGTTATTATATGTAAATCTTCGTCTATTTCTTCGTTCAGGCATCAGTCAGGTTCTCGCACCGAACCACTTTGACCCTTTAAATATTCAATAAATGGAGACCATATCCCTCTGAATTGATCCAACTTGCCCAGAAGGACACGTCTTAATCTTTCAAGATGAAGTGTCTCCGACATTTCAGTGATCACATTTTAATTGTGGGGGATGTAGGACCCTTCCAAAATTTCAATATAAGTTTTTTCCCAATTATTAAACTGTAATCAATAAAAATTCTTTGATTTATGGTTATTAATTGATCTGTTTCTAATATACTTAATATTATTAATTTTGAGTCAGGAAGCAAATTTGTATTAACAACATTCGAGATTATCTTAAAAATTTCTGCCCAAAAGGTCGTATTTGTTATACTGTTTGTGCATGAGTGCGTTAGATTAGCTTCTAAATATTGACATTTATCACATATGGCTGGTATTTTTGAAAAAATTCTATGTAATTTTGATTTGGAATAATGTAATCTATGTAGTACTTTAAATTGTATCAAGATGTGTCTAGCATTTAACGAACAATGATGTATATTTTGTAAACTTTCATTCCATATTTCTGGTCTAATTGTTTGACCTAATTCGTTTTCCCATGATTGCCTATATGTTTCTGTCATTGGTACATCATTTTCTAATAAAATATTATAAATATATGATATCAAAATTTTCTGTATTTCGATGTTTATTGAGACATTCATCTAAAATTTCTGCCTTTCTATTTTTAATTTCCTGTGTGTTTGATTTTACATAGTCTCTGATTTGTAAATATATATAATAATCTTTTGAATATAATCCATAAATTTGTTGTAGTTCTTGAAATGAAAGAAAGGAGTTTTCCCTGTAAAGATCACCCATCCTATTAATTCCATAATTTTTCCATTGTGAAAAACCTTTATCCATCATTGAAGGATTAAATGTGACATTGTTTACAATGGAGAGAGCTAGTGGTATACATTCCAATTTTAATGTTTTCTTAAGTTGTTTCCAAATACATATCCCACTCTCTATTATAGGATTTCCTTTATAGGTATTCTTAGCTAGTTTAACATTGGCGAATAAAATCATGCTAATGTCAAAAGGTGAACAATCTTCTTTTTCCATTTTTAACCAATTTGGTTGTTTATCTAATTCATCCAGCCAAAAAATCATATTTTTAATACTAACTGCCCAGTAATAAAACATAAAATTTGGTAATGCTAGACCTCCATTTATTTTTGATTTACATAAGTGTTTTTTATTTATTCTATGACTCTTATATTCCCAGATAAAATTGGTAACTATAGAGTCAACTTTTTTTTTAAAGTTTTTAGGAAGGTATATTGGTATCAATTGGAAAAGATATAGTATTTGTGGAAGAAAAATCATTTTTATTGTATTAATTCTACCTAACATTGAGATAGGTAATGTTTTCCAATATAAAATATTCTTATTTAGTTTATTCAGTAATGGTGGGAAATTAGCTTTAAATAAAGAATCATATTTTTGTTACATGAATTCCGAGATATATATATTTTTTTTTGCTATCTTAAAAGGATATTGTTGTAATGTATGTAGATTATTTACCTTTATTGGCATGTTCATTTATTCCAATTAATACTATATCCTGAAAACAAACCAAATTCAGTTATTAAATTTAATAAATTTAAAATACTAATTTTCGGTTTTGTAATATAAAGTAAAACATCATCAACATATAAGGAGATTTTATTTTCAGTTTGTCTAGTTTCGTACCCATATATTTCAGGATGTAATCTCACGCTTTGAGCTAATGGTTCAATTGCAAGTGCAAACAATAGTGGGGATAAGGGACAACCTTGTCTACAGCCTCGGGATAAATTAAATTTAGTTGATAACATTTGATTTGTTAATATTCTAGCTGTTGGATTCGCATATAATAATTTAACCCATGATATAAACTTCTCTCCCAACTTAAAAATTTCCATGACCGAAAACAGATAATGCCATTCCACTTGGTCAAAGGCCTTCTCCGCATCTAATGAAATAATTACTAGATCTTTATTATTGCCTCTTTTCGAATATATAATATTGAATAATCGTCTCAGATTATATGAAGAATATCGTTTTGGTATAAATCCTGTTTGATCCGGATGAATTAATTTGTTAATCACTGAGCTTAGTCTTTTGTGCTAGTATCTTAGTTAGTATTTTTTGATCAGTGTTTAAAAGAGCTATAGCTCTATATGATCCTGGGTCATCCAGATCTTTATCTATTTTTGGTATAAGCGTTATAATAGATTCTGTAACATTTCTGGTAATTTCTGTTGGGTATAAATGTGTTCATAAAGTGTCTTTAAACGTGGTGCAATCAAATCATAGAATGTTTTATAAAATTCCGAACCAATACCATCTGGTCCAGGAGTTTTACCATTTTTTAATGATTTAATAGATTCTTCAATTTCTTTTACTGTTATTTCAGCATTTAATGATTCTATATTTTCTAAATCCAACCCCTTTAATTTACATTTTTTTTAAAATGCTTCTACTCCTATCCGGTTTTCTGTCGTTTTAACTGAATATAAGTGTTTATAATATTGCAAAAATCTCTCATTAATATCTCTAGGATTTACTAATAGTTCGCCATTACATGATTTAATCCTATGAATTATTTTTTCTCCCTCCAGTTTCCGTAATTGACAGGCAAATAATTTTTGGGGTTTATCTCCAAATTCAAATTGTAATTGTTTGGTATATTGATAGAGTTTACCACTTGATCTGAATATATTTTATTTAATTTGTATTTCAATACAGCAATTTTATTATGTTTTATCATAGTTGGATTAACAGCGTTCTCTGTATCTAATTGTTTAATCTCTTTTTCCAATGTCTGTTGTTCCCTCCGATTCTCTGTGTTAAAAAATGCTTGAGAAGAAATCATAATTCCACGAGTAAATGCTTTAAAAGTTTCCCATAATAGAGAAGAAGATATTTCCGGTTTATCATTTATTTCAAAAAAAGTCTTAATCTGTTCTGTAATATATTTCTGAGTTACTTTGTCCTTTAAAATTTGTGAGTTAATTCTCCACTGTCTCTGTTTTTCCATTTTACCATTTATTTTGATCTTAAATGTTAAAGGTGCATGATCTGAGATTGTAATATTATGGTATTTTGAATTATAAGTGAGTGAAATAAGTCTGGAGTCTACCAGAAAATAGTCTATTCTTGAATATGTTTTATGTACAGGTGAATAAAATGAATATTCTCGTCCAGTTGGGTTTTCTATTCTCCAAATGTCTTTAATATTACTAGTATCTATGTATGCATTCAGTAAATCACTTGAATGCGATTTGATTTTCCGTTGCTTTGATGATCTATCTAGATAAGGATCTAGGGTACAATTTAAATATCCTCCAATTATTAAATTGTGTGTGTTAATTCCGGGATAGTATTAAATATTTTCTTGAAGAACAATGGGTTGTCAAAGTTTGGTCCATAAATATTGTCAAAAATCATTTTTTGTGCATTTAATTCTCCTATTACAATAATATATCTACCGTCACTGTCGTTTATTGTTGATGTGTGTTTAAATACAGTGCCTTTACGAAATAATATTGCTACACCTCTAGATTTATGTGTAAAAGAAGAATAGTATACTTTATCTATCCATTTAGCTTTCAATCTGTGCTCTGCATCTTTTTTTAGATGTGTCTCTTGGATAAAAGTTAGATCTGTTTTAAGTGCTTTTAAATGTGCCAATACTTTACCTCTCTTTACTGGTTCATTAATGCCTTTAACGTTCCAGCTACAAAACGTTATTCCTTCATTCCCCATATTCGTGTTTAAGTCTTGCATCTTTTATTTAGGGGGGTCTGTAATAGAGCAAATGGTTCAGTTCGACAGACCCGACCTTACACCCGAACTCCAAATAGACGAATTTCAAGACCCTTGAGTGTCTCTCACGTATATATCTCATTTGAATATATTTATAGAGTGGTGGGTCTCTGGAACTCTCTGCCACAGAGGGTAGTTGAGGCCAGTTCATTGGCTATATTTAAGAGGGAGTTAGATGTGACCCTTGTGGCTAAGGGGATCAGAGGGTATGGAGAGAAGGCAGGTACGGGATACTGAGTTGGATGATCAGCCATGATCATATTGAATGGCGGTGCAGGCTCGAAGGGCCGAATGGCCTACTCCTGCACCTAATTTCTATGTTTCAATGTCTATAACTCCATTCATATTTAAAATAATAAAGATAGATTATAATATGACCAAAAAAAGGATAGACGAAGAGGTTAGTAATGTGTGTAAAGATAGAAAAAACTACATCTAGAGTTAGTGTAGTTAGTGAGAGCCATTCTAACTTGGCTAAATATCTACAGACTTCCGTCGTTGATGTTGAAAACTTATCAGCTCCTTAGTTTCTTAAGATAATTATACCGTAACAGTCTCTTACCAGGGATATTAAATTCTGGAGTATACAAATTCCATTAGTCAGGAATGTGAAGATACATATATTTAAAACATATTAAGTAAAAATAATAATTTTAAAAAAAAGGAATTAAAAAAACCCTATGGGGAAAGGAAGGAGAGTAAAAAAAAAGGGAGGGGGAGAAAAAGGACGAATGAAATCTCACTATATATTCTACACAATTATAATTATTATTTATCTAATTCTAGATAGTTCAGTTATAATTAAATGTTAGTCATTAATGATAATTATTACTTCTGATTAATAGTAACACCGTGCATTGTTAGTATTTATTAGTTATTTGTATTAGTAGTGCTACTATTCTAAATATGAATATCCATAGGAGAGTTTCCAATCCGCTTCTTTCGCCAGCCTCCTTAAACAAGTCCTTTGTTCCATCCAATCTGGCAAAGTCAGTTTATTCCTTGGTGTTGTTCAATTTTAAAGATATTATTCAATCTTCCTCACTCTCTTTAGTCTTCTGGGCAAAGTCCAGTGCGTCCGAAGGATTGGTGAAAAAATATTCTTTCTGGTTGTGAGTAACTCTTAAGGTAGCTGGATACCTCAGACCATACTTCAAATTCTTTACTTCCTTCAAGATTCTTTTAGTCTCCTTAAACGCGTTTCTTTTCCTGGAGACCTCTGCTGGGTAGTCTCGATAAATCCTGATCTTATCACCTTCATATGTAAGGTTTCTGCTTCTTACAATTTTTGCCATCATCTCCTCCAGAACATGATCATATTGAACTTTTATTATCATTTGCCTTGGAGGGGCGTCGGGTCGTGTCTGACATCTCATCACTCTACGAGCTCGAGCAAGTAAAGGCTTATGATCCAGAGACAAGACTTTTTGCAATAAGTTTGCAGTAAATTCTCTGGCACCTTGGTTCGCCTCTCTCCCTTCTCGAATACCCACAATTCTCAGGTTTTGTCTTCTCTGGCGGCCTTCCAATTCAGTACATTTATCAGTTATTTTGCCCAGCAGTGTAGTTAGACGTTGATTTTCTGTGATGAGTGTTTTCATAGTTTGAGCACTTGTTTCGGCTATCTCCTCAAAAGCTCTTTATGGCTGTCGACTGGTGATTCAGCGTCTCTTCCACT
This sequence comes from Raja brachyura, assembly GCA_963514005.1. Next base: position 104,142,140 of record OY740781.1, on the reverse strand, counting down.
GGCTCCATCTTTTCTTCTATTTCAGTTGCCAGCTTACTGATTTTAAAATCTATTTCATTTGTTGTAGTTTTAGCCTGATGAACCAGTACTGCGGCAATTTCCTTCTTCATTTTTTCAGATACTTCCGCAACCTTGGAGTTAATTTCAAATTTTAACTCCTTCATCTCCTCTTTGATCTTTTTTACTTCTTCTTTAAAATTCATTTTCTTTAATTCTTCATTAGTTTTTACGTTCTTTTCCAAGTTCATCCTTCAGCTCTGCAATTTCTTGTGAAATAAAATTTCTGAGTTCCTCACCTTCCGTTTTTTTCGACACATCTTCTTGGGATAGCGTCCTACCCGCTCCCGAGGCTTCGATCAGGCCTTGTTCTGGTTCTGCCGGTTTAAGTCTTGTAAGTCGAGATTTCGTTTTTTCAGGGGGGGGAGGGGGGGCTGCGCTGCATTGGCATTGTAAGTCGCGCGCCTGATGACGTCACTCACGGCAGCCAGTACCGAGGCAGCAGGCAGCAGGTAGGCGTTTTCTTCCCGGTAAATACAACGTTTTTCAAGAGGAGCTGGCTGGCGTGGCTCCCTAGCCCTCCATAGCGCCACCAGAAGCCCTGATTAAACGAGAACTTACCAGTTTGAAGTTTGATCTTTATTTTATGAGGAGTTACGGTGAACGATTACATGCCCTCCGCTCTCGGCCCTCATAATCGCAAGTATCATCTGGTAATTCTAATCTTCTGAGTCTTACTATATTACTGTGGTTACTGTGATTTCACGGCGCTGCTTTGAAGATTGACGCGCATGCGCACTGGCGGGCCTTCGTCGCGTAATCGCTCACCGTTACTCCTCACAAAATAAAGATCAAACTTCAAACTGGTAAGTTCTCGTTTAATCTTACTATTATAGTATACGCGTCGGAAGAAGGTTGGATGTGTACCTTATTGTTTTTCATCAACAATAATGAATGTATTAATTAAAAGACTGCATTATGAAGATTTATCTGTCAGGAAGCTCTGAAGGTCTCTGACGGAGAGCTCACATGCGTAATACGACATTCTCCTTCATCATGTAGTCCACTTAGTGGCTAGAGGGAGTAATCTCTTGAACGATATAAAAATCTGTCGCTACGCTACCTTTAATAATGAAAGGAGAAAGAAAGCAAATCTCAAAAAGTAGAACATTCACACAGCTGCCATGACTCTGGCACAAAACTACTCAAGATTCTTGAGTCGATGGGTTGTCCATCCCAATCCTGAGTTTATTGACTGTGGTTTCCCTGGGGCCTGTTTCTGATGTCCTTGCTCTGCAGGCTTTGTGATACATCCTCCATTATTTTCATATCTGCATCAGTCAAGAAAATCTCCTTGATGATCTTTCTGCAGTAGCTTCATTTCCTCCCGTACAGCACACCTTTCATCTTTGCCTCATGACATGAGGTGTAGAATATTTCAAGTCATACTGCCTTCTGCCATTTCTGATGTGGACTGATGTTGGCTTCAAGCCCACAGTGTTCCGCCTCTTGTTGTAGTGGACTGTTATGAATCAGAATTTTGCCATGAATGCCTTTTCAAGATTTGACCAGGATAATGCCTTTTTCATGATCGAGTGCCTAAATCAGCCTTTTTTTGCTGTTTTGCTAAAAGATTATGCTATTTTCTCGAGTTGTACCATGATTAAAATGAAGTTTTCTATGTTAACACGTTAATATTAATGTTATTATTAAAGTGTTAACATAGTATAACTTCCACTACTGGGGCGAAAACAGGCGTGCCACCGTCGGTCATTCATTCGTTTGTGCCACTGCCCGCTGGTTCAGTCTTCTCCAAGATCTATTTAAGAAAGGTCTGCAGATGCTGGAAAAATCGAAGGTAGACAAAAACTTCAACATTGTTGTGCAGAAAATTAGAGATGAAGTTTCATGTAACAAAATATGGATCTCAATAGATGAGACAACTGATGCTGCGGGGAGTTATGTTGCCAATGTGGTCATCGGTACATTGGAGGCAGGTCAACCATCAAAGGAGTATTTGTTGACATCAGAAGTATTGGAGAAGTCAAACAGATCAACTATTGCTCAGTTGTTTACATGTTCATTTGCTGTACTTTGGCCAGATGGTATAAAACACCAGAATGTTCTTCTGTTTGTGACTTAAAGTTTTATTCCCCAAAATGTCGCATTTCACATGCTTAGTTTAAGGACCTCATAGAATTGCCAAGCACATACGTAACTTGTTTCCAAATGTCGATCGCCTAGTTTCCAATGTCAAGAAAATCTTCCTCAAAGCACCATCACATTTGCAGTTGTTCAAGAAAATGGCACCCGAGATTCCGCTACCTCCTCAGCCTGTTTTGACTAGGAGTACATGGGGTACATGGCTCTCTGCTGTACTCTACTATGCTGCAAATTTTGAAAAGATAAAATAAATTGTCAACTGGTTTGAAGAAGAAGAATCTGCTGCAGTCAGGATCGTCAGTGAAATCATGCAGAAAAAGTCCCTCCACTGCGATCTTGTGTTTATTGCTTCCCTTGAGAAACGTGGCAAAACATTAGTGAATAACTTGCAGGTTTTCAACAAAGTAACTGACGATATTTGTAAAGTTCCTGGCGATGTAGGTAAAAACATACAAGGAAAATATGAGAGAGTGATTTTAGCTAACAAAGATCGTGAAGAAATAGAAAATATAGTTAAAGTTCTCAAAGGCTGTTGTAATGCACAATATATCAACATCAATATAGAGTCTGTAGCTTGTTTCGGGTATGCACCAGTGACCTCAAGAAATACGTTTTTCACAACTGAAGCACATGCTGTCTGACAGACCGCATAGTTTAACACCAGATAATTTGAAAAAAATGCTAGTAATTATGTCCCAATTATGTATTGTGCTAGTATTAATGTAGTATATCTTTGTATTATCATTTTTAACCATATTTTGGTGGTGGGCATATTTAAGCCTTTTTTTGTCAATAAATACCTTTTTCGTGCCTTTTTTGTAATTTTACTATGCCTTTTTGCCTGCCTATCTCAGAGTTTTTTAGTGCCTAAACATGCTGGCTCTAGTTATGATTATGCCTATCTTCTTTTGGCTGCCTCTAATTGTCTTTCGACACTTGTTTGCATCTTTGGTTCCAGCAAACTTTCTGTTGTTAGAAGAAATGTTTCATATATTAGTAAGATTCTGCGGTGGACTGCACTTCATCGCTTAGGTTGGGCGAATGGAAAAGATGAGGATGCTTAAGTAGATGTCTGAGTGTGTTGGTTCAGTGGTCAACAGTTCCCTTCCCACTTTCACAGCTGTCACTTTCTTGCACATTACTCCATGGAGAGCAAGATAATGTTCTCCAGTAATCAAACTGCCACTCCTCTGAGTTTCTTGTAAAGTTATATGCTGTGAATTGTGGTCTGTAATCTCCAATCAATGCCTCAGGAATCCCATTTATGTTATTAATTGATGTTATTAATTTATTGATTTAAACAAAATATTAAATGTTATCTATGAGTTTATGGGCCTGTTAGGCTGCTGCAAGTATGAATTTACTGTTCCACTGTCAGAACATATGACAATTAAACTCGTAGCCCTTGACTCCTGATTTCTGACAAATCCTTCTTCGGTTTTCAGGATAATAGTTGATGAGTGGATTATCCAAGTATACCTCTCAGAAATTGGGAAAATGATCAGCTGTCACCTGGTGCATAGCTAGATGAGATATATCACCAAACTTTTGACCAGGTCTTTTGGGAACAATTCCATTGAAAAATTGTAAATTAACTAAGAGCCCAGAGTTGTTTGACATTTCAAATGTAGTTTAGTTTGGTTTAATTTAGAGATACAACATGGAAACAGGCCCTTCGGCCCATCAAGTCTGTGCTGACTGATGATCACCCATACACTAATTTCACCCTACACACTTGGAACTATTTATAGAAGCCAATTAACTTACAAAGCTAAGCCTGCACGGCTTGGGAATGTGGGAGGAAACTGGCACACCCAGTGAAAACCCACGCAGTCACAGGGAGATCGTACAAACAGCACACGTGGTCAGGATCGAACCCAGGTCTCTGGGACTGTAAGCCAGCAACTGTAAGGCAACCGCCGTGCCGCCTCCGCTGTGCCATTGTGCAGTTTATGGAACAGATTATCACCATAACTACACTATACAATAATCAGATTGTGTTTCATTGTTTAATATCAGTTTCTTATCCATCATTAGAAGATAATTCAATAAGCAGCCACTTAAGTTTAACAAAGTGATTGTAATTATACTTAATAAAATGAATAGTTCCTCAGTTGAGGCAATATTGGAACCATTTCCGAGAAAGTTAGATTTATTTTTTAACATCAAACTGGTTTAAAGGAAGGCATATTTTATTTGTAAAGTATTAGATTGTTTTCCTAACCAAGCATAAAATCGCACAAACATGTATTAATACATTAAAGATATCATAATTGGATTTGTCAGAATTTGATGGAGTATTATGTTTAGCCTCTGCAACAACTAAGAAATGATTACCTGCTTTTTGTAAATGTTTGCACTATCTTTGAGTATGCATAAACGTATGTAATGTAGAAAAATAAATCATTGTAATAACAAAGGAGGTTATTTGATCCTTCTTTGCATTGCATTTAGTTTAGTTTAGTTTAGTTTAGAGATACAGAGCGGGAACAGGCCCATCGGCCCACCGAGTCCGCGGCTGACCACTGATCACCCGGTTCACTAACACCATCCTACACACAAGAGTCAATTTACAATTTTTACCAAAGCCAATGAACCTACAAACCTGTACGTCTTGGAGATCAGGAGGAAATTGGAACACCTTTGGAAAACCCACATGGTCACGGGGGACAACACACAATCTCCGTACAGACAGCACCCATGGTCAGGCTCACACCCAGGTCTCTGGCGCTGTAAGGCAGCGGCTCTACCGCTGAGTCACCGCTCCACCGCGCCACCCCTCTTTAAAAGGTTGAGAAACCTTTTCCCAAATCATGGGCTGGTTCTCTCTATAATTATTTATCTTTGTTTTTTTCCTAAGTATTTTGCTTTACTCCATTTCAGCTAACACCTAACTGTAAGCACAATTGAATTCCATGGGAATTTTACAGAATGATATTCCCGCACCAAGCCTTTGATCATTTGCAGCCTGTATACTAATGTAGCAATTGCTACATTTGATGACCTCGTACTTCATGTGTCTTCATGCATCTCCAGTGTAATGCAATTGTATGCTTGATTAGGAACACATGCTCCTGTAACTATAAAAATGCTTTCATTTAATTCAATTTGATATCTTATCTCCAACCAGAGGCAATCGAACCATCTACCCTTGGCAATCAATGGCATTGCCACTGCCAAATCGCTATCATTCTGGAGCTTACTATTGACTAGAAACAACTGGACCACCCGTATAAACACATAGAGCAGATCTGAGGCAGGGACATTGCATTCTTCTTCTTGTCGTATGTCTTTTAGACCTGCAGCTCCGTTGAGGCGAGCCAGGCCAACATGTCATCGTTGGTGATAATCTGTTCCATAAACTGCACAATGGCACAGCAGTTTAAATGGATAGATAGCATTTCAGGTCAGGATTCTTCCGAAGAAGGGTCCCGACCCCAAACTATCGATATCAAACCCATCGCCCCCCATATCATACCTCTGCCCAAACAAAATATGAGGTACTCATTCAGGTTGGCCGCAGATTCCCTGAATATGATCCAATCCACTGACTCAAAGCAGTCATGTAGGATGTCATCTGTGTCCAAAGACCAGCACTGAATAACTTTCTGTATTGGCCCTTAGAAATAACCAGGTCTGATGTAATAGTTATTACAGAGAAATGGTTATAAGGAGATCAAAGCTGACAATGTAATATTCAGAAATAGTTAAGGAAGGAAAGAGTGATGGAGAAGCTTTCCTATTAAGAGATGAGATAATGACAGTTGTGAGGGATGATGTACATTAGGAAATGCAGAGTTCATTTGGGTAGAGGGTAAAGAAATGCAAGGGAAGATGGTGATGGTCCTGTGTAGGTCACCAAGCAGTAGCTGTATTGGAGGAAAGAGCATAAATTAAGAAATAATGAAAGTCTATAAAAAGAGTAGTCCATTAATCATGTGACCTAAATCTTCACATAGATTGGATTCATCAGATTGCAAAGGGAGAAACATGGATTAATTAATAGAGTGCATTTTGAAATGTTTCTTCGAGTAATATCTTATGGACCCAACCAGTGAACAGTCTCTTTTGGGTCTAGTAAACTGTAAAAAGGACAGATTCAGTGACTTCAGAGTTAAAGATCTTATTGAAAGTAGTAAATCTTCTTTTGCTTATGGCGTGTACAGCCAAAAGTTGTAAGACAACTTGTTCTGTTTGATCTTCTGTTTGCGCACGCCAGGTTGATTGTATTCATCAAAAACAGGGTCGACCACATGAAGGTTGCAATCTCCCACCCGAAAGTAGTAAATGGTTGAATTTGACATTCAGTTTAAGAGAGAGAAATATGTGGACCTGAAACAACCAAACTGAAATAAAGGTAATCACAAAGGAATGGCTAAAGTTGGGATAATAAAAAAGCAAAGGTAGAGATTTAAAAAGATAATTTGTGGCTCCTCGCAAAAATGTATTCCAATGAGGAGAGATTCTAAGTGGATAGGAGATGGGGGGAAATGAACCCCTCCTCCCATGAAAAGATGTGGCTAATCCAGGGAGTTAAGAAGGATATTAAATTGAAAGAATAAGTATATGTGGTGGCAAAAATTAGTTGTGGGTCTGACAATTGAGATAAATTCAGAATTCATCTAACTAAATTAAAATCAAGAGGTCTTGACTGCCACTCGTAACACAGACCAAAGGTTCCATTGCTTCCTCATCAACTGTTCATCTGTAGAATTCATGCTCAAAATACTCAATGTTTCTCCTTTATATGTTTCCACACAAAGCCTTCTAAATGTTGGGTCTCTTCAAGTCACAACTGAGACAATCAGATGCAGAGGAGGGTAGATATGACTGCTCCTGATAGTTTACCCAAATTAATCTCATGACCAAGATTTCCTACATAGGTGGGTACAAGGAATTGCCAATGCTAATTTACAAAAAAAAGACACAAGGTTCTGGAGTAACTCAGTGGACAGGCAGCATCTCTGGTGAACGTGGACAAGTGACTTTTCGGATTGGGACCCTTCTTCAGACTGATTGTTGGGAGGGGAGACGGGACATTGGAAGAGATGAGGGGAAGGAAAAATCCTGGCAGCTAATAGGATGAGACAGGTGAGGGAGGGGATTGTTAGAAGGTCTGAGTTGGCAGAGGTTGTAAGGCTAGAGGAAGGAATGTAGGTGGATTGGGAGAAGGTGTGAATTAGGTACAAGTCCAGGTGGGACACAGGCAAAGGGGGAGAAGGGGGAGAAAGGGGAGGGGGAAGGTTGTGTTTTAACCTAATTTGGAGAATTATGGTCACAACATCATAAGGTCAACAGAAAGGAGCATTATTAGGCTATTCGGCCCATCAAGTCTGCTCCGACATTTAATCATGGCTGATCTATCTCTCCCTTGGAATCCCCATTCTCATGCCTTCTCCCCAGAACCTCTGACACTCATACTAATCAATAATCTATCTATCTCTGCCTTAAAAATATCCATTAACTTTGCATCCACAGCATTCTGTGGCAAAGAACTCCACAAATAATGCTGTGGCAAAGAATTAAATGTTCATATTGTTAGATTGTAAGCTACCCAAGCAGGATATGAGCTTATGTTCTTCCAGTTTACATGCGGTCTCACTCTGACAATGGAGGAGGTCCAGGACAGAAAGTTCAGTATGGGAATAGAAAGAGAAGTTAAAATGATTAGCAACTGGGAGATTCCGTATGCCCTGGTGGACCGAGAGCAAGTGTTCAGCGAAATGGTTGGTCATGCTGATGTACATGAGGCCACATCGAGAACACTGAATGCAGTAGATGAGGTTAGAGAATGTGCACATAAACCTCTGTCTCACTTGGAAAGAGTGGGATCCCTGGAGAGGGGTAAGGGAGGAGGTATAGGGACTAGTGTTACCTCTTGCGATTCGAGTAAAAGTACCTGGGGAGGGGGTGGTTTATTGGGAAGGGGTGAGTGTACCAAGAAATTGCAGAGGGAACAGTCTCTGTAGAAGGTGGAAAATAGTGGGGATGGGAAAATGTGAAGTGGTCAGATAACGTTGTATGTTACAGAAATGTCAGAGGATGATGTGTTGGACGTGAAGACTGGTGGGGTGAAAGTTAATGGCTAGGGGAACTCTATCTTCACAGCTGGGGGGAAGGGGAGCGAGAGCAGAATGAAGGAACATAGAGTAGATGTGGGTGAAAGATCCATCTATGACAGCAGGGGGGGAATCCATATTTATCAGAGACCGAGGACATACCAATGTCCTTGTATGGAAAGCCTCGTCTTAGGAGTAGATGCTGCAGATCTGCTCTTTGTAAATGGCAGGGTGGGACAGAGTGTAGTCCCGATAAGTCGATCGGTTTGTAGTAGACATCAGCCGATAGCCTGTCCCTGTGATGGAGACAAGATCAATAAAGGGGAGTGAGGTGTCTGATACAGTCCAAGTGGATTTGAAGGCAGTTGGTGGTAAAGTTAATGAAATTAACTAGTTTTCCAGGGGTGCAGGAGGCAGCCATACATAGATATTTTTATGAATTGACCTAGGCTTCTAGTTATTGCTTATTGCCAGGATACCTTCTGCCTGCCACTGAGGCCTTGAATGCCAAAAAAGATGTGTTAGACTGAACCCACAGTTTCTTTTGTCAAGACAAGCAGAGAGCCAGTGTCCTTATTGTCCTTTATCTCATGCCAGGCTAGTTCCTCCTGCGATCATTCATGCTGGTGATTTGTTCCATTAATGAAGTTGTACATTTCTTTGCTGATATTTTCTTAGTGTTCTTGGAGAGCTTCCTGGACAATTAACGATCTTTGTATGTGCACCTAAATGTAGATTCAAAGTGAAAACACGATCCATTTTTCTGCGATTATTAATTTTAACCCATCCAAATCACCAAAGTGTGGTTCTATTTGTCTTCTCGCAATAATCTGTTCATGTGAACTTGGCTTATTTTCCCACTTTCTTGAGGTTTAGCATCTAGCCACATGGCCACAGTCATATGCACACAGATATAATATATTAGCATGGTAGAGACTGGCTAATGAACAGCTGGCAAGGAATCAGGATAATGGAGTTATTTTCAGATGGGCGCCCTGTACCATAGTACCACAAGGACTGTAGCTATTTGCAATATAATAATTTAGAGAATGGAAGTGAATGCACTGTAGATGGACTTGCAGAAGATATGAAAATATGTGGAAATGTATGCTGTGAGGTGGATGCAAAGGATCTTGCTGAAAGATATTGATAGATTTAATTAGTGGCTAAATCTTTGCAAATTAAATGTAGTGTTAGAATTTAATATGAAGTTGTTCATGTGCAAGGAAGCATAAATAATTAAAAATAAAAACATGCAGAAAGCTGCTGTACAAAGGGGTAGGTGAAACACACGAATAGTTGCAGCAGGTACATGGGTAGTGAATGGAAGGTTGGGTTTTATTTTTCAGTGGATGGAGGTGAGGTCACAGCTTATTACTGCTTTTGTCCATTGTTTAACAAAACATGTATTTAAGGAAATATGTATCACTATTGCAGACAGTTCAGAGAAGATTAATTCAGATGATCCTGAGTATAGACAGGTAGACATAAATGCTGGAGAAACTCAGCGGGTGAGGCAGCATCTATGGAGCGAAGGAATAGATGACGTTTCGGGTCGAGACCCTTCTTCAGATTGAAGTGGAGGTGGGGGGAAGAAGAAAGGAAGAGGCGGAGGCAGTAGGCTGTGCGAGAGCTGGGAAGGGGAGGGGAAGGAGGGAGAAAGCAAGGACTACATGAACATGGAGAAGTAAATGTTTATACCGCTGGGGTGTAAACTGCCCAAGTGAAATACGAGGTGCTGCTCCTCCAATTTGCGGTGGGACTCACTCTGGCCATGGAGGAGGCGCAGGACAGAAAGGTCGGATTCGGAATGGGAGGGGGAGTTCAAGTGCTGGGACACCGGGAGATCAGGTTGGTTAGTGCGAACCGAGCAGAGGTGTTGGGCAAAGCGATCGCCAAGACTACGCTTGTTCCCACCGATGTAGAGCAGCTGACACCTAGAACAGCAGATGCAATAGATGCAATAGATGAGGTTGGAGGAGGTGCAGGTGAACCTCTGCCTCACCTGGAAAGATTGCTTGGGTCCTTGGATGGAGTCGAGGGGGGAGGTAAAGCGACAAGTGTAGCATTTCCTGCGGTTGCAAGGGAAGGTACCTGGGGAGGGGGTGGTTTGGGTGGGAAGGGACAAATTGACCAGGGAGTTATGGAGGGAGTGATCTCTGTGGAAAGCCAAAAGTGGAGGAGATGGGAAGATGTGGCCAGTGGTGGGATCCCGTTGGAGATGGTGAAGATGTTGGAGGATTATTTGTTGTATGTGACGGTTGGTGGGGTGGAAGGTGAGGACAAGGGGGACTCTGTCCTTGTTAAGAGTGGGGGGATGGGGAGTGAGGACGGAACTATGGGATATAGCGGAGACCCTGGTGAGAACCTCATCTATAGTCGAAGAGGGGAACCCCCGTTCCCTAAAGAATGAGGACATCTCCGATGCCCTGGTTTGGAACACCTCATCCTGGGTGCAGATGTGGCGTAGAACATCTGAGTATGGACAATTGAGTATAGACAGACTGTGTTATGAGAAAAGGTGAACTTAGGCCTGTTCTCACTGGAGTTCAATGAATGAAAAACAATCTTGTATGATTATTGGGGGGATTGAGAGGATAAATGCAGAGCTCAAGATTCAAGATTCAAGAGAGTTTATTGTCATGTGTCGCAGATAGGACAATGAAAGTCGTATTTGCTTCAGCACAACAGAATATTGTTGGCATAAATAAATACAGAACAGATCAGTGTGTCCATGTTAAAGTACAGATTTTTGTTTGAGTTGAGTTTAATAGTCTGATGGCTGTGGGGAAGAAGCTGTTCCTGAACCTGGATGTTGCAGATTTCAGGCTCCTGTACCTTCTACCTGAAGGCAGCGGAGAGATAAGTTTGTGGCCAGGATGGTGTGGGTCCTTGATGATGCTGCTAGACTTTTTGCGGCAACGACTGTGGTAGATCCCCTCGATGGTAGGGAGGTCAGAGCCGATGATTGACTGGGCAGTGTTTACAATTTTTTGTAGCCTTTTCCGCTCCAGGGCGCAGAAGTTGTCTTACCAAGCCACGATGCAACCGGTCAGCATGCTCTCATTATGCACCTGTAGAAGTTCGAGAGAGTCCTCCTAGACATACGGACTCTCCGTAATCTTCCCAGGAAGTAGAGGCGCTGATGTGCTTTCTTTATAATTGCATCCATGTTCTGGGACCAGGAGAGATCTTCGGAAATATGCACGCCCAGAAATTTGAAGCTCTTGACCCTTTCCACCATCGACCAGTTGATATAAACGGGACTGTGGGTCCCCATCCTACCCGTTCCAAAGTCCACAATCAGTTCCTTAGTTTTGCTGTTGTTGAGAGCCAGGTTATTGTGCTGGCACTATTTGGTCAATCGGTCAATCTCACTTCTAGACTTTGATGTTTTTATATATAGAGCTGATGTTTTTCCTCAGAAGTGATGAGGATAGCCTCAGAATAAAGGGCATTATTTTGGAAAGGAGATGAGGAGGAACTTCTTTAGTCAGAGGGTAGTTAATCCATGGAACTCATCGCCACAGATGGCTGTGTCGGTGGATATTTTTAAGGCAGAGATGGACAAATTCTTGATTAGAACGCGTGTCAAGGGTTATGGAGAGAAGGCAGGAAAATGGGATTAGAAGGAAGTGATTGAATGGTGGTGTAGACTCGATGTGCTGAATGGCCTAATTCTACTCATATAACTTGTGAACTTGTGAGAGTATTGGTTTAGATGGCATGGATTCAATATTAGAAAAAGGGCATTTAAAATGACATGAAGAATTTTTTCTTTCAAAATATCACGAGCCTTTGCAATTTCTTGCCCCAGTAAGCTGTGAAGGTTCAATGTGCATATATTTAAAGAAGAGATATTTTATAAGTAAGGGCGTCAAAGACATTGGGGAAAAGTGATAAAATCGGTGAGAGATGTTGGATAGACTGTGATCTTATTGAATAGCGCAGGAGGCGATTGGGGCCAAATGACCTACTTCTAGTTCTGCTGCCTTCTCTCTTGCACATTCATACTTTGCACCACAACTGTGATGTCTGCATATTTGCAAAGTATCCTGTGACCCAACTGGGTATTAGGCTAGACAAAATCTGAAGTCTGAAAAAGTCTGAAGTCACAAAAACGTCTGAAGAAGGGTTTCGGCCCGAAACGTTGCCTATTTCCTTTGCTCCATAGATGCTGCCGCACCCGCTGAGTTTCTCCAGCAATGTTATCTACCTTCGATTTTCCAGCATCTGCAGTTCCTTCTTGGGTATTAGGCTATTTCTGTACGTAAATATCAGCTGGGAAATAGGCAGCAAAGCACTGTTTTCACTGAGTTATAATATATGGCTCGACAAAATGATCTCTAGCTACTGTTAATAAACTGAAAATATTCTCTATTGACATAAAATATTAATTCATCTCTGCTGTCGTCTGGGAATCTGCCTGAACAGGCAGGTTGCTTCCAAATTGATTATGTTTGATTGTATCTGGAATATGTGATATGCAGCTGGAATTGCCAGATATTGGCTTACCAACTCAGTTGTATTATTTTATATGCCATGTATTGCATTGCGACCATGTGAAATAGTGTGTTGTATAATAACCTACAATGAGATTAATAATCCCAATGATTTGCTGAAAATTACAATTACTTCTACTAGAAGGGATTAGGCAAAGAAATAAAATGGATTGTAGAATTGACATTTTGTACATACTGTTTAATTCACTGATAAGAATTTGAATGCATTTACTGGGATTATGTTTAACAATTGAAAGAAATCGGATTAACTCTCACTTTTCAGAATCTTTGGCGTTGCGGAGGCTCTTGTTGGAGAAAAATGTTAATGACATCACTGACGTAATAGTCTTGGAATAGTTCCTGAGCTTGCAGTGTGAGACAGCTCAATTAATAGCCACATAAACAAAGATATTCTTGCCAAGAAAAAGGCCATTCTTATTAGCATGAAGGTTGCAAATGGTGAAATTTAGCAAATGAACATATTTGTGCAGTGCCTGCCCCATTTCACATAGCAAAGGAGCTTAGAAATTTGACACATAAATCTTGCAGAAAAAGCAGTTCTACTCTGGGGATAGATCATCCTGCTGATCACTTCTTGGAGAAAAACCAAACCCAGTCTAGGTAAAACGTGATGCGTTAAGGGCCTGTCCCACTGTACGAGGTAATTCAAGAGCTCTCGAACTCGTGGTAAGTATGTAGAATGTACGTAGTGGTTACGTCGGAGTTCGGGACGTCTCTTAGCAGCGCGTAACGCTAATGGCAGGTACTCGGGAAAAGCGGTAAGCTCGTGAAGATTTTTCAACATGTTGAAAAATGTCCATGAGAGCCCCGAGTACCTATTACCGTCATTCTCCGAGTTTGAATCAGGGGAAACTCGGGAGAACTCTTGAATTACATCGTACAGTGGGATATGCCCTTTAACTGTTAACTGTTTATTGTTTACTAAATAGTGGGGGGGAGGGGAGATAAACTGGAGATATAAGGATGGAGTTAAAGGGAAAGAAAGTATTAGAAAAGTTGAGAAAGACACTAGGATTACTAGGACAAAAGCTCAGGAAGGGATAGGAGAGTGTGGATAGGTGAAATAGGAATCAATATGAAAGGTGAGGGGAGTAATGGATTAAAAGTATTACATGAATGCATGAAGTATAAGAAATAAAATGGATGAGCTTGAGGCTCAGTTAGAAATTGTCAAGAGTTAAAAATGGCATGTCACAAAGGTAATGCTATGGTGGTTATGGGAGATTTCAACATGCAGGTAGACTTGGAAAATCAGGTTGGTACTGGATCCTAAGAAAGGGGGTTTGTGGAGTGCTGCCAATGATAGATTCTTAGAGCAGCTTTTACTGGAGCCTACCAGGGAGAAGACAATTCTGGATTAAGTGTTGTGTAATGAACTGGATTTGATAAGGGAGATAAAGGAGCCATTAGGAGGTTGTGACCATAATAATTTTAATCTGCAATTTGAGAGGAAGAAGGGTAAATCAGAAGTATCAGTTACAGTTGAACAAAGGGGACAAAGTTGACTGGAAAGATACCCTAGCAGGGATCACAGTGGAACAACAATGGCAGGTATTTCTGGGAATAATATGGAAGGTGCAGGATCAGTTAATTCCAAAGAGGAAGAAAGATTCCAAGGGGAGTAAGGGGCGACCATGGCTGACAAGGGAAGTCAAAGACAGTATAAAAATAAAAGAGAAGAAGTATAACAGAGCAAAGATGAGCGGAAAGCCAGAGGATTGGGAAACGTTTAAAGAGCAACAGAAAATAACTAAAAAGGCTATATGGGGCGAAAAGATGAGGTACGAAGAAGCTAGCTAAGAATATAAAGGAGGATAGTAAAAGTTTCTTTAGGTATGTGAAGAGGAAAAAAATAGCTAAGACCAAAGTTGGACCCTTGAAGATTGAAACAGGTGAATTTACTATGGGGAACAAGGAAATGGCAGAGGAGTTGAACAGGTACTTTGGATCTGTCTTCATGAAGGAAGATACATACAATCTCCCAGATGTACTAGTGGCTAGAGGACCTAGGGTGATGGAGGAACTGAAGGAAATTCACATTATGCAGGAAATGATGTTGGGTAGACTGATGAGACTGAAGACTGACAAATCCCCAGGGCCTGATGGTCTGCATCCCAGGATACTTAAGGAAGTGGCTCTAGAAATTGTGGATGCATTGGTGATCATTTTCCAATGTTCTATAGTTTCAGGATCAGTTCCTGTGGATTGGAGGGTAGCTAATGTCATCACACTTTTTAAGAAAGGGGGGAGAGAGAAAACAGGGAATTATTGACCAGTTAGCTGATATAGGTGGTGGGGAAGATAATAGAATCATAGAATCATAGAAAATAGGTGCAGGAGTACGCCATTCGGTCCTTTGAGCCTGCACCGCCATTCAATATGATCATGGCTGATCATCCAACTCAGTATCCTGTACCTTCCTTCTCTCCATACCCCCTGATCCCTTTAGCCACAAGGGCCACATCTAGCTCCCTCTTAAATATAGCCAATGAACTGGCCTCAACTACCTTCTGTGGCAGAGAATTCCACAGACTCACCACTCTCTGTGTGAAAAAAGATCTTCTCATCTCGGTCCTAAAAGACTTCCCCCTTATCCTTAAACTGTGACCCCTTGTTCTGGAGTTCCCCAACATCGGGAACAATCTTCCTGCATCTAGCCTGTCCAACCCCTTAAGAATTTTGTAAGCCTCTATAAGATCCCCCCTCAATCTCCTAAATTCCAGCGAGTACAAGCCAAGTCTATCCAGTCTTTCTTCATATGGAAGTCCTGCCATCCCAGGATGCTGGAGTCAATTATAAAAGATGAAATAGTGGCACATTGGGATTGCAGTATTGGGACATTGGGATTGCAGTAACAGGATCGGTCCTAGTTAGCATGGATTTATAAAGGGGAAATCATGCTTGACTAATCTTCTGGTATTTTTTGAGGATGTAACTAGGAAAATGGACATGGGAGAGCCAGTGGATGTTGTGTACCTGGACTTTCAGAAAACATTTGATAAGGTCGCACATAGGAGATTAGTGGGCAAAATTAGAGCACATTGCGGGTCGGGTACAAACATGGATAGAAATTTGGTTGGCGGAAAGGAAACAAAGTAGGGATTAACGGGTCCCTTTCAGAATGGCAGGCAGTGACTAGTGGGGTACCGCAAGGCTTGGTACTGGGACCACAGCTAATTACAATATACATCAATGATTTAGATGAAGGGATTAAAAGTAACATTAGCAAATTTACAGATGACACAAAGTTGGGTGGCAGTGAACTGTGATGATGAAGCCATGAGGATGCAGGGTGACTTGGACAGGTTGGGTGAGTAGGCAGATGCATGGCAGATACAATTTAACGCGGACAAATATGAGGTTATCCACTTTGGTGGCAAGAACAGAAAGGCAGATTATTATCTGAATGGTGTCAAGTTGGGAAAAGGGGAAGTGCAATGAGATCTGGGGGTCCTTGTTCATCAGTCACTGAAAGTTAGCATGCAGGTACAGCAGGCAGTGAAGAAAGCAAATTGAATATAGGAGCAAAGAGGTCCTTCTGCAGTTATATAGGGCCCTAGTGAGACCACACCTGGAGTATTGTGTTCAGTTTTGATCTCCAAATTTGAAGGACATTCTTTCTATTGAGGTAATGCAGCGTAGGTTCACGAAGTTAATTCCTGGGATGGCGGAACTGTCTTATGTTGATTGAATGGAGGGCTGGGCTTGTATACTCTGTAATTTAGAAGGATGAGAGGGAATCTTATTGAAACATACAGTATAAGATTACTAGGGGATTGGACACGCTAGAGGCAGGAAACATGTTCCCGATGTTGGGGGAGTTCAGAACCAGGGGCTATAGTTTAAGAATAAGGGGTAAGCCATTTAGAACGGAGATGAAAAAATAAAATTTCACCCAGAGAGTTGTGAATCTGTGGAATTCTCTGCCTCCGAGGGCAGTTAAATGTAGCTCTTGGGGCTAAAGGAATCAGGGGATATGGAGAAAAACAGGAACGGGGTACTGATTTTAGATGATCAGCATGATCATATTGAATGGCAGTGCTGGCTCAAAGGGCCGAATGGCCTCTCCTGCACCTATTTTCTATGTTTTTATATCTCACTATAGAGTTAATTAAATTATACTCCTTACAGAAAATCTCTCTGCTGGAAAAAAACATTAAATTATACTGACTTATAATACATGGCAACTAGTTACTGATTGTAATTCAGTCACAGTGAAATAAAATAAATTCAGATCTAAACAAATTCATAAGAGGATAAAAATATTGGAAAGATTCCTTACGGCAAAAGTAGCAATGTATACTAAATGGAAAACCTTCATTATTTAAAAATATGTATAAACTGCAAAGCATTCGAATTTGGGTGTGGAAAAAGACTAAATTCCTGCAGTTCTTTATGTTGTTCTGTGTGTGTAACAGTTGTAGCCATTTCTCTGTGTGCTTTCAAGAGAGTTAGATAGAGCTCTTAAAGATAGCGGACTCAAGAGATATGGGGAGAAGGCAGGAACGGGGTACTGATTGTTCAAGTTCAAGTGAGTTTATTGTCCTTTGTCCCTGAAAGGACAATGAAATTCTTGCTTTGCTTGAGCACACAGAACATAGAAGGCATTTACTACAAAACAGATCAGTGTGTCCATATACCATCTATAAATATATACACACATGAATAAATAAACAAATAAAGTGCAAATAACAGATAATGGGTTATTAGTTGTCAGAGTTTTGCCCGAGCCCGGTTTAATAGCCTGATGGCTGTGGGGAAGTAGCTATTCCTGAACCTGGTCATTGCAGTCTTCAGGCTCCTATACCTTCTACCTGAAGGCCAGGATGGTGTGGGTCTCTGATGATACTGCCAGCCTTTTTGAGGCAGCGACTGCGGTAAATCCCCTCGATGGAAGGAAGGTCAGAGCCAATGATGGACTGGGCAATGCTTACTACGTTTTGTAGTCTTTTCCTCTGCAGGGCGCTCAAGTTGCTGAACCAAGCCACGATGCAACCGGTCAGCAAGCTCTCTACTGTGCACCTCTAGACGTTAGAGAGAGTCCTCCTTGACAAACCGACTCTCCGTAATCTTCTCAGGAAGTAGTGCTGGCGAGCTTTCTTGATAATTGCATCAGTGTTCTCGGACCAGGAAAGATCTTCAGAAAGGTGTTGAGGGCCAGGTTATTGTGCTGGCACCGTATGGACAGTTGCTCGATCTCTCTTCTGTACTCCGACTCATCCCCATCAGTGATACATCCCACAACAGTGGTGTCGTCAGCGAACTTGATGATGGAGTTCACACTGTGACCGGCTACGCAGTCAGGAGTCTAGAGAGAGTACAGCAGGGGGATGAGCACGCAGCCGTGAGGTGCTCCTGTGCTGATTGTTATCGAGTCTGACACATTTCCACCAATACGAACAGACTGTGGTCTGTGAATGAGGAAGTCGAGGATCCAATTGCAGAGGCATGCGCAGAGACCCAGGTCTGCAAGTTTGGTAACCTGCTTGGAGGGAATGATAGTATTAAATGCCGAGCTGTAATCAATGAATAACAGCCTGACATATGAGTTTTTGTTGTCCAAGTGGTCCAGAGCGGAGTGTAGAGGCAGCGAGATCGCATCCACCGTTGATCTGTTGTGGCGGTAAGCAAACTGCAGTGGATCCAGGTTTTTGTCGAGGTAGGAGTTGATTTACGCCATGATCAACCTCTCAAAGCACTTCATCACCACAGGCGATAGTGCCACAGGTCGATAGTCAATTGTGAATGATCAGCCATGATCACAGTGAGTGGCGGTGCAGGCTCAAAGGGCTGAATGGCCTTCCCCTGCACCTATTGCCTATTGTCTATTGTCTATAGTTTACTTTAGTTTAGTTTAGTTTATTACTGTTGTCACGTGTACTGAGGTAGAGTGAAGAGCTTTTGTTTGTGATCTATCTAGTCAAAGAAAGGACTGTACATGAATATGTCATCCACAATGCACAGATAAAGGATAAAAGCTACAACATTTAGTGCAAGATGTGACATTGAAGTCCAGTAAAGTCAGATTAAAGATAGTTCAGAGGATCATTTTCCTCCACAGATGCCATATGACCCGTTGAGTTCCTCCAGCAGCTCTCCTACATTGCTACAGACTCTGACATCTGCAGTCTCTTGTGCCCACACTCACTATGAAATTGGTCTGTTCACTTTGTACATGTGACTCATCTTAGAGTGTTTGTCATTTACCTGTGGTCAGTTTATTTTTATTTACCCTATAGATACAGCGTGGAAAGAGGCTCTTCGGCCCACCGAGTCCGAGCCAACCAGCGCTCACCTCATACACCAATGCTATCTTATACTCCAGGGAGAAATTACAATTTTACCTTAGCCAATTAACCTACACACCTGTATGTCTTTCGAGTGTGGGAGGGAATGGGAGCACCCAGAGAAAATCCACGCAGTCACAGAGAGAACGTACAAACTCCGTACAGATAGCACCCATTGTCAAGATCAAATTCGAGTGTCAGGCGCTTTAAGGCAGCAACTCTATTGCTGTGCCACTGTGCTACCCTGCAGTTGCACTAGTCGTGCATGTAGTTCATCCACTGACACTGACAGGAGTGCTTTTGTGAATGCCTAAAACTTTTATTTTCTACAAAGAGGAGAACATTGCTCGGATGCAGCAGTGAGTCAGCAATGGCAGGGTCTGTATTGTGACATCATTGCCTTACACATAACACCTGCCAGCCTTGCATTTCAAAGGTCAAGTTTATGCAAAGTGATTCATTGATTGCAGCATCTTTAAGCAAATCAAATCTGAGCTGCATGATACAATCACAGGCTCCTTCTACCTGCAAAATGCGACAGCATTTCATTTCAGGGATTCATGCCCAGTTTCACATTTTATTCCAAGAGATTTAAGTAGCTGTTAATTAGGGCAGCACAGTGGTGTAGTGGTAGAGCTGGTTGGTGCCTTACAGCGCCAGAGAACCAAGGTTCTATTCTGACCATAGATGCTGTCTGAACTGAGTTTATATGTTCTCCCTGTGACCGCATAGGTTTTCCGGTTTCCACCCACACTCCAAAGACTTACAGGTTTGTCGGTTAATTGGCTTTGGTAAAATTGTAAATCATCCCTAGTGTGTACGGGGTGTTCGTTGGTTGGCATGAACTCCATGGGCCGAAGGGCCTGTTCTCGTACTGTATCTCTAAAGTATCTCTAAATTAGTTATACATACTCCATGTATTTAGCACACCTAAAGATGCCAACACTCAAATTTCTGGGTGATGTTGCCAACACTCAAATTTCTGGGCAATAACTCCAGCCACCCTAAAGAAAGACCTCTCACATGGTTGGATACAAGAGGTTAGCTCTCCACCTGCCTGCTTACTTCTTATCCTTTCTGCCTGCAGCCGAGAAGTGGAGTCAACAAATAATTAGGCCCTGCCATTAAATTCGCCAGCACTTGAGGGAAAATGCATTTGCTCAACTTCAACTTCAGAATCATATTCAGGAGCTAATACTGCAACTAAATGCCAAAATGCAACTAAAAAGTAAATATTGAGCTAATACAGAGAAAATTCCCTGAGGAAATGTATATCAACATGGGAAGTCTGTAGCCTCGTTTTGCTCTGCTATTTTATTTCATTCATCACATGTTTAAATTATAATGTTTTATTTTTAATAGTCTACTATATATCGTGTTGTTACTTGCAAGCAAAGCGCCAAGGCAAATTCCTTGTATGTATACATATTTGGCTGATAAAATTTATTCAATTCAATTCAATTCAATTATTAAGGAAACATAAAAATTAAATTTGGCTCTTTGACTTACAAACTGATTTTTATTTACAGAGCTTCTGGAATGGTGGGAAGGGGGAGTCACAGCAAAACACGTTTTTAAATATTTTCGGCACAGAAAAGCCATTCGATCCATCAACCTCTGTGTGTTTATGGCTCACAAAAGATACAGAAGAATACAGGGACCAGAGAACATTAGCAAATTTGCAGAATGGGTGTGAAAAAGACAAATCAATTTTACTATAAATTAGTGTGATACTCTTTGAGATTATAATTAGGGGGCCACCTAGTTGATTGAAAACAATCAAATTTAGAAGGGTGAAAAGAAGGCTATAGATTGAGAAATCGCTGAAAAAAAATGGAATAACATAGAGAACTAGAGACTGCATATGCTAGAATCTTGAGCAGAAAACAAATTGCTGGAGAAGCACAGACAACATTTTACATTAGGGTTCTTCATCTAGACTGAGTCGTTTTTTTCCTTCTAGAAATGATCAGCACGATCAGCATTCATAGTAAAACAGCTTTTGCGCAGGAAAACAATGTAAGCTAATGAATGGGGCAGGAGTGACACAGGAGTGAGGCATTTTTTGTGTGCAAATTGCCACAATATTTCCATGGACAAACTTGATTTTAATGTAATGATGATAGTACAGAATGTGAATGAAGGGAATGTAGTGGCCATCAACCATGCTGTTTTCACAATACATTTAACAAAGAGTTACGGAAAACATGCTGGTAAAGACAAATGGAACAAAATGGTCAGTGACAGTGTGGATAAGAAATTGCCTTAAGGACTGAAAACATAGAGCCAGAATAAACAGTTGTTTTTAAACCAGTGAATGGAAGACTGTGAGGATGATTGCAATGAACTGGACATTGAAGAGCTAACAGAATGGGTGCGCGAGATTTAGAACAGGTACATTTACATAAAAAAGAATGAGAAGGAAAACAAAATTACTAAATGGCACAAAATGCTGGAGTAACTCAGCGGGACAGGCAGCATCTCTGAAGAAGGGTCTCGAATTGAAACATCACCCATTCCTTCTCTCCAGAGATGACAATAGACAATAGACAATAGGTGCAGGAGTAGGTCATTCGGCCCTTCAGCCCTTCGAGCCAGCACCGCCATTCAATGTGATCATCCCCAATCAGTACCCCGTTCCTGCCTTCTCCCCATATCCCTGACTCCGCTATTTTTAAGCCCTATCTAGCTCTCTCTTTAAAGCATCCAGAGAACCTGCCTCCACCATTCTCTGAGGCAGAGAATTCCACAGACTCACCACTCTCTGTGAGAAAAAGTGTTTCCTCGTCTCCGTTCTAAATGGCTTATTCCTTATTCTTAAACTGTGGCCCCTGGTTCTGGACTCCTCCAACATCAGGAACATGTTTCCAGCCTCTAGCGTGTCCAAACCCTTAACAATCTTATATGTTTCAATGAACTCGAGTGTACAAGCCCAACTGTTCCATTCTCTCAGCATATCACAGTCCCACCATCCCGGGAATTAACCTTGTAAACCTACGCTGCACTTCCTCAATAGCACAAATGTCCTTCCTCAAATTAGGGGACCGAAACTGCACACAATACTTCAGGTGTGGTCTCACTAGGGCTCTGTACAACTGCAGAAAGACCTCTTTGCTCCTATATCTGATTCCTCTTGTATAAAGGCCATGCTGCCTTTCCCGTTGAGTTACTCCAGCTTTTTGTGTCTATCTTCGTCATAATGTTAAACTTTTACAAAATAATCACAAATGAGGTATAGCATCCAATTGGTGTCATCCAATTTTAGGATTGTTTCAAAGGACAAACTGAAAGATTTAGTGGAATAGATCAAATAAGAGATTCTTGGCCTTACGTTAGATTCTAGAACTAATCTTGTTCTCTTTTGGATCAGAGAAAAAAATGATAGGGATACAAGAAATTAGAATGGTATTAGGGTAGGATACATAGATAGATATTCCCATTATCTAATGGTTCAAAAATCATGGAACATAGACTGAATATGATGAGCAAAAGTGCATCATGGAAAGAGGAGATGAATAGCCCTTACAGGGCCACTCCGAGAATAAACGAAATTGATTAAATTTCCACTTTCTGTGTGCTATTATAGTCTATGATTTTTTGCAATAACCTGAGAGGAAGTTGGGTAATTAAGCACTTCTTGTAGTGGCAAATAGTATAAGGAGCTTCCATCTATCTATACATAGCTAACACTCAGATCTGGTGCTCTTCCGGTTTGCGTGTCTTTTCTATTTGCGCAAAAACGGTACATGATAGCGATACCATTTTTCACCACCTTATTCACCATTCCCATGTGCTGCCAGTGCAATAAGCTTTGTTCCGATTGAGGCTATATTTTAAAAGTTATTACGGTTTAAAAATCTTTAAAACCGTGCATGCGCAGATTGTCTTCAAATCACTTCACCCAAACAAAATTAATTAAGTTTGTATGAGAGGTGTTTTTTGGTATACATATCAACATTAAGTAGGAATTAAGTCAAAATGATTACTGAAAGCAGTTGTGTTTAAGAAGGAACTGCAGTTGTTGGAAAAATCGAAAGTAGTCAAAAAATGCTGGAGAAACTCAGGGGTGAGGCAGCATCTATGGAGAAAAGGAGCAGGTGCCGTTTTGGGTCCAGATCCTTCTTCAGTCTGTTTGTTTACTTTTGTGTCAACACCTGGTTAAGATTGTTGGCTCTTTGGCTGATCCTTTTTTTTCATTGTATGGATGCATTGTAAGAGCACATGAAGAGCACAACTTAGTATTTTTTTATTAAATGAGACAACCAAATGACATTTTACCTGGTATTTATTTCCGGCGCCAGATGTACATTTTGGGATGCATTCCAAAACTAAAGATTTAAAAGGCAATTTTAGATTTTTATGAATGCAGGTGATGAGGATAGAATATCCATGAGGAAATATACAAAACAAAATGATACTATTCTGTGGTATAACAGCTCCCTCTTTTGGATGTTGCAAATATTAAAAGCAAAGAAAGTGGATTTCTGCAGGTAGATATAACTAATAACGTTGAAATATTTTATAGTATGATTTTTGATGAAGTTGAGATGTGACGAGTAAATTTTATACTGAGGCATTTCCCTCACTGATGGATGAACAGAGTTTCTTTCAGATCTGCAAATAATTTGGTGAAACCCTATAAAACCAGGGGATAACATCAGAAAACCCCAGGAAAAAAATGCACATTTGTTTTCACATGAGTAATTATTTTCCGTCTTTTACCATTACCTGGTAAAACCTGGTGTGTAGGATAATGACCGGTGTGAATTTGTGCACCGCATTTTTCTAAAGTTGTAATCAAATAATTTGTGCAAGCAAAGATGAATAGAGTACCTTGCAATACCAGTCACATTAAGCTTTTTGTGACCTGTATCAGTCAGAAGTAGCTATTTCCTATCTTAAAAATGGCTTGGACAAAGGTGAAGTTAAATATCACGGTAAAATAGAATTATGTAATGGTGACGGCTTGTTAGCTACAAACCAATTTACTACTTAATATTTAAAGCTAATAACTCAGCGGATGCCTGAATATTTGTGAAATCTCACTAAGTTTTGTTTGCCATATATCGTGTTTACTTGCAGCTGAAATGGTTTTACAAACTTAGTGAAGGCTTTTGTGCATCGGTGGATCTACTCAATGCACACAGAATCATTTTTCCTGAGTAATTAGTTGAAAGAAGATCTGACCAGCACATTTGAAGAGGTGACATGGAGGATCAATGAGGGCAATGGATTTGTTGCATTCTCCATATACATTATTTCATGAATGCTTTTGACAAGGTGCTGCTTTTCAGATTCATTGAAAGAATACATGTACATGTGCATGTCCAAGGAAGAATGGTAAATTGGATTCAAAATCAGTGACAGGGGGATTTTTCTGACTTGAAGGCGAATGTAAGTTTGGTACGATAGGGTTCAATCCGCTGCTTGTTCCTATCTGTTGCACAAGTTACTTACGTATCTAGAGGTTGGAGAGGCCATGACAAAGAATTTTGTAGCTGATCAAAAATTGACCCAGCGAAGTGCTGAAAGATGTTTGTCTGGTGATCAGCTCCTTCAAGGACAGTCGGAATCTCAATCCCACTGCAGGAGAGTGCCGGGTTGATGAGACCAACATCCAGGTTCTTCTGGAATGCACATTGCCAAGAAGATATGGAAAGAGATGTAGTTTCAGCACATTTAGAATCTATGCAACAGATCTATATCAAATAACTGACTCTAACAAAGATCTAAAAGGAATTACAATCTATACTAATCTGCAGCTAATTAATCTATCAGGGCAACATGTGTAATTTTAGCCAACAACGATCTGAGAGAACATTGTTTCCAACCCATGGAAGGTTCAGATTGCGGACATTTCTTGGAACCTTTACGTAACCCGGCAAGCCGATACCTCACATGAACATGTCCCCTGCTCAGAGGAAAATTATCGGGAGCAATTTCTAATGGGCTGGATATTCTGTGCTGCAGCACCTGTCAGATCCCAAGGATGGTGAACGAGAGAGTTACAACCTTTACTGTAAATGGTGATGTATGAAATAAATGCAGGTTTTAGGGAAAAGTTTACTTCTGGAAAACCAGCAGGGATGCAGTGGCCTAAGTTCTCTCCTGCATTGTTGTAAATGTTCTACAATGAATACAATTCTAATAAAAATGGTATAGTTAACTAGCTCTTTTTTAATATTCCAAGATATAGTTAGAAATGGTAATATATACAGTACCAATGTAGTGAAGTCATAGTCATACAGCACAGAAATGTCAAACGTTCAGCTCAACTTACCTATGCCAACCAAGATGCCTCGTCTATGCTACTCCCGCCTGCCCACGTTTGACCCATATCCCTCTAAAAATGTCCCACCCATGTACCTGTCCAAATGTCTTTTAAATATTGTTACAGTACCTGCTTCAACTCTGGCAACTCTTCATACACCCACCATACTCTGTGCAAAAACAATGCCTCTCAGCATTTAAGAACAAACAAGGGAAGACCACTTTAGGTTGTACAAATATATAGACAATAGTCTTTGCTCCTTTTCATTGCATACTGTATATTGGCACTGCAGTGGCTTTGCACGCAGGAATATAAGTCCCCCCATTAACCAATAAACATCATTAAGGGCCTGCCCCACTTTCACGATCTAATTCACGACCTCTGCCGAGTTTGCCCTTGATCCATACTCGTAACTTGGTCGTCACAAGGTCATAGGAGGTCGTAGGTAGGTCGTAGGTAGGTCGTGATGCTAGTCTAGGTACTCGTGGCATCAAGTAGGTTGGGCCGTTTTTCTAGCATGATGAAAAATGTCCACAAGTAAAAAAGGTCGTGAATTAGGTCGTGAAAGTGGGACAGGCCCTTAAAGGGACAGTCCCACCAGCATGCAACTCTATGTGATGAGCGCGACCTAATGTGGTCGCTTGAGCCGTTCGGTGTAGTGGGGCCGGTTCCACTTCGATCGCCGGAGCCATGCGGAATTGTGCGGAGTTCGTTCCGACATCGCGCGGGGCTCCGAAAAACGTACCTTTTTCCAAAATTCGGCGCGGCAACGGCTTGTTGGCTCGCAGTCGCCTCGACACATTACACACCGCCTCGGCGTCGTGCCTCCGTGAACCTCTCTGTAGGTGCCTCCGTGACCCTCTCTGTGTGTGACTCCATGGCCCTCTCTGTGTGCCCCTCTCTGTCCTGGCGAACTTACCTTTAAGACTTCGCTCCAAGTTCGCCTCACTTTGTGCCGCGTTGCGCCACTCACCCGACCTCCGCGCGGCCCTCGCTGCCAGTTTGGTTGCACTTGCCACATGCAGGCGCATGCTGTTGGGAACTGCCCCGTACAGGGATCACCCGACCTTCGCGCGGCCCCCGCTTCTAGTTTGATCGCGCTCATCGCGTGGAGTCGGATGCTGATAGGACAGGCCCTTAAGCATCCATGCTGCATTTGTACAGTATGGGAAGGAGTTGAATTATTCCATCTCTATTTATGATTTAGTTCAGGTTTGTATTTTTTATATATTACTATTGTTTTGCAAAGTTTGAACTTTTCTGCCTAAATGAAAGTTTAGGAAAATATATCACCTTTTGGTTTTTATAATGAGTCACAACTAAATTGATAATGCAATCATAATAAAAGATAAAGTGCTGGAGTAACCCAGAATAACACAATTTTATAATAATAAGCAAATTTTATACATTGATCTTTGGGTTTATTATCATTTAAAGAAATTTAAGCTCAAATTACTGGTGGAATTAATATGCTCCTCCATAAACGGTGAAAGGTAAATTTCTGTGCAGACCCTATGTAGTTTAAATAGTTATCTGGAAGAATGGATTACCGTTATTAGAAAACCTTTCTAGTTAAAGGCTATTGATTCAAACGGATGAAAGTCAGGTAGGGTGTATAAAAAATACATGATCCGTCACTAGATATGGCCGAAGGAGTGGAACCATTTATTTATTTATTACAACACTGTAAGGGATCATTTGGCCCATTGGCTTCATGCCAGCTCCTAAAAGAGCAATCATATTGTCCCACATCCTCAGTTTGTAATTTCTCTGTAGCACTACAACTCATTCTTTATTGCTTTGCTAACTTCTCAATTGTCCTTTGATTAATTTGCCACTTTACTCCAGTAGGCATTATAAGCACTAGCCATTTGACCCACCCCAGCACGTAGAAACATAGAATCATCCCAAATCAGTAACCCAATCCTGCTTTCTCCTCATATCCCTTGATTACTTAGCCTTAAGAGCTATATCTAACTGTCTCTTGAAAACATCCCATGAATTGGCCTCCACTGCCTTCTGTGGCAGAGAATTCCACAGATTCACAATTCTCTGATAATAAGAAAGTTCGGTATTACAACTGCACATGCCCAGGTCATGGGTCATTTGGGATAAACATTTTTGCCAGCTGAGCTACTGTGTGCATACGGACCTGCGTTTCATACGTATTTTCCAGTTTTGCTTCTTCGAGGTAAGAAAATACTGCTTTCAAAACTATTAACGAGGTGTATTTATGGTTAATTTGTACAAAACTACAATGCTTTTGATGGTTTTATTGCTTTATGCTTCGGTGAGTGAGCGAGATCGTGACAATGAATAACAACCATTTTTTATTGTTTTTGTTTGGGAGGGGAGAATGAAATTAAATGGATTATTTCTAAAACTATCAATAGATAATATGAAAAGTATTTGTGGGGTTTTCACCTCTTTGTAGTCACTAAGCTGGCAAGACTTCAGTGACGTAGCTGGCTGGTTAGCCTCATCATAACTGACAAGATGATTTGACAGCTCAACGATGGATGTGGGAGGTCAGCAGTTTAGTCCTTTCGATTCTCCAAGCCACTCACCTTTCAGTTTGCTCATGGGATCAGGAAGAATTGTTTCTCCAAATTTCAAGAGTTCCTTGTATTGATCAGCATGACGACGTTTTTCTTCACCGGCAGTCGGTAGCATGTGCTTCTTCATGTATGATGCAGCGTTAGCAAGAGCAGCGAGTTTGTCTTTTCATCCTGTCTTTTTCAACCCTCTGTTCGCTAAAAATTGCTTCAAAGCTTCGACTTTCCATCGCAGAAAATCATCCAGTGTTACATTGTTGTAATTTGGGTCAGCCATAACCAATATAAGATTCAAAGAAGACGCAAACTCAGATCGAAAAAGTACTCACAATTTATACAGCGCGGTGTTCACTTTTTTAAAATCCCAAATGACCTTTGAAAAATCCCATGATTCCTTGCGTTTATCAAGATACCGAACTTGCTTATAAATGCCTTCCTCTTATTCTTAACCTTTTTAATCTTTGGGGTGTGGGAGAATGCTAGAGCACCCATCAGAAACCCATGCCGTCACAAGGAAATTACATATTTTAATCATTTATCTTGGTAAATAAATGTCACCTGTATTTTATTTTATCAATGACCTGGATATGTTAATAGCTTCTAGTTTTACATCAAGCACAAAGTAATCTACTTTGTGACAGTCTGAAGAAGGGTCTCGACCCGAAACGTCACCTACTCCTATTCTCCATAGATGCTGCCTCACCCACTGAGTTTCTCCAGCACTTTTTGTCTAATTTCGATTTTTCCAGTATCTGCAGTTTATTCTTAAACAAGTAATCTATCCATATTATAACCACACTCCGCTCAAACCTCTTTCCATCTTTCCTCATATACATTGTACATTTATGATCCCACATGTTGCACCTATCTAAAATGTATCTATTCTATTCACTTTAACCATTACCTTTGATAGTGAGCTCCACATCCTCAACAGCCCTAAGGAAGTCATTAGTTCCAGTGCTGAGTTTTTTCTCAATCATTGCTACTTAGAACTCTTGGAACTACTGATCTTTATTCGAACTTACATTACCAGCACTGCTGTGAGTGCGAACAAAGCAAGGATGCATATCAGTTGGTGGGGTGTGGGGGGGGAGGGGGGGGGGGAGGGGGTTGGTGCTCCATTGTGCAGCTGAAACAACGGAGATCCCGGCCCCCAGCCTACTTCCAACCAATGTTCAGTTATACATAAACAACCATGAAGAGCTAAGAGCAAGGCTGTTATTCCAGAGGGAGATCAGAGACATTTGTGTTCTTTGTTTTACTGAAACATGGCTTACCTCTGATTCATCTGATCCCTGTAACACAACATGGGGGATTATCTATTTATCGTATGGAGTGTACAGAATCCTCAGGCATGGGGAAAGGTGGCAGTATCTGTTTTCTGGTCAATACTTCGTAGTGCACTGACATGACAATCTAAGCTTAATTCTGTTGGCAGACCTGTATTACCTGTGCATCAAATTTGGAAATCTCAATCAAGAAAGAGAAGAGCGGCGTCAGAGATAGTCTAGGTGAGTTTGAGGGCAGGATGGAAGTGAGTAGTAAAGTTAATGAAATCAATGAGTTCTACATGGGTGCAGAAGACACCCCTGATGATGTATGAAGGTATATGATTGGAACAAGGACTTTCTTGATAACTCGCATGGGACAGTATATTGACTGACTAATGGTGTGCCTCAGGGTTCGGTGCTGGGCCCATTTCTCTTTGTCATCTACATCAATGATTTGGATGAGAACGTACATGGCAAGATTAACAGTTTTGCAGATGATACGAAAGTGTGAAAGTGTGCAGATAGTGACAAATTGCAGCAGGACCCTGGCCAGGTTGACTGAGGAATGGTTGATGGAATTTAATACAGAGAAATGTGAGGTGTTGCAATTTGGAAAGTCTAACATGGGCAGGACCTACACAGTGAATGATAGAGTTCTGTGGAGTATTGTAGAGTAGAGGGATCTAGGAGAGGTTGAATAGGCTGGGACTCGATTCCTTGGAGCGCAGGAGAATGAGGGGTGATCTTATTGATGTGTACAAAATACTGAGATAACAGTTAATAATTGGTGGTATATTTTCAAATCAGGAATGTGTGTCACTTGGAGGACAACCTCTAGGTGGTGGTGTGCCTGTGCTTTTGCTGCCCTTGTTCTTGTAGCTGGTCGAGGTAGTGAGTTTGGAAGGTACTATCTAGGAGACTTTGAATATGGTCAATTTCTAACTCAAACCCCATTTATTCTACTGTACCTTTATCTAACAAAAGATGGCAGATTCTCCAGGTTCACTCTATTATGATGCATTGGGGATATATGGTTAATGCTGTATTTCTTACAGTCATATATGATACAGCAGAAATGGGCCCTTCAACCCACCTTATCCATGTCAATCTTTTAACCCACTAATCCCATTTGCCCTGCATATTTCAGTGCCTTACAGACGGTATGTTTCTGTGCCTTACCTATTTATCTGTCTAAATGCCTGATAAACAGTGATTGTAGCTGATTCTACCTTCATCTGGCAGTGAGTTCCAGATATCGACTGCTCTTGTTCTGAGAAAGATTGACAGAAGAACCTGGGAGGAAAATTGTTCTTGTCACAAAATGCATGCTGTGGGGATCAACTACAGATTGCAACGATTTTTAGGTTTGCAGGAAAGAGTTGCCAACATCATGGAGCAGGAAAAGTCGATAGAGAGTCGAAGAAAACACATTTAACATAAATGAGTTGAAAGGAACTAAATTGAACCAGCGACTTGAGCACCAGTGGAGCGATGGTTTTACCCGGAGGTAAACGTGAGCGTGCAGAGCGTTGTTGTGATCCGGAGGAGGGAACGGTTTTGAGAAGCGCGCTCGGAGCCGCAACCCGGGCGGATTCCGTAGGGAGAGGGAGCCGCTGCCGAGCAACGGGGAAGCGGTCGCGACGGAGAGGAGAGGAGAGGTGAGGACGGGAGAGAGGGAGGAGAGGTGAGGACGGGAGAGAGGAGAGGAGAGGTGAGGACGGGAGAGAGGGAGGAGAGGTGAGGACGGGAGGTGGGGAGAGGGAGGGAGGGGAGAGGTAGAGAGGGAGAAGGAAGGGGGGAGTGAGAGAAGGTGTGGTCCACGTTAGGGGGAGATGGGCGAGAAGGAGGAGGGAAGGGAGATTGGGGGGGTTGAGGGAGGGAAGGGGATTTGGGGAGGGATAGAAGGACGGATGGGGAGGGAGAGATGGAGGGAAGGGGAGCTGTACGACAAAGGGGATGGAGACAAAGTGGGCAGGAGGAAGGGTCAGGAGCAGTGGGACGATAGTGGGAAAGAGGTGGGGAATGAAGGGGTGGGATGGTGAAGGCAGGGGTGGTGAAAGGCGAATATGGAAGTGCAGGAGGGAAGTTGAATGAGGAATGGAGTAAGGTGAAAGTCGGACGAAGAGAAGGATAATGGAGATGCCCGAGAGGAAGGTACAACGGAAAGTAAAGGAGGAAGGGGATGGGTGCGAAAAAGAGAAAAGGTACGAGAGGGGAAATCAGATGGAGATGGTGCAGGAAAGAGAGGGGTGCAAACAAATAGATGTGGTAGGGAAGGTTCAGAGGAAGGATAATGGTGGTGAAGGAGAGGTAAGAGAGGAAGATGTAAGAGGCAAGAGAGGATCAAGGAAGATTGTTGATGGGGGGTCATTTGGAGATGCCAAAGTGTGGAGAGGAAGTGTGTGTGGGAGGAGGAAAGAAGCTGGTACTGTATATTGGGAAAATGGAGAGGGTAATGTCAGGCAGTGAGATGAAAGTAATAATGCAGGTGAGAGAAAGAAAGGAGCAAAATGTTGCGGAGAGGGGGAAAAAATTTGGAAGATATCATGTTTTATGCTCCATACTTTTACACCTGATATTTGTATGTTTCTTGTAGTTTTATTACTTGGATAATCATTTGATATATTTCTTTAATCTGCCAATTGCAGTCAAAATCAGTTCCAAAAGCATCTCATGGAAATGCTACATTTTAATTTCACTCAACCTCTCTTTGTGTCTCCAAAATGCTTCATTTTACAATGTGAAAACAAGTTCAAAGGTTCAAAGATTCTTTATTAGTTACATACACCAATTGGTGTAGTGAAATGCGTATTGCCATTGCAGCACATAAAAAAGAAAACAACATAACAATAATAAAGAAATTTAAACATAAAAAAACATCCCCTCACAATGGTTCCCATTATGAGGGAAGGCACAAAGTCCAATCCCCGTCCCCATGTCCACCCATAGTCGGGCCTATTAGGCCTCCGCAGTTGCCTTTACGGAGGCCTGATGTTCCAGGCCGTTCTTGCCAGATGATGGTGCTCCGACGTCGGGAGAATCCTCACACCGGCATCGGAAACCTGGAACGGCCGCTTCCTTACCGGAGAGCGCAGCTTCTGAAGCCGCGCTGGATGGAGCTCCACCACTGGCGATCTCGGCGAGAGATTCCAGGCTCCTAGTGTTAATGTCAGCGCGGCTGGACGCTCCACAGACCTGCAGCTCCGCGATGTTTCATCAGTGGTCCCAGCATTCAGGAGTTCCAGCGCGGCGACCCGGGCATCGCCCGCTCCGCGATAACGCTTCAACGCTGTGCCGCCGACGAAGACGAGGTTCTGGCCGGTCCCCTCGGGAAACGCCACTCCAGGCCCACTGGTAGGCCGCGAGGACTGGTTGAAGGAGAAAAGCCACCTCTCCGACCAGATAGGAACCCTGAAAAGCAGTTTCCCCCCCCCCCCCCCCCCCCCCCCACACATAAAAAAGACTAGAGCTCTGAAAAACAAAAACACTCAACTAACTAAAAATAAAAAAAAGAGGTGAAAAAATGGACAGCTGCTGGCTGGGCAGCCATACCCATACAGGACGGCGCCCCCTGAGCAGCTGATCTTTGAATTCATTTTTGCATGTTTGGAAACCTTCAAATCATTTACAATAAAATCATCTCTATTTGCCATCCAAATTACTTGCTCTGCTGGCATGTTTGCTTTTGGTGATTTGTGTGCAAGGACTTCCACATCCTCTTGAGCATTTATATTTTGCAAGCTCTCATCAGTTCTCCACTGATGGACACATTTGTACAGGTTTATTATTATTGACACGTACTGAGAAACAGTGAGAAACATTTGTGTACTATTCAGATAAATTTTACTATGCATGAGTACAATAATATAAGACATGACTACATCAGGTGATAGAGAAGGTAAAATAAACAGAATGCAGAATATAGTGTTGCAGCTGCAGAGAAAATTGGGAGATCAGGAATTCATGCTTGATTTATTAGATGTCAACTCAAGAGTCTGCTAATAGTGGGGTAGAAGCTGTTCCAAAATCTGGTGGTATATACTTTAAAGTGTTTGTACCTTCCACATGACGGGAGAGGGGAGAAGGGAGGATGACTGGGCCATGAGTGGTCATTTATTGTGTTCAAAGATAGACACAAATGCTAGAGTAACTCAGCGGGTCTGGCAGCATCCCTGGAGAAAAGGAATAGGTGATGTTTTGGTTTGGCACCCTTCATCATACCTGTCAGGTCTCAACCTGAAACGTCACTTATTCCTTTTCTCCAGAGATGCTGCCTGACTCGCTGAGTTACTCCAGCATTTTGTCTGTCTTTGGTGTAAACCAGCATCTGCTGTTCCTTCTTACACCTTTATTGTGTTATCTGCTTTCCCAAGGCAGTATGGTGTAGGTGGAGTCAACGGGAGGCAGGCTGGTTTGGGTGAGAGATTGGGCTGCATCCACAACTCTCTGCAGTTTATTGCAGTCTTGGGCAGAGCAGATGCCAAACCAAGCTGTGGCGCCTTTGTAGAAATTGGGAAGAGTCTTTGGTGACACGTCAAATTTCCTTAGTCTTGAGAAAATAGTGTAGTTGATGTGTTTTCTAGGCCATAGCGTCAATGTAGCTGGACCAAGACACACTTTTGGTGATATTTATACCTAGGAACATTTTTCTACATGCACCATCCCCTATATTGTAGCTACACACTTAAGATTGTTTATATCCCCTTGAAACCATTTTTATATTACTCGGTCTATATTACATTCCTAATTAGCTTTGCATCATCACGAAACATGAATATCTTACTTACCACTCAACCAAATTATTGTGAATAGTTGGATCCCTATCACTGATTTTTGTGGTCCCCCACAAGTTGCAGCCTGCTAATCTGAAAAGGACATTTTCAAAACTGCTAGTCAGCCGAATAGGGGAATAGTTCCCTGATATCTCACCTTCCCTACTAGATTGTATGGTCATGGTCGCTATTCTCTGATATGCAGAAACAATTCCTGGATCAATAGATTTTTGGAAGGTGGTAACCACTCTCCACTACAGGCCTATAGGAAGCTTTTCAAAAAGGGGGGTGGCATGACCAGATTACAAAACATTTGTGTGAAATAATGTGCGCTCTGGGGTTTTAGATGCTCTCTGGTGCATTCTGAGCCTTATTTTGAAGCATTTTTGCACCAGATTTATGACCAATATTTCAGAAATAATATTGGTTGAGTCAAGAGATATGAGTGGGTGGAACGGGATGATTGGGGTCATTGTTGTATACATTTTTAAAAATCAAGAATTTAAGTTGTCCTTGTTTTAATAATCAAGTTGTACTGTTGTAAAATGTTATGTAAATGTTATAAAGGAGCATACAAAAACTGCAAATAAAATACTGTAAGTTTTAGCAGTAAAGAAAATCTTTTTTTAGAAAATGTTTTGTGTGTTGATTTGATTGCCTGTTACTGTTCGACTGTGTTAGTGTGTGCAGTACACCTTTAATGGTCCTCCTAATTAACTTCACATCACATAAATTTCAATATGGAATAGTGATGTGAATACACCATTTAGTTCGACTTCAATTTCCATCAATACATTACTATGATTGCTTTCAAACTAACCTATTTTACTGTCAAACTATTATAACACATTCTAGTTCCATGATGACATAAACAAGATCACAAATCACATTTGAATTCTCAAATACAACGCGATTGTGAATAATTGCAGAGCTGCCATGTTGCACCGAGCATTTCCGTATTTTGATGGCTGAAAATCAGTATTTTGTTGGGGAAATCGGTATTTCTCACATAAATGCAATAGAACGTACTATACAGTATTGTATAACAAAGGCGCCACAGCATGCAATCTCAATATTTATTCTCAAATATCCGTATGGAATACTGAAAAATCAGTACTACTGAATAGTGGAACCATTTTTGAAATGTGAATTTAGAATTCTTGATTTTGATTCAATCATATCCTTATAACTATAAAACTCTGACCTTGGATGTGTGTGTGTGGGTGTATTTATTTGTTTGTGTGTTGTCACATGTACTCGAAAAAACAAAGCTCTAACGGTAAACTTTTTACATATTCGGATAGAGATTTCTCCCCTTGAGTCCAAAATCGCCTTACCTGAAAAATTTGTCCTTTATTTCTCGAGTTATTTATGAAAATGTTTACAAATCTGATAAAATTTAGAAAATAAACCAGCGCTTTTGCTGATGACGTCACAATAGATCTTGCCTGCAGCTGTAGCCCAGAGCTGGTGCCCAGAGCTTGGAGCTGGAGTGAGGGAGTGTTGTGTTTGGGAACCAGTCCTCCCTGTGATGCCGCGCCCCCCCCCACCCCACAAACTCAAACCCCCTCCCTCTCTGCCCCTGCTCCCTCTCTGCCCCCCTCACGCTCCCTCTCTGCCCCCCTCACGCTCCCTCTCTGCCCCACCCCCTCTGCCTCTGCCCCCCCGCCCCTGCCCTCCCTCTTCCCCTGCACTCTGCCCCTGCCCTCTCTCTGTCCCTGCCCTCTCTCTGCCCCTGCCCTCTTTCTGACCCTACATTCCCTCTGACCCTCTGCTCTCTCTGACTGCCCCTGGCCTCCCTCTGCCCCTGCTCTCTCTCTACCCCTGCCCTCTCTCTGCCCTTGCGCTCTCTCCCTCCCTAGCCACACCTGCGAGTTGGGAGCTATGCGTCAGTGGATAGGGCGGGGGATGCGGTGAAAGGAGCGAATTAATAATATTAATATAATATCATGGGGGGTTGGTTAGTATGTGTGTGTGTGTGTGGGGGGGGGGGTGGTTAGCGTGTGTGTGTGTGTGTTGAGGTGGTTTGTGTGTGTGGTGCCATAGGCCACCCCCCCCCCCCCCCCCCCCCCATCCCCAGCAACTGTGTGTTGAGGGGACAGGACCCAACAGGTCCTCCTTGGTCGAGTAACTATTAAAAGTCTGATCTTGGATGTGTGTGTCTTTGTTCGTGTGTGTTTGATTGTGTATAATCACATCTTCTCCAAAAAACGATGCGCTAACGGTAAAATTTTTACATATTCCGGTACCCTGGAGTCCAAAATTGCCTTATCTGAAAATGTAATATTTTATTTCTCGACATTAATGAAAATCTTCAAAAATGTGACAAACTTTGAAGTCTACACAATCTTGCTCGTGCTGCGAGTGTCGTCAACCCCCCCCCCCCCACTCCTCCTCTGGTTGATGACCGCTCCCCGCTGCTCCTCTCTCCTCCCTCCTCCCCCCCTCTCCCCTCCCCCCCTCTCGCCTCCCCCCCTCTCCCCTCTCCCCCTCTCCCCTCCCCCCTCCCCCCCTCTCCCCTCCCCCCTCTCCCCTCTCCCCTCCCCCCCTCTTCCCTCCCCTACTCTCTCCCCCTCCTCTCATCTCTCTCAGAATTCTGAGATGTAGATCATCTGACTCGTGCTATTTATCAATTGATAAAATATTGGCCCTGTTGCTGCTTACTCTTTTATCTATTAATTGCTGTGAATGTGCTGTGAATTTATTTTGTGTTTGAATTTATTGAATTCATGAATGTATTTCTTGATTTTATTTCATTGCAAAGTCTGGGTGAACATCATGAATCGATGGACTGCTTTTTTGCTTCTCAAACTGTTTGCTATTCCAGAAATTACCTGGACTCTCTGGATGTTGCTACAACTCCATTTTTTGATCTCTAATCTCACGCTTCTGAAGATTTAATGGAAGTAATTAAATATTTCCCTAAATATTTTGGGGTTATTATTCATCCTCCTCTATGTGTTTTAACATGAATGGTCGCATGTCACTTCTTGTGCCACGCCTCTTTTATTTGGTGAGCTGTTACAATGTACTTTTCTCTGTGTTCAGGAATGGTTTATTCTCCTCGTCCTACTCTGCTATTTCTGAAGTTCCTCAATAATTCATGTTTCCCCTTCCGTCACATTTGGACACTGGCTTTTCATTTTAATGCCCACGTAAGATACATTTCACACACTGATGATGCTAGGCTCTGCCCCATCATCACAACCTCCACCAATCTTTCTGCTAGTTTTCTTCGTCGTCTTGTCTGTAATTCTCCTCGCCCGTCTTCCGTCACTCTTTGAGACTCTTCTTTGTTCTTTACCCAGGTCCTTTGTCATGTAATAACAAGTTTCTCAGTGTTGATATTTGTTTTGAATATAATCTTGCAAATTATGTTGTATCATTTTCCTATTTTGTGGAAATTCAGTTGATTGTTAAAGAACAATACATTGTTCTTCCATGTGATGGCGCCAAAGTGTAACCAACTTGATACCTAAATATATTTTGCTAAAGGGAACAAAACTGTATGCACCCCTTTGTCAAATTAAAATCTTTTGCCTTTTTTGTACCTGAGAGAATTTGGGTTTGTGCAAGAATGACAGTGTAGTTTTGAGTAAAAGTTTTATACATTTTCCTATATCTGCACTTTCAATGTTTTCCAAAGTCAGTTATGTTAAAAAAAGAAGTTAGCCTTTTTAATCAGTACTTGACCATATGGTAATTTGTCTATTTTATGGACTGTCCGACAGCAATGTTGGCCTGATTTATTTGAATATGTAGAAGCAATAGTAGATGTTCCAGTTTCCTTATTCAAATACCTATTTTAGTTAACTTAATTCAGACTGCCAGAAGTTTATGGAATTCAATTTCTAAAGGCTTAATCATTTATTTTATTCCAGTCATCTTATTTAATGTTTTGCTTTCTGTTTTAACTTGAAATGGTCAAAGCTCGTACTTCTGTGCTTTAACTCCTAGCTTTGATTTGGTAGTCAAATATCTTCTTGTGGTAATCTGAATTTACTTACAGAAAATAATTGATTTGTAAAAAGGCACTTGTTCATATGATGATATTTGGAATATCTTTTGTTTATTTGCAGCTGCAGCTACTCTGTGATGCCTTTCGATTTCCTTCTTAAGCTAAATGTATACAAAAGAGCACACCATGCAATATTGACAGCAATTAATACAATAGCACTGGCCAGACTGTAGTGAATCTTTCTAATGCCAACAGTGTTTAATATTTTTTTTTGTACAGGCCATTATTTTCAGATATCAAAGTTATAACACCTTCCTTTCCCTAGCGATCATTTTGAATATTATGCCAATCTAAATTTGATATTTGATCATTCTTGTATAACATTTCAGGCAGAGAGACAATGCAGCCAAAGCTGTCATAGTTGTCTTTCTAATGTGCAATAAAAATACATTTGTTTCAGAATCTGTTTACGATCAATCCTGGTTCATTGAGAAGTACAAGAAGACATGCCAGGAGCAAAGCCGAGAGCACCAAAAAATGAGGTGGAACAGCAGTGTAGGACTATGTGCTTTTCAACACAGCATTTGAACTTGCTCAAAGCTCTGTAGTCCTACTACATATAGTCATTAATGGTGGTGGATAACTAAGCAACTAATTGGGAAAGAAGGTTCCACTCTTCAAGCAGCTAAAGATAAGGCTGAAACATTGGTACCGCATTTGCCAAACGTGCTGAGTGGATGATTCCATCTCGGCTTCCACCTGTGATCCGCACTATCATAAACCTAGTCTACAGCTAATTCAATTCACTCAACGTGATATATGAAAATAGTTGAGAGCATTGGATATAGTGAAGGGTATAGGACAAGATTATTAAGTTTCTAGCATGTTTTGATGCCAGGACTCGAGTACCTGAGCTATAGGGAGCGGTTGAGCAGGCTAGGACTCTATTCATTGGAGCAGAGGAGGATGAGAGATAATTTTATAGAAGTGTACAAAATCATGACAGGAATAGATTGGGTAAATGCACAGTCTCTTGCGCAGAGTTTGAGAATCAGTGGACTTGGGTTTAAGGTAATGGGGAAAGATTTAATAGGAACTTGAGGGGTAATTTTTTTCAAGGTTCAAGGTTAGTTTATTTGTCACATACTCCAATTGGTGTAGTGAAATGTTACTTGCCATGCAGCACATAAAATAAAGAATACAGACATAACACTAATAAAGAGATTTAAACATAAAAATCATCCCCCCACAATGGTTCCCATTATGAGGGAAGGCACAAAGTCCAGTCCCCAACCCATGTCCACCCATAGTCGGGCCTATTGAGGCCTCCATAGTCGCCTTCACGGAGGCCCGATGTTCCAGGCCGTTCTCGCCGGGTGATGGTGCTCCGGCGTCGGGAGAATCCTCTCAGCGGCTTGGGACACCCGGAATGGCCGCTTCCTACTGGAGTCCGCGGCTTCCGAAGCCGACAAGGCCGTGCTGAATGGAGCTCCCCCAATGGCTCCCGATGCTAAAGTTCAGCGCCGCCGCCCGCGGCTGGCCGCTCCACAGACCCGCGGCTCCGCGATGTTTGTCTCGGCGGTCTCAGCTTACCGGAGTTCCAGCGCAGCAACCCAGGCAAGGCATCGCCCGCTCCGCCCCACGATGGCGCTCCAGCGCTCCGCCGCTGCCGAAGCCGAGGTTCTGGGCGGTCCCCTCAGGAAACGCCGCTCCAGGCCTTTTTGACACAAAAGGTGACAGGTATATGGGACGATCTGCCAGAGGAGGTAGTTGAGGCTGGTACTATGGCAACGATTAGAAACATTGAGACAGGTACATGGATAGGATAGGTTTAGAGGGATGTTGGCCAAATTCAGGCAGGTGGGACTAGTGTAGATGGGACATGTTGGTTGGTGCAGGTAGGTTGGGTCGATGGACCTCTTTCCTCCCTGTATGACTTTATGACTCTACCTAGTGGGCCAGGCAGCATCTGAGGACGCTGAGGGAATGGTCCAACAATACAATATTTTGAATCGCGAAATGCATCAGGACTGAGTGCAGAGGGGAGATATCCAGTATAACGAGGTGCGGATAGCGGTGAGGCAGGGACTGGTAGAAGACAGAACCAGGTGAAGAGAGGAATGGTGGGCAGATGGAGCCAGATATAGGAGTGGTGGAGTTGCAAGATGGCGGCTTGTGGGTGATGGGTAGAAACGGAGGAGAAAGAAAAAAGGTGCAGATGGAGGCAGGTGGGGGTAGAGACAGTGTCTGGAAGGTGAGAAGCGAAGATAAAGGAGGCAGAAGAAGCTGGAATCTCATCAGAGTAAGGAAGGTGATAAGTGGAAACATAAGAGAGATGATAGCAAATAATGGAGGAGTGGAACTGTGAGCTGTGGAGTAGGAAGGGGTGGAGAAATACAGGGACAATGCATGGTGTACCTCTTATGGTTGTAGTGAAAGTGCCAGGGGTCAGGGACGAGTGAGTGGGGAAGGGTGAGTGAACTGGAGAGTAACGGAGGAGTGATCCCTGCAGTAAGTAGAAAGGGATGGGGAGGGGAAGATGGTTGATTTGGAAAAGGATGATGTAGTGGCTGTTAGGTGATAAATAGAGACAAGAGAGGCTGTGGTACAGAAAATCTTCATTGTAGACGTTGGTGAGCCTCAAGCCAAACTATTTTAAAAAAAGTTGCAATACTGGTATATCCAACAGTGCGAACAGATTGCTTGGTATGTCCTGATCACAAAGTGATTTACAAATACAATCTAAATAATGTCACTGAATCATCAGCAAAATTATGGCAGTTGTCGATGAACAGTGCTATCAAGGACACTTACTAACCAATAATCTGCACATTGATGTCCATTTGGGAGTTTGCCAGGATCTCTCTGCAGGCTGTTTCATGCTGAATTTCAAGGATGAAATGAGAGTGATGGTCCTTGATCTTGCCCTAAAGGCAGTGATTTTCTGGCATCAGGGGGACTTGATAAAACTGAAGTTAATGGGCATCATGAGGAAAGCACTTTATTGGTTGATTCACAAGTTGCATAAAAGTGGATGTGGTTGCTGACAGTCAATTTTCACAGCCCCAGACCCAGCAGGAGTTCCTCAGGCCAGTATCCTTGTTGCCAATAACCTTGGCGATTTCATCGTTGACCTTCCTTCTTCATAACACAAGAAGGGTGCATGTTGCTGATGTCTATTTCCATTTGCAACTCCTCAGCAAATGAAGCAGCATACAGAATCTAGACCTAGACAATACTCAGGCATGGTTTGTTAAGTGGTCAGTAACTGGGTTAATTAAGTTTTCAAGGTTCTGTAATTAGCAATGTCTGTTAAACTCCACTGATGTGCTATCCAACTATTCAGAGATCCCAAAGATGAACACAAAGTGCTGGGTGGACAAAAATGCTGGAGTAACTCAGCGGGTGAGGCAGCATCTATGGAGTGAAGGAATAGGTGAGGTATCGGGTTGAGAACCTTCTTCAGACTGATGTGGAGGTGGGGTGGGGGGGGGGGTGCGGGAAGAAGAAAGGAAGAGGCGGAGACAGTGGGCTGTGGGAGAGCTTAGATGGTGAGGGGAAGGAGGGAGAAAGCAAGGACAACCTGAAATTGGAGAAGTCAATGTTCATACCACTGGAGTGTAAACTACCCAAGCGAAATATGAGGTGCTGCTCCTCCAATTTGTGGTGGGACTCACTCTGGCCATGAGACCCAGGCCAGAAAGGTCGGATTCCGAATGGGAGGGGGAGTTGAAGTACTGAGCCACCGGGAATCAAGTTTGTTAATGCGGACTGTGCGGAGGTGTTGTGCGAAGCGATCGGCAAGCCTGCGCTTGATCTCGCCGATGTAGAGCAGTTGACATCTAGAGCAGTGGATGCAATAGATGAGGTTGGAGGAGGTGCAGGTGAACCTCTGTCTCATCTGGAAAGACTGCTTGGGTCCTTGGATGGAGTCAAGAGGGAGGTAAAGCGACAAGTGTGGCATTTCCTGCGGTTGCAAGGGAAAGTACCAGGGGAGGGGTGATTTGGGTGGGAAGGGACGTATTGGTCAGGGAGTTACGGAGGGAGCGGTCTCTGCGGAAAGCCGAAGGGGGAGGAGATGGGAAGCTATGGCCAGTGGTGGGCTCCCGTTGGAGGTGGCAAAAGTGCTGGGGTAACTTAGAGGGTCAGGCAACATCGCGGGAAAAAAAGGATGGGTGACATTTCTGACCCGATATATCACCCATCCTTATATTCCAGAGATGCTGCCTGGCCCACTGAGTTACTCCAGAACTTTGTGCCTATCTTCTGTACAGACCAGTTTCTGCAGCTCCTTTCTACACACATTCAGAGATCCAAATGTTTCCCACTTGGCTAACCAGGATCTGTGTGCCAGTCTTTCCACTCACCAGCCCTCCGAGTTCCATACTCCCTTCACATTCATTTATTATACTACTGTGTAATATCTAAAAAATAATTTAAAATGTATTAATAGAATTTAAATAGGCTGGAAAAGCATCACAATGTCCCCTATATCTTTACTATATTTAGGTAGCATGATCAGTGATACAGACAACTGCAAATTACATTTTCAAGAACTGTAGATTTGCATTTTTTTGGTTTAACCTTTTTGGATGGCTGCAGAAGATACTTGGGTTACTAAGCTGGAGGTAATAATTACAATTATTTCTACACTTGCCCAGTAATACAACAGTCGCCACACTTTGTTACGATTTTCCTTCAGAGAAAACAGAATCAAGTAAATTGTGGAAAGCTTTTCACTGAACCTAAAGCAATTCACTGTAATTAAACCTTTTCACTGTACCTAAAGCTTTTCACTTAC
The DNA here is from genome assembly GCA_963514005.1 of Raja brachyura. Next base: position 104,099,483 of record OY740781.1, on the reverse strand, counting down.
CTCAGTACACGTGACAATACATAAAACTGAACTGAACTGAGACGGTAAATGTTCCAGTAATTCGAGCGCCACCTTACAGATAAAGAACTAGATTGGCTAGTTGGTGACATTGGCCCTTTCAAATGAAGTTGCTGTTATATCATTCAAATTATTTTAGAAAGAGCTAATTGCATATAGGATGGATTTGCATCAAAATTGTGGTGTTTTTTGATCATCATTGTCACTGAGAAGAATTCAGAAATTAGACATTTTTTTAATTATTAAAAGAACACACATTTCTGTTAGCAGGGAAAGCAGAATTGTGAACAGTAAATTTTGGATACGTAACCGGGCTGCAAGATGATTAACAATAGATAAGACTCTGTTGATGTAATTCTAGCTGTAATATGGCTTGCAAACAAAGTGCAATAACCGTCGTGGAAAATTAATGGAGGTATTTTCAGTGGTGTGTGTGAAATACCACTATCTCAAAGATTACTAAAAATAAGAATACATTTAAGGACAAGTTCACAAACATAAGTAAAGACACTACTCCACTTCTCCGTCTTATGGCAATGATAAAGTCATGGGACACAAATTCATTTTTCTCATGGCTTAATCTGAATGATTGGGGAAATGACGTATTCACAAGAATTTGATGGTCAAGCTACTTCAGTAAAAGCATTTTTCATAATGTTTTTGTCAGTCTCTTGAGGCAGTTGTATGTTGATCATTACTGGCTATTGAATTATTAAAAAGACAAAAACAGTCTGCTCTCTCCCAAAGACCGATTGATTTGAGGTCTTATTTACTATACTGTTATCGAATACCAAACAAAATTAGTGAATGTTAGGTTACGGATATCTAGGTAAGCTTTATTGTATCTCTTGAACTATGTAAAGCAATTGACCATCTTGTTATCCCTCGCCAGAAGTCTCAGCATCTATTTTTTCTTGCAGTTGGAAGTTATGTGGAAATAATGTCGTCCTTGTCTCATGAGAAAGCTAAAATTGAAGTAAGGAGGAAGAAGGCATCAGCACCAGCAACAAGTAGCCCTGCAGTGCCCACAGTTAAACCACATCCTAGGCCCAGTGATCGATTGAATCCAAAAACCATAAATGCAGTAAGTTTCCATAGATTTCTATTATCTCTTACCTAAGTTTGGATGTGACTTCCTGCAATTAATGATATTTCAGTCTGCAAATACAGTGCTGGAGACTGGAAAGAAGATTTAGGTTGCTATCATGGTACCTTTGAGATCCTAGTAACAATTCCAATCCAGAATATTGGGGTCTAAAGGGCTAGAGATTTCAGGCATAGAAATCCTTTTACATATCTCTTGGACCAAAATCAAAACAGTTATACAATTGGCTTAACCTGGAATGGAATGATTTTGGATGTTTTAATGTCCGAGAAGTTTGTTTTATGGCTCTCTGTGGAATTTCTGTCTGCCCCAACACCTTTATTCCAGTTAAAACACACATAAATAATGTCAACAGTCGTGTCGCCACTGGCTAAACTTCCATCGCCCTCAAACAGGGTCACCTAGACCTCTCTGCTCCAGCCCTTGTGAGCATGTGGTGGTTTAAAGATTTAGTCTGTAGTGATATTTTCAACGTCGTCTGTTAGGAAAATAACAGTTCTTATTTATTCGTAAGATAATCAGGTTTTACTAATTAAATTTCCAACAATATTCTGTTGTTTTAATGCTCAGTTCTGAAACTGTATCATTTCTTCACACTGGCATCTATGACTGCCTGTGATCTAAAGTGCACCCTGATGCGTAAGCCTGGACTACGTTGTCCTTGAAGGTCATGATTCAAGATTCAAGAGAGTATATTGTCATGTGTGCCAGATAGGCCAATGAAATTCTTGCTTGGCTTCAACACAACAGAACATAGTAGGCATAAATAAATACAGAACAGAACAGATCACTGTGACCATATTCCAATGAATATATATATATATATATATATATATATATATATATATATATATATATATATATACACACATAAATAAACAGATTGCACTTTATCAGTTTATTTATGTGTGTGTGTATATATATATATATATATATAGGGTCACACTTCTGTTCTGTATTTATTTATGCCTACTACATTCTGTTGTGTTGAAGCAAAGCAAGAATTTCATTGCCCTATCTGGGACACAGTCACAGTCTCTCAGCTTCTTGGCCTCTGGATCGTTCCAGGTTGCGACTGATGATCCATTTTATATCCCACAGCTCACTTCTCACTGCTGTATTGGAGTGGTCACCCTAATTCAAGGAGAGAAAACCTAAGCTTGCTTCTGGTTATTAACCATCAAATGCTTTTTTTAAACAACAATACAAAATTACAAGCTGAATAAGTTTATGTCTTTGTTGTTTGATGGGTGATTAGCTCCAGAATACTTGGGCAAGCTTCTGCGTCAGCTGCAATGCATACTTTTAAGTAATACATCCTTTGTTTTATGCATTATGAGCTACAAGAAAAATTGAGTGTCTTGTGGAGGCAATGAGCCAACAAATAACACGGTTATTAATGGCTGCAGACAACAACCGTGAAAATCAGAGAGCAGCATGAATTTGGCTCACAGTTTATATTGAGAGCAATGGATTAATGTTAATCACACATTGTGATCCCTGCACTAGTTTCAGTAATTATTCAATGTGGCCCCCGTTATATTTCTCACTGTACTCGATTTGACTGTTTTCTGTGTCTAGTCTCAATCTTTAAATCTTGATTAAAGAGATAAACTGTTAGTTAGATTGCTCACCTCTGTCCATCTTGTGCTAACACAGAATTCTCTACTGCACAAAATCTAAGCCTGTATATGTTGTATTGCTGCTGATATAAAACTTAATATACTAAGAGATCTGCTTAATAAGGCAAATATATTGATGCACAATTCTTATATATTCTCCAAATGTTTATGCTGAAAATTCCATCTGATATGGGCACACATGGTAACATCTCATGTATTGTGATCAGTAGAAGGGCTAAGTGTATTTTTTAACATTGTGTGAGGATGATTTAAATAACAGTTTTATATATACTATATTGTGTCGTGTTGGTCATGAGTTTTACTGTAATTACTCTGATTTAACATGTCAACATTTATTTTTCAGTTCGGCAATCCATTAAGTGAAAAATCTGCATTTGCCACAGCATATGCAAAAAGAGAGATTCCTTGCAGGTAATTAGTGAAAAGAGGTTGTATTTACACAATCATCTTATAGATGTTCTGATAAGACCAAAAATCCTTGAATGACCTACACTGCACCTCAAGTTTTTATTAGTTTGTATTTCATTAAGGAGGACACAAACAATCTTCCTGATATACTAGTGGCCAGAGGATCTGGGGTGACGGAGGGACTGAAGGAAATCCACATTAGGCAGGAAATGGTGTTGGACAGACTGATGGGACTGAAGGCTGATGAATCCCCAGGGCCTGATGGTCTGCATCCCAGGTTACTTAAGGAAGTGACTCTATAAATTGTGGATGCATTGATGATAATTTTCCAATGTTCTATAGATTCAGGATCAGTTCCTGTGGATTGGAGGGTAGCTAATGTTATCTCACTTTTTAAGAAAGACGGGAGAGAGATAACGGGGAATTATAGACCAGTTAGCCTGACATCGGTGGTGGGGAAGATGTTGGAGTCAATTATTAAAGATGAAATAGCGGCACATTTGGATAGCAGTAACAGGATCGGTCTGAGTCCGCAGACGTTTGCTCTGCGGAGAGCAAACGTCTCACAGCAGCTGCTGCTGTCCTTCTACCGGTGCGCCGTGGAAAGCATCCTCTCCTATGGCTTCCTGGTGTGGTTTGCTACCTGCACTGTGGCTGGAAGGAAGGCACTACAGAGGGTTATTAAAACAGCACAGAGCATCACAAACGCTCAACTACCCTCCCTGGAAGACATTTACAAGACCCGATGTTTACGCCGGGTGACAAACATCACACAGGACTCATCCCACCCTGCCAACCATCTTTTCACTCTGCAGCCCTCTGGGAGGCGATACGGGTCTTTGAAGGCCCACACTTGCAGACTAACTAACAGTTTCTACCCACGTGCCATTAGAGAACTTAACTCAAACAGATAACACTACGGGCAACACTACACAATTCGGGGTGCATTATAAAAATTTGTCTGCTAGAATGTGCAATATAATGTGCATTTTTTTAATTATCTATTACTTATTTTATGCATTGATCTTGTAGTAAATGTAAATGTGAGAGTAAATGGTTGCTTGTGTTATTGTGTTTTGTTCTTTTTTAAAATCTTTTTATCCTGTGTCTTTTATTGTTTACCATTGAAGGGGATGCATATGAAATTTCGTTGTACAGTTGATGTGCAATGACAAACGTATTTGATTTATTTGATTTGATTTGATTTGATTTACGAAGGGGAAATCATGCTTGACTAATCTTCTGGAATTTTTTGAGGATGTAACTAGGAAAATGGACAAGAGAGAGCCAGTGGATGTAGTGTACCTGGACTTTCAGAAAGCATTTGATATGGTCCCATATAGGAGATTAATGGGCAAAATTAGGGCACATGGTATTGGGGGTAGATTGCTGACATGGATAGAAAATTGGTTGGCAGACAGGAAACAAAGAGTAGGGATTAATGGGTCCCTTTCAGAATGGCAGGCTGTGACTAGTGGGGTACCGCAAGAGTCGGTGCTGGGACCGTAGCTATTTACAATATACATCAAAGATTTAGAAATGCTTGGAGAAGGAGAAAGACGTGCACCGCACAGGCCTTGAACCTGGTGAGACGCAGGAGGAGCCCGGCTAGGACTCACCCCACAGAGCCCAGTCCCTCCACGCACTAGAGTCTCCCAACCCCTGCAGAGTAGTTCCACAGCAACAGATTGAGTGGCCCCCAGCCAGCAACCGGAATGAATGGCTGCAGTTTGACAAAGACGTGACCAACAACATTCAAGCCACAGCCAAAAGAGATGTAGATCGCCGACTCCAAACAATGACTGCCATCATAGTTCCCAGCAAGATCAAGGACCTCATCCTGGATTATTACCATTTCAATGTATTGAGTTAAATGCTTAACTACACACAATGTTTCATCAATAGGATATGCTTTAAACATTACCTTAACTCCAGTTCTCCCTGTTCTGCTTTGTTTGATCAGGTCATAAACATAAAACACAATGTTATCTGTAGTCACATGCATGCAATCCAACCGTAACAATTGCAAAGTTTGTACTCTTTGAGCTGATACCAACGCCATTAACATAACCACCTTGAATGTTAATTTCTGCAAAGACATTGAAGTAAGTGGAGTCCATTGCTTAAGCAAAGTGAGAACAATGCTAACATCCCAAATTTCTGTATATCTGGGCTTGGGAGGATTTTTATTAAAATTCCTTTCATAAATCAGGATACTAATGGGTGAGACCCAACTGAATCCCGATCTGAAATTTGTCCTAAATAGGATGACAATGCACTACGAGCACAATTAATGGCACTATAACTCAAATGCTCATCAAAGTGTAACCCAGCAAGGAACTCCAATACATTTGAAATGTTTGCAGTATGATAAGATATCTTTGACTGTGTAAAAAAACCTCCCCATTTCCTTATATGCGACATATATTGTTTTTTAGTGCTATTCCTCCAAGCTGCATCTATAACATCCATGGTCCTGTCCGACAGTTCAAACTCTTGCAATGGTCTGGTCAGAACCTGCAGATTAACAAATTCATATGATCATGCAATGGATGAATTTCTTTTGTTACTGGTTGTGTCAACAGATTGTCGCAACTGGGAATTGTCATACATGGTTCAACAATCATTTTTAGCATCAATGGGAACCGTGACTGCGTAGGCCAATTTGGCACCACCAAAATGCCTTTAGCAGCGTCTTGCGCTATTTTCTTGAGGCATTGCCCAATCAGACAGAATGGGGGAAAAGCATAAAAGAATGTATTTCCCCAGTGTAGCAAGAAAGCATCCACCGCTACTGCCCCTGGATCGTGTTCCCAAGACACGTATTTGGGCAATTGGTGATTCAATCTAGATGCAAACAGATCAATGTCCGGTACTCCATACTGACTGACAATATTTTTGAAATTTTGTGGATTTAACAACCATTCTGTATTGTCTTTAAATATTCGTGATCTTTTGTCTGCCACAACATTGTCTCTCCCTGGGAGATAAATAGCTGAAAGCCAAATATTTTTACCAATACACCATTGCCACATCTGGTTTACCAGATGATCACATGATATTGATCTGACACCACCCATGTGATTGATATATGCCACAGCTGTGGTATTGTCTATTTGTATTTGGACATGCAAATCTTTTAATGTAGAATAATAAGCTTTTAATCCATAATATGCTCCCAGTAGCTCCAAATAATTAATACCATATGTTTGGAGCAATAAATCCTCTTGGACAGCCCATCTGCCCCCACAGCTGGTCTCATTATCCGTAGCCCCCCATCCGAGAGAACTTGCATCAGTTTGCAAAAACACTACTGGCCGATGAACTAAAATGTTCTTAGCAGCTTGTGGAACATTCTCAACCCACCAATGTAATTCTGATAAAGCTTCCTTTGGCAATTGCATTGGCCTATCAAAATGGCCTGCTCGCTGAATAAGCGCTTGAGTTTTTGCTCTTTGAAGATTTTGGTAATGTAGTGGACCAAATTCTGCTGCTGGAAATGCTGCTACCAACTTCCCAATAACCTTAGCAACTTCTCGGATGGAGAGATAAGGTTTGTTAATCAGGTTCTGACACACATTTGTCAAATCTATCACCTTATCCATTGGTAAAGTTACCAACATGGTAACTGAATTAATCACAAACCTCAGAAATTCAATGGTTTGGGATGGCTGTAACTTAGATTTTGTTTGGATGAATCAGGAATCCCAACTTTTCAAAACAAGCTTGTAGTTGCTGAGACTGAGTTTTCAGCTGACTCCTGATTAACATTGACAATTAAAATGTCATCTAGATAAGCCATAACGATGTGTTTTTGTGCCCTTAGCAGTGCAAGTGCTGGCTTCAACAATTTAGTGAACAATCTAGGTGCTGAACTTAATCCATTAGGTAATGCTTTGTATTGCCACAGCTGTCCCATCCATTTAAACTTTAAATACCTGCGAAAACTATGATGAATTGGGACTGAATATTATGCATCCTTCAAATCTATTGTAGCCATATAACAACCTGTTGATACCAGCTGCATTGCAGTGTTGAATGTGTCCATTTTAAAATGTTAATACTGGACAAATGTATTCAATTGTGTGAGATCTAAAATGATTCTACAACCCCCATCTTTCTTTGGTCTGGGGAAAATATTTGATACAAATTGATGTGGATCCTCTCCTGTTTTCTCAATAACTCCTTTTTCACACAAATTCTTAACCTCTTTGTCAATTTGAATTTTTTCAAGAGCTGAAAACATCAAAGAATGATTAGGCTTATTCTGTCCCAATGGATCCATACCTTCTACAAAATCAATGGTAGATCCTAACACAGTATCTAATACAACACGATCAGCTGTTATACTGTCCCATTCATTATAAAACATTCGGAGTCTACCACCAATCTGAGGTTCATCCAAACATTCTTTTTTAATAGGATAAAGTTTATGTACCTCTCCAACTGGACGAAATGATCTCCTTTTCCCAATAATGGGTGTACATTCGGCTGTGCTGGCTGGAAATTCTTTCTTATCATACTCCTGCCTCGGCTTGTTCCAGCTCCAAAATCAAATCCCCTTTTCATATGGCCAGCCCTTCTCTGACCAAAACTGAAGGGTTTCATAAGGCCAATAGTTTTTGCCTCTTCATCCATTTCTTTAATTTGTTTAGACAAATTCTCTCCGAACAAAAACCAGGAGTTTGAACATTGCTTGGCTTGCACAACCCTGCAAATCTTGGATGTAACAGAGGCCGAATGGCAATCTTCCTCATACAATTTATCTCAAAACTGAGTTGCAAAATAAAGCCAACATATGCTTCTGAACTTTGGTCATTCCACAACCTTCCACTTGTCCTCCAAAGGCAGTAATGCCAGCTGAAATCAGCTTGAGGACTCTTTGAAAATCGAATCTCCTGCGCCCGCATCATCGATGACATTGGTGCCCAAACACCCGGATTCACCGTAGGTACCTTCAATGAGGCACAATTAATAGGTGTTTTATACAATTCTGCTGTCTCAACCATAACAGCTTCTTGAACGGGTGAGAGACCATATAATTAATATTGGCCGCCAGGTTTTCTTCCATGGCCTCACCGCCTCCTCCAGGTATAGCAAAACTTTGTGCCACATCAGGCACACCTGGATCAATATATTTGTATTGTGGTGTGTACTCCGGACCGCAATCACCACTTTCAGGGCCTGTCTCATACAGCCCTGGTACTCCTGAAACTTGTTCAAAGGAGACTTCCTCCAGTCCAATCTCAGGCACTGGAGTTTCAAATTCCCAATTCAAACTGGCACCATATTCATGATATGGAACCCCCTCAGGGGCTGCCTGGGAATATTCTGGGTACTTAGACCCTTGGTTGATTATAGTTTGGAGCATTTTCTCCATTTGATCCATTCTGAGCCATAAGGCTTTTCTTTCTGGACCTTCTGAATCAGAGTCCTCAGAAACCTCAGGCCTTTCAGCTTTTCTTTTACATTTTTTTAGGCACTGGGTTTTCCTCCAAAGTTTCTGTTTGTGGAGCAATCAAAGCCTCACTAACGGGAATTTCAACGGCCACTGGTATCGGAACCTGCTCCGCAATAATCTCCTGTCCCGACTCTTCTCCTCCCCGGGACGCACGTTTTACCCGCTGTTTTTTGGCTTTCTCCATTTTCTTTCTAACTCCTCCTGGTTTACCCGCCAGGCTACGGAGTTCTGAAAACCGCCCTAGAAACGAAAATCTCTCTTACCTGCGGGCCGTTTCCTTACCGCTGTGTGGAGCTGCGCTCTGCAGCTCTTTCCTCTGCCGACAGCGACGACGTAATGCCGATCCAGCGTCAGGCGGGGCTTCTTCACGTAGTCACTCACGTGACTCCGAAGTAAAATTAACTCTATAGTGAGATATAAAAACATAGAAAATAGGTGCAGGAGAGGCCATTCGGCCCTTCGAGCCAGCACTCCCATTCAATATGATCATGCTGATCATCTAAAATCAGTACCCTGTTCCCGTTTTTCTCCATATCCCCTGATTCCTTTAGCCCCAAGAGCTACATTTCACTGCCCTCTGAGGCAGAGAATTCCACAGATTCACAACTCTCTGGGTGAAAAAGGTTGTCCTCATCTCAGTCGTAAATGGCCTATCCTTTATTCTTAAACTGTGACCCCTGGTTCTGGACTCCCCCAACATCGTGAACATTTTTCCTGCTTCTAGCCTGTCCAATCCTTTAAGAATTTTACTTGTTTCTATAAGATTCCCTCTCTTCTAAATTTCAGTGAATACAAGCCCAATCGACCCATTATTTCATCATATGTCAGACCTGCCATGGTTTCCTCCTTTAGTTCCATAGTTCTTCCTTTAGTCAATTATGAACAGTAACTTTGCAAACAATCAAATAAAATGTATTATTTTGTTGATGAGGATATCAAACTTGTATTGCACAGTTAGGATTATATATCATATAATTTCTGTTTCTAAATCTACTTGTTCAGGCGCCATTCTGGATGTTATTGATGAAAGCAAGAATAGTAAGATTAAATGAGAACTTACCAGTTTGAAGTTTGATCTTTATTTTATGAGGAGTTACGTTGGTGATTACGTGAAGAAGCCCGCCAGTTCGCATGCGCGTCAATCTTCAAAGCAGCGGTATGAAATCACAGATAACAATAATCGAAGTTAACATAGTAAGATCAGCAACTTGAGAAGTACCAGATGACCTTTGTGAGAGAGGGTTGGGCGTGGAGGGCATGTAATCACCAACGAAACTCCACATAAAATAAAGATCAAACTTCAAACTGGTAAGTTCTCGTTTAATCTTACTATTTTACTTCGGATTCACGTGAGTGATTCCGTGAAGGGTTTAAAGCCCTGTGATTTCATGCCGCAGATTCATAACCGGCCTATGGTAAAACATTTCTAAAAAATCAATTCCGTTTACCATTCTGCGGTCGCGAGGATATGGTCGATGGGAACGCTGACGTTGTTGCCGCCCTGGTGGAATGAGATGTAAATTTGTGAGTGTTAACACCTGCATAAACGAGAACCTGCTGCAGCCACCTTGAAATAGTCTGAACCGACCTGTCCTTGTGTGGTTGTTTGTCGCTTAATAAACAATGCTGATTCCACACTTCTTAGGATTCTGGTGGCCTTGATATGATATAGCAAGCCTGCCCTCCCACATAGACGTGAGTATGGGTTATGCCGAAATATGATCTTAAATCTTGCCACCCTTGGTCTGCTCTGCTTGTGTAGATGAAAAATGTAAAATGTAATGGCACCTGCAGCCAATTCCATCCTATTTAGCCGCAGCGTTTGCAATGTTTGCCCTCGTTGTGCTGATACTAGTGTCATGACTAAGGATGTAGCTAGAACCCCCTGGTGAAGTATTGTTAACACATTTTCAATATCCAAACTGCATATACTTGTAGTGGGAGAACTTGTGTCAAGATCTCTTTTACGACTCGATATCCGGGGTTGAACCCGACAGAGTGGTTCCCGTTTGCTGCAGCTGTAGTGGCTCTACAAATAAATTATTGTCAAAGACCATTTAAGAATGAACTGGAAGGCGTCAGTAATCTGTACTGTATTAAATGAAACATTAACATTAAACAAACCGCATCCGAACCCCTCAATAGGAAATGTACTGCTTTTTTGGTGCTATCCCTGTACTCTGCAGTGAGCACATCCATGGATTGATGTGACAACCTGAGCCGTAAGGCAGAACATTCAGAATGTGTAAGTCAGTAATTGTTTTATTATGCAGAGGCCGGTTTCCTGAACCACAGTTTGAACCAGCAAAGTTTTCGTTTTTTAGAATAACCGTATACGGTTGTATTATTATGCCTGACGAAAGCAGGCAACATGGTTGCTTAGCCAGTCAGACAGTACGAAAGCCTAAAGCGAGATCTTGCTGACTTATTTCAAGACCTGACTAATGAGGCAAATTGGAGGAAGACATAAAAGAACTTTCCTCCTTTTCATCACACTGAATGTATTTCATCACACTGTTCTGCCACATATTTTTACAATCAGTGAATAAACATGAAACCAAGATGTCGATATTCGATGTACCATTGAACCATACTTTCATGATACTTTGAGATCCAATACCTATTCTGTGTTGTCATTGATCTGAACTTGATGATACACCGGCGGCAAAGGGGATTAGGTAAATTATTACAGGATACTTTTACTTGAATGTCATGTGACTAACATATGCCACCTCCGTAGTGTAGCAACTTGAAGTTGAGCATGTAGATTATGTATATTCGCTCAATAGCCCTTTACCCATGGGGTGCATCTAGTGTATATATTTAGTTGATACCAACAACTGAAGAATTGGCAATTCATGCAAATCTCCTCCACCTTCAACTAGAGATGATATTCGCAACCTCCCACCTTAGAGCTCTTAGCATCAGTTTGTAAATAACTGAAATTCGACTGCCCAAACTACTGGAGCAATGCTGAATACTGTTTGTTCATCATTGTGACTTGGGTAGCTTCAGCTGGCAATAGCATAAGGTTGTTAACAATGATCTACATGTCCTTTGAGAGGTCGCTACTTTGCACAATGTCAGTTTCCTGACTTGCCCAGCTGAAACACAGCTACTATATTGCCAATTACTCTTGATGAAAAGAAGTTAGTTTTATAACAGGTTGCTATTAACTCCAATCAAAAAAGCCGACCTGATGAAATTGCTCCCTGACTACCACTAGCACGTGTCCTGCAGCACCAGACGTTCAGACGGCGACCACTATTGCTCTACCACCATTAGAGCTGCCTATTGCTACATCCCTTGCCCTCACTTTGGGAAATCCAACCACTCATCTGTGCTCCTTCTTCCTGCATATAGGCAGCGACTGAAGAGCGCACCCCCAGCGGTGAGGACTGCACAGAGCTGTTGGGGGGGACTATAGAACAACTCCAGGACTGCTTGGAGTTGGTAGACTGAACGATATTCAAGGACTCGGTAACGAAATACCGACTTCAGAAGGAAATGTGTGGAGGAATGTGTTCCTACAAAAAGCATCAGAGTGTTCTATAAATAGAAGACTTGGAAGTCCGCATTTCTCTGAGGACCAGATCTCTGCCATTCAAGTCTTGCGAAGCAGTTATGCCAGACGTCCAGGTATGACCTTGACAAGGCCATTAAAAAGGCTAAAAGAGGCTTTTGCTCTAAACTGGAGAATGAGGCATAGGTTTGGTAGCTGGGGCTGGGCTGACACACCATCACTTCCTATAAGGTGAAATCAGTGGGCAGCTTAAGTGTCAGCAAAGCATCACTCCCAAATGTGCTCAAAACGTTCTGTGCACACTTTGATAGGGAGAACACTGATGTGCCTTTCCAAGCCCTCAAAGATGGTATATTCTCAATCTCAGAGGCCGACATCAAACGGTCCTACAGGAGGGTGAACCCTCAAAAAGCGCCTGGGCTTGATGCTATAGCTGGTCATGTTCTTAAAACCTGTGCAGCCCTACTGGATGGACTTTTTGCGGACGTTTTCAACTTCTCATTACTGAGGTTTGACGTTCCAACCTGCTTTAAAAGGACATCAATAATACTGCTGCACAAGAGTAACATCATGTGTCTCAACAACCGGTGGCACTCACGTGCGTGGTGATGAAGTGGTTATAGCACTTATCAACCTACCTCAAGAAGAACATATCAACCTATAGCGCATATCAACCTACCTCAAGAAGAACCTGGAACCGTTACAATTTGCTTACCACAATAATGCTCGGCATACAACACCATCAGTCTGAAGAAGGGTCTCAACCCGAAACGTCGCCAATTCCTTCTCTCCATAGATGCTGTCTCACCCGCTGAGTTTCTCCAGCATGTTTTGACTACCTTCGATTTTTCCAGCATCTGCAATTCTTTTTTAAACATCCCCTCCACGCTGGTTTCCAAGCTCATGGATCTGGGTCTCTGTGCATCCCTCTGCAACTTGATCCTTGACTTCCTCATCAATAAACCACAATCTACGAATTGGCAGCAACATTTCCTCCTCAATAACCATCAAGATGGGAGCACCTCAAGGCTGTGCTCAACCCTTCTCTGGTGGGAGGGTTCTGGTCTGAAGATCTTAACTGGACCCAGCACATTGATGCAATCACAAAGAGAGCCTGCCAATGGCTCTACTGCCTGAGAAGATTGCAGGGATTGGAATGTCAATACCTGAATACTTTCTTGAACTTCTACAGTTGTACAGTAGAGAGCATATTGACTGGTTGCAACATGGCCTGGTTCATCAACTTAAATGTCCAGGAATGAAGAAGATTGCAAAAAGTGGTAAACACTGCCCAGTCCATCACAGGTATTGATGATCAGCATTGAAGGTATCTACACGAATCATTGCTACAGAAAGGCAGCCAGCATTATCAGAGGCGTACATAATCCTGACCACACTCCCATTTCACTCCTGCCATCAGGAAGAAGACATAGAAGCCTGAAAACTAACATCTGGGTTCAGGAGCAGCTTCCTGTCTACCATCATCAGGCTATTAAACACTACAACCTCCAAATAAGCCCTGAACTATATAGACGGGAGCATTATTTTTGTCTTTTCAGTAGTATTGGTCACTATTTGTTTTTAAAAATATATATATATCCTGAACTTTCTCTTGTTTATTATGGATTTTACAGAGTACTATGTTTACATATATGTTGCCTGCTGCATGTAGAAATGTCATTTTTCCATTTCGGGACATATGACAATAAAATATTCTTGACTCTTAACATGGATGGTTTCATCAATTAGTATATTTTAGGTTTCTTTCAGCTGTTAAAAGAAAGTGATTATTTATTTTCTCTCCACTTTTACAAAGGCTCAGAAGTTTTAAATTGTGTTCACAGATAATCAGAGGTTACACCCAAGTTATTTATTTTATATTTGCTGAGTATAAAACTACTTTGGTCCAAATGGTCACAAATGTTACATATAATATGCTTTGAAACAATTTGAAGAGATAAAGTGTTTTATAAACGAAAAGGCTTGTTGGGAGCAGTGGTATTCAAATCCAAATACTTTTGAATGTTGTTGTTTAATACATTGTTTTCCCATCAGGTTGGTTCATGGTTCAGTCAGTCATAAACTGCAATGGGAGCAGCCACCAAAGACCATTTCCTTTGACCCTGTCCTTATCATCTTAGCTGAGGTAAGATTGGTAAAATTGGATTAAACTATGTTTCACTAAACCACATGGCTCTAGAATCCATGTCTTGAAGATATCAATCAGTGTATATATCAAAACCTTGCACCATTTCTACAATTATTAGCAGCTACATTCTCTATTTCAACCATTTCTCTAAACACATCAAAACTTCAACATTTGTTGCTTTGGATTTCAGTCTTCCCACTGGCGATTGGCCAGAATTTAGAACAACAAACATAGAACAGTACAGCACAGAACAGAGCCTACGAGCCACAATGTTTGTGCTGAACATCATATCAAGATCAACTCCTATCTACTTGCACATAATCAAACATCCCTCCATTCACTGTACATCATTGTGCTAATCTCAAAGTCTCAAAATGCCACTATTGTACCTTCCTCAACCTCCACCCTCGACAGCAAGTTCCAGGCATTAACGATACTCAGTGTGAAAAAAAAACGTAACCTGCACATCTCCTTTAAACTTTGCCCCCTTCAGCTTAGGCAAATTCCTTGTATGTGAATACTTGGCCAATAAACTTACTAACTTACTTACTCAAAGCCATGGTCTCTAGTATGTGCTATTTCTGTCCATAAAAAAAGTTCTGACTGTCTACCCTTTCATGGCCCAGTAGAATATATATACTTCTATCAGACCTCCCCTCAACCTCTGCTTTTTTTAAGAAACGGGTGGGGGAAGGGGGGTTGTGGGGGGATTGTGGGGGAGGAGGGTTGTGGGGGCGGGGTGGAAGGTTGTGTGGGCAGGGGGGGATGGGTGTGTGGGCAGGGGGGAAGGATGTGTGGGGGCAAGGGTGGATTGTGGGGGGGAGGGGTGGGTGGGTTGTGGGGGAGGGGCAGCAAGCATTGTGAGACGGGGGGAGAGGGTGGGGGGTGGGTTTGTGGGTGGGAGGGGTATGGGCGGGGGTATATTGTGTGGATGGGGAGAGGGGTGTGTGGGCGGGGGGGTTGTGGGCAGGAGGTGGGTGGGTGGGGTGGAAGAGAGCTCGGAGAAAAGGCGGGGCAGTGGGGGGTATCTCGGGGAGGGTAGCTGACGGTGCACTGAGGACTCACAGCAGGCGCTGGTCACTGGATGTTTTCCTCCACCAAGATTAGTCTCCATTTTCCGTCTGGCGACATCGGCGACATCTCCGACTCTGGGCTGGGCCGGGCTGGGTTGGGCTGGGCTGGGCCGCATCCGGTCCCACCAAAATTTGTGTCTGGTTGGAGACCAGGCCATCAAGAGCCGGCCATCCAGAGCCTCTATCAGCTCCAGTAGAATCTCCATTTTCCGTCTGGCGACATCGGCGACATCTCCGACTCTGGGCTGGGCCGGGCTGGGTTGGGCTGGGCTGGGCCGCATCCGGTCCCACCAAAATTTGTGTCTGGTTGGAGACCAGGCCATCAAGAGCCGGCCATCCAGAGCCTCTATCAGCTCCAGTAGAATCTCCGTTTTCCATTTGGCGACATTGGTGACATCTCCACGCCGGGCTGGGTTGTGTGGGGCCGCTTTCGGTCCCTCCGAAAATTGTATCTGGTTGGAGACATCCAGAGCCTCCCTCAGCTCCAGTAAAGACGCTATGGAAACCTCCGTCGGCCATCCAGAGCCTCAATCAGCTCCAGTAAAGACTCGGTGGCGCAGGAAGGGCCGGACCATCCCGCGGAGTGACAGGAGAAAAGAACAATCCACGCGGCGCTGAGAGGGGATTGATCTGCGCACAAGCAATTTTAAACCTAGCAAACTTTTACATTAGATCCCCAATCGGAATGAAACTTGGCGCACTCTCAGCAGAGGAGAACGGTGAGTATGCTGGCGAAAAATCATAGCGCTATCGCGTACCGTTTTTGCGCAAATCGAAAGAACATGCAAACCAGAAGATAACAAGATCAGAGTTTTAGTTATGTATAGATATTTGTCTGATTTATGCACATTATTATTGATATACAAATCATCAAAAACATGGTAAGAAAGAGTGACTCCGTGAATTAGATTAACACACTCGAAGCTTTGTGTCATTTTTTGGTTAGCCTTGTAAAAATAACATCGTTCATAAGCCATAGAGTTACAGAGTGATAGAGTGTGGAAACAGGCCCTTCGGCCCAACTTGCCCACACTGGCCAACAATGTCCCAGCTACACTAGTCCCACCTACGTGCACTTGGTCCATATTCCTCCAAACCTGTCCTATCCATGTACCTGTCTAATGGTTTCTTAAACGATGGGATAGTCCCAGCCTCAACTACCTCCTCTGGCAGCTTGTTCCATACGCCCACCACCCTTTGTGTGAAAAAGTTTCTCCTCCAATTCCTATTAAATCTTTTCCCCTTCACATTAAACCTCTGGTCCTCAATCGCCTACTCTGGGCAAGAGACTCTGTGCATCTACCCGATCTATTCCTGTCATGATTTTGTATACCTCTATAAGATCCCCCCTCATACTCCTGTGCTCCATGTAATGGAGACCCAGCCTATTCAACCTCTCCCTATAAGCTCACACCTTCTAGTCCTGGCAACACCCTCATAAATCTTTTCTGAACCCTTTCAAGCTTGACAATATGTTTCCTAGAAAATGGTGTCCAGGACTGAACACAATATTGTAAATGCACTCATCAACGTCTTATATAACTTCAACATGACCTCCCAACATCTATACTCAATACTCTGACTGATGAAGGCCAAAAGTGCCAAAGTTTTTTTGACCACCTTATCTACCTGTGACTCAACCTTCAAGGAACCATGCACCTGTACCCCTAGATCCCTCTGCTCTACACCACCCAGAGTCCTACCATTTACTGTGTAGGTCCTGCCCTTGTTTGACATCCCAAAATGCAACACCTCACACTTCTCTGTATTAAATTCTATCAACCATTCTTCTGCCCCACTGGTCAATTGATCCAGATCCTGCTGCAATCCTTCACAACCATATTCACTATTTGCAAAACCACTCACTTTTTGTATCATCAGCCCTGTATTTTCTCATCCAAATCATTTATGTGGATGACAAACATTAACTGGCATGGCACAGAACCCTGAGACACACCACTAGTCACAAGCACACCTGAGGCACACCACTAGTGAGAGGGGTTTGGTTGTCAGAAGGTTGGACAAAGGCCGGAGATGAAAAGCAAAAAGATGTAAAATAAAGAATGGAAAGGTATGAATTGTGAAGCCAGAGATTTTTTTTCCCTTCCTCCTCTTTTCTCTGTGCCCCACCTGGATTTGCACCCATTTCTCCCCTTCCCACTCCCCTTCTACCTATATTCATGTTTTTTTAAGAGAGGTGTAGCTACCCCATACTGACCTTTCTGTCCTGAGCCCCCCCTCCCCTTATTCACTGTGCTTCCGTGTGCCCCACCTGGACTTGCACCCTTTTTTTTTACATTTCCCCTCCCTCCCTCCCCTGTGCCAATTTCTCCCCTTCCACCAATATTCCTTCCTCTGGATTTTCAATTTTCACCTCTTCTATCTCTGGCTCACACCTTTTGTGTTTTAATCTTTGGTCTTTAGATGCGCAGAGTCTCTTGCACAGAGTCTCTT
This sequence comes from Raja brachyura, assembly GCA_963514005.1. The sequence goes on along the minus strand of OY740781.1, from coordinate 104,081,649 downwards.
GCCCACTATTGGGGAATAGAAAACCAGAGGTCATAGGTTTAAGGTGAGGGATATGGCCCAAACACAGGCAGGTGGGACTCGTGTATATGGACCATGTTGGCCAGTGTGGGCAGGTTGGGCCGAAGAGCCTGTTTCCACGCTGTAAGACTCTATGACTATGACTCTTTGTCCAACCTTCTGCCTATCGAAAAATGCTCTCACCTGGATCCACCTATCACTTGTGTGGGAAGGAACTACAGATGCTGATTTAAACTGAAGATAGACACAAAAAGCTGGAGTAACTCAGCAGGAGAAGGAATGGATGACATTTCGGGTCAAGACCCTTCAGACTGGTTAGGGATAAGGGAAACAAGAGATATAGATGATGATGTGGAGAGACTAAGACCAATTAATAAAACATATGTGAAAAAGTAAAGATAATAAAGGAAACGTGCCATTGTTCGCTGTTTGTAGGGTGAAAATGAGGAGCTAGTGCGACTTGGGTGGGGGGGGGGGGGGGGAAGGAGAGAGAGAGAGAGAGAGAGAGAGAGAGAGAGAGAGAGAGAGAGAGAGAGAGAGAGAGAGAGAGAGAGAGAGAGAGAGAGAGAGAGAGAGAGAGAGAGAGGTCGTGTTTTCTTCTCAGCTCTGCAGTTGAGAAGGATTGAAGCAGCCTTTCAAGGATTTTGCCGTTGGAGAGGGCACAGACCCAGGGGGGCTTCATAGTTCAACTTATTGTTGGGCTGTTGAAGCTTTTCTCTGGTCTGGGGAGCCTCCATCTGTGTGAAGATTCCTGAGTTTCTCCACATTGTCGAGGGTGCGGTTGGCGTTGGCGGATTGCCAAGAGTGCCTGTGATCTCAGTGGGTTGAAGTTGTGCGGTGTCTTTGTCGTTTTTGGCACCGCTTCTCTGCCCTAAAGTCATTTTGCTCAGTGCGGCTGCCTGGCTTAATGTGAAGAAGGTACTTTTGCTTCCAGCGCGACTGGGATCGAGTTTCCCGAAAGCTGCTCTTGGCTGTGGACGAACCTGGGGACTTTCCTGCTTCAGCTGGAGGTTTCTGTTTTCTGCTGCCTGTCTTTGACTGTGACTGTCTCTGGGACTTAACTTGGAGCTGTGCTGCTGAGGGGCTTGGAGCTGGTTTGTGCCTCTGTGAGGATGGCGATGGAAGGGGCGCGGCCGAAGGTCCGGACCTACGCAGCGACGGCATCAGTGGCGGGTGCGAGGCCATCTGAGCTTGAGCCTCATGTTGACTTGGATGGGGACAGTTTTGGTATCTCTGTTCAAACTGGGCCTATGATGTCGAGGGGGGTAATTACGAAGGCCATGAATGAACTTCTTGGGAGGGGGGCTATTGTCTCTTCTGAGCTCGAAAGGGGAAAGGTGGAGATGATACTTAAGACCCGGGAGTGTGTGGCCCGAGCGTTGGAGGAGGGGATCTCAGTGGGGGGGGTCCACATACAGGTGGATCCGTGGGTATCAAGGGTGAGACCGGTTCTCCTGCGGAGCTGCCCAACTTATTTTTCGGATGCAGTGCTTTTTCCACACCTGTCCAAGTTCGGGGAGGTGCGGTCTAAATGTTATCGTCTCTTGCATCCCGGGGGGGACCCGGAGGAAAAAGGGGTCTTCAGTTTCAAGAGGAGGGTGTTCATGAAGGTGGGTGAGGGGGATGGTGCCGAGGGGAGTTTTGAGGTGGTGCATAAGGGTGTCCCCAGAACCGTGCGTTGGAGTTGGGGAAAGGCACGGTGTCATGCGTGCGGCGAATTTGGACATCTCCGTAGGGAGTGTCTTTTTCGCGGGGGCACTGCTAGAGGTTCTAGTGCAGTGGCCCAGGAAAGCGCTGCTGGCCCATCTGGGGTGGCTTGTCAAACCTCAGCGGCGCGGGGTGGTACTGCTGACCCGGCTAAGGTTGCCAGTTCTGCCTTGGTGACCCGGAGCGGCAGTGCGAAGCCTTCTGGGTCCGTAGGTTCCGCTTTGGGGACCCTGGGCGGTGAGAGCCCAAGCCCCCCACGTCCCCCACGTCTTGCGCCTGTGGCGGCGGATGGAGGTGGGGCGCAGGAGGAGGGGAGTGTTGAGGGGGGGTTTTGGGAGAAGCAGGGGAAGCACAACAAGAAGAAGGAGAGGGATAGGGCCGCCCGAGCGAAGAAAGTGCAATCGGGTGAGTTTAGCTCCAGTGTGGTGCAGACTGCACCTGCTGGGGCCCAGGGGGGAGTTGGGGTGGCTTGGAAGGGGGTAAAGAAGCCTAAACGTGTGGGTGGCAAAGTGGATGGGGGCAATGTGGAGGCGGATGACCCTTCCCTTATGGAGGTTACCGCACCTCCGCATGCGAGTGGGACTAAAAGGAGGCATCTGCCTGGTGAAGATGAGGAAGGGCGTGGGTCCAGAGCGAAGGGGATGTCTTTCTCCGGGCTTTCCACCACTGAGGTGGCTGAAAGTGGTCTTGACCCGGTGTCTTCTGGGTCGGTGGTTGGGCCTTCTCTTCATGGATCTACAGCGGGTGTCACAGGACTGGGAGCTGAAGTTGATTCCGGTGGAGTTGTGTCCACTGGGCGGGAGTCTGTCCCTTCATCTCAGGGGCCCTCTGAGGGAGTTATCTCGGCGGGTGCTGTGGTTAGCTCCCTTGGGTGTGTACCCTCTGGGTCGGATGAGGTCCCCTCGTTTCAGAGGCCTACTGAGGGTGCTAGCACGTTAGGTGACGTGACGGGGGATGTGCAGAGTCAGGCTGAGGGGGGAGTTTCGGGGGTGTTGTCGTTCAAGTCTGTGCTCCATATCAGTGCCAGTGGAGGTGCTGGGGGGCGGGATGCCTCACCGGATGAGCTGTCTGGGGTGAGGTTAATAGCAGGCGGTGATGCTCTGGGTGATGCCTGTGGAGAGGGCACTCTGGATGATGTGGATGTCAGGGCTGTTATGGGTCGTGATCCTCTTTCAGACTCCGAGGGTACCAGTGTTCCACAGGCCCTGGGGATGCCTCTTGTTGTTGCTTCCCCAGGCCCAGAAGAGGAGGGTGATGGTAGCGTGCAGGAGCCCAGCCATTCAGAGGGCTGCGAGTCTCAGGCAGGGGTGTTGGGACCCACCCCCAGCATTGATCCGGGGGGTCGTGTCATGGCTGTGGAGGAGGACAGCGATGCGGCCAGTGGGGGTGGCACAGAGAGTGATTTGTCAGAGAGTTCTGGTCTTTCTGAGGTTGTTGATTCAGGTGCGAGCGGGTTGGCTGCGAGCCCAGACTCCAAGGCCGTGTCTGAGGCGCAGCTTATTGTTGAGGTGCGAGAGTTCTTAAAAATAAGCCGTGCTCCCAAAACATTATGGTTTGCTGCTACAAGGCGGTGGGAGGATTGTCTAGCTTTGCAGGCGAGTCTCGAGGCTATCCTTAGTAACAAGGATAGTGGTCTTTCTGACTCGGATTTGGGGCAGTTTCGGGGTTTTTTGAAGGTCCTCAGCAAAGGAGCTCCTGTGACTACAGGGAGTGTGAGGGTCTCAATCTAATGTGCCTACACATTCACAGTAGCTACATTAAATTTAAATGGGAGTAGAGCGAGTTTTCGAAGATTTCAGCTCTTATCAGCCCTAAGGGAGGGGAGATTTGCAGTTTGTTATCTGCAAGAGACACATACCGTTGCTAGTGATGAACCTACCTGGCATCTGGAGTGGGAAGGGAGGGTTTATATGAGCCATCTCAGCTCAAATTCGAGTGGGGTGGCTTTTCTGTTGGCCCCAAATTTTCTGCCAAGCATTTTAAAAGTGCAGGAAGTGGTGCCAGGACGTTTGCTCCATCTGGCCGTGAGCCTGGATGGCATGCCGTTGCATTTCATTAACGTGTATGCCCCTAGCTCCGGCACGATGCAGGCCGGCCTGCTTCGGGAGGTGAATGCTCTGTTGGGCACTATTGATAGGGGAGAGTGTGTCTTCCTTGGTGGGGACTTTAATTGCACACTTGAGGTGCGGGACCGTTCTGGTACTCAGTGTGCGCCTGCTGTAGCGAAGAAGCTGAGAGGCTTGATTGACTCCTTTGAGTTGGTTGATGTTTGGAGGGACCTTCACCCTGATTCCACTGCTTTTTCGCGGAGGTCTGAGGGCGGTGGTTCCCGCATTGATCGGTTTTATATTTCCCGAGCGTTTGTTTCCCGTGTCTCAGCGGCCTCAATGCGGCTGGTGCCGTGCTCGGACCATTGTCTGGTGCGTGTGGATTTCAATCCAGCGTGCGCTCGGGCTGGGTCCGCGTACTGGCACTTTAACAACAGGCTGCTGGAGGATCGGTGTTTCCGGGAGTCATTCACTCGGTTTTGGGTGAAGTGGAGAGAGAGGCAGAGGTGCTTCTCTTCCCTTAGGCAGTGGTGGGATGTGGGTAAAGCTCACATCCGTCTCTTTTGTAAGGAATATACATGGGGGTCGACTGGGAGGCGGGACTCAGCGGTCGAGAAGCTGGAGAGGGAGATACAGGACGCTGAGTCTCGCCTGGGTCAGTTTGGTGAAGACTCCAGCGAATGGGGAGAGTTTCAGAGGAAGAAGGAGGTTTTGAGGAGTCTGCTGCTTGAGCGATCTCGAGGCGCTTATGTGAGGTCTCGGGTCCAGATGCTGCACGTGCTGGACCGAGCGTCGCCTTTCTTTTTCTCTTTGGAGAAGGGGCGGGGAGCTCGAAAACAGCTCGTGGAGTTGCTTGCAGATGACGGCTCCTCTGTCACTGATCCAGAGAGGATCAATGCCTTGGTTAGGTCCTTTTATGGGTCCCTGTTCTCTGCGGAAGGATTCAGTGTGGAGGCTCAGCAAGATCTGTGGGAGGGTCTACCGACCGTAGATAGGGGGGAGGCTGATCTTCTTGATGGCCCCTTATCTTTGGAGGAGTTGACTTGCGCCTTGCATCAGCTCAGGAGGGGTAAGTCCCCCGGGCTGGATGGGTTGACGGTGGAGTTTGTTAGAGCATTCTGGGACATCCTAGGGGGTGACTATATGTTGGTTCTGGGGGAGAGCCTGGCGACTGGAGTGATGCCTCTCTCGTGGCGTAGGACGGTTGTTGTCTTGCTGCCTAAGAAGGGCGAACTCCGTTTGTTGAAGAACTGGCGTCCAGTCTCTCTCCTTTGCACAGAATATAAAATTTTTGCACGGGCAATGGCAAATCGCCTGGGCTCCGTGCTGCATCAGGTGATTCATCCTGATCAATCTTATACAGTCCCTGGCCGGTCCATCCAGGATAACATCCACCTGGTTAGGGACCTGATTCATTTAGTCCAGGGTACTGGTGAGTCAGCTGCTTTTCTGTCTCTTGATCAGGAGAAGGCTTTTGATAGGGTAGAGCATGAATACCTATTTGGGACGTTGCAAGCGTTTGGGTTTGGACCACACTTCGTGGCCCGGGTCCGGCTTTTGTACGCTGCTGCGGAGTGTCTTGTAAAGGTTAATGGCGCGGTGCTATCTCCTTTTCATTTTGGGAGGGGGGTCCGCCAGGGGTGCCCTATGTCGGGCCAGTTGTATTCGGTCTGTGTGGAGCCGTTCCTGTGTCTTCTTCGGAGGAGGTTGACAGGCCTGGCCCTACCTGGCCCGCGGGTTGAGGTGATTCTATCGGCGTATGCCGATGACGTACTTCTTATGTTCACTGATCCTGGTGACCTGCGGAGGATGCGTGACTGCCAGGAGATATTCTCGGCTGCATCTTCTGCTAGGATTAACTGGAGTAAATGCTCTGGACTTTTGGTGGGTCAGTGGCGGGTAGACTCCCTGCCGGAGGAGATGGCATTGTATGCGTGGAGTACCACGCACCTCCTCTATCTGGGGGTGTACCTGAGTCCCACTGAGGATGTTTGGCCGGCAAACTGGCAAGAGTTGGAGACGAAGGTGGTTGCTCGGCTGGGGCGCTGGTCAGGCCTGCTTGGAGTTCTCTCCTTTCGGGGGAGGGTGCTGGTCATAAACCAGCTGGTGGCCTCTATGTTATGGTACCGGCTGGCTACTCTTGTCCCGCCCTCTATATTTGTAACTGCTATACAGAAGAAGCTGGTGGATTTCTTTTGGGGAAATAGGAAGCATTGGATTTCCGCGGCGGTCCTGAGTCTTCCGTTAGAGGAGGGCGGCCAGTCCTTGGTGTGCGTGCGCACCCAGGTGGCGGCTCTCCGTCTCAGGACTCTGCGGAGATACATGTATGTAGAGAACCCTCCCAGATGGCACGCTCTGGCCACGTATTTTTTTCGTCAGGGTCGTTGCCTAAGGGGGGTCTCGCGGCTCCCGGTGGCGGGTGTCAGTCGACCCGCTCTAAGGGGCTTGCCTGTTTTCTATAGGGATGTGTTAAGAGTGAGGAATTTGGTGGTGTTCAGCCAGAGTGTTGTTCCACGAGGAGAGGGGGATGTTGTGGCTGCGGGTGTGGCTGGTCCTCATCCTGTCATGGTGGTTGTCGAGGAGAGTCGCGAGCCTAGAGTGGTTCAGATAGAGCTTACCCCTGCTCCGTCAGATCTGCTCATCGGGCCTAGGCTTCGGGATATTTCTCGGCCTCCGGCTCCGCATAATCTGAGCTGCCTTTCTGAGATGACCAGCATGCCATTTTGTGATGCAAGGAGACGCGCACTGTACAGGATGCTCCTGCACATTCTGAACCACCGTGCCTTCGTCTCCCGTCCTGACTCACCATGGAGGACGGTGTTACCATCCGAAGGCGGCGGGGGGCCCCAGTGGGGGTCCTTCTATAAGGGAGTTGTACCCCTTTATATTGGGGACCTGGGGTGGAGAGTGCTGCATGGAGCGGTGGTTTGTAATAAACTTTTGAGTCGGTTCACGGGCTCGTCTGCCGCATGTATTTTCTGCGGAGAGGAGGAGACCGTATTCCATGTGTATATGGAGTGTGTGAGGTTACTGCCCCTGTACCAATATCTGAAGGGGCTGTTCCTCAAGTTCTGGCTGCATTTTAGCCCCACAATCCTGGTGTTTGGACACAAGGCGGGGAGTGGGGAGAGCCGAGTGTGGGGGGGGGGACTTACCTGTCGGTTTGCTCCTTGGCCTGGCCAAGATGGCCATTCGTGGGTCCAGGCAGCGGGCGGTCGACGGTCAGGCGAGAGTCGGCTGCCTGCCCCTCTTTCGGGCCTACGTCCGTGCACGTGTGTCCCTGGAGAGGGAACACGCGGTGTTCACGGGGACTCTGGAGGCCTTCCGTCAGCGCTGGTCGCCGCGTGGGGTTGAGGCGATTATAAATGAATGTACTGCTGTACTACAATGATCTGTTCATTATAGTGTGATTTTTGATTGTGTTTTGATGTGTTGTATTTTATGATTTGTGTTGAATAAAGTTTTTGAAATGAAAAAAAAAAAAAAAAAAAAAAGAGAGGTCGTGTTTTCTTCTCAGCTCTGCAGTTGAGAAGGATTGGAGCAGCCTTTCCAGGATTTTGCCGTTGGAGAGGGCACAGACCCAGGGGGGCTTCATAGTTCAACTTATTGTTGGGCTGTTGAAGCTTTTCTCTGGTCTGGGGAGCCTCCATCTGTGTGAAGATTCCTGAGTTTCTCCACATTGTCGAGGGTGCGGTTGGCGTTGGCGGATTGCCAAGAGTGCCTGTGATCTCAGTGGGTTGAAGTTGTGCGGTGTCTTTGTAGTTTTTGGCACCGCTTCTCTGCCCTAAAGTCATTTTGCTCAGTGCGGCTGCCTGGCTTAATGTGAAGAAGGTACTTTTGCGTCCAGCGCGACTGGGATCGAGTTTCCCGTAAGCTGCTCTTGGCTGTGGACGAACCTGGGGACTTTCCTGCTTCAGCTGGAGGTTTCTGTTTTCTGCTGCCTGTCTTTGACTGTGACTGTCTCTGGGACTTAACTTGGAGCTGTGCTGCTGAGGGGCTTGGAGCTGGTTTGTGCCTCTGTGAGGATGGCGATGGAAGGGGCGCGGCCGAAGGTCCGGACCTACGCAGCGACGGCATCAGTGGCGGGTGCGAGGCCATCTGAGCTTGAGCCTCATGTTGACTTGGATGGGGACAGTTTTGGTATTTCTGTTCAAACTGGGCCTATGATGTCGAGGGGGGTAATTACGAAGGCCATGAATGAACTTCTTGGGAGGGGGGCTATTGTCTCTTCTGAGCTCGAAAGGGGAAAGGTGGAGATGATACTTAAGACCCGGGAGTGTGTGGCCCGAGCGTTGGAGGAGGGGATCTCAGTGGGGGGGGTCCACGTACAGGTGGATCCGTGGGTATCCAGGGTGAGACCGGTTCTCCTGCGGAGCTGCCCCACTTATTTTTCGGATGCAGTGCTTATTCCACACCTGTCCAAGTTCGGGGAGGTGCGGTCTAAATGTTTTCGTCTCTTGCATCCCGGGGGGGACCCGGAGGAAAAAGGGGTCTTCAGTTTCAAGAGGAGGGTGTTCATGAAGGTGGGTGAGGGGGATGGTGCCGAGGGGAGTTTTGAGGTGGTGCATAAGGGTGTACCCAGAACCGTGCGTTGGAGTTGGGGCAAGGCACGGTGTCATGCGTGCGGCGAATTTGGACATCTCCGTAGGGAGTGTCTTTTTCGCGGGGGCACTGCTAGAGGTTCTAGTGCAGTGGCCCAGGAAAGCACTGCTGGCCCATCTGGGGTGGCTTGTCAAACCTCAGCGGCGCGGGGTGGTACTGCTGACCCGGCTGAGGTTGCCAGTTCTGCCTTGGTGACCCGGGGCGGCAGTGCTAAGCCTTCTGGGTCCAGAGGTTCCGCTTTGGGGACCCTGGGCAGTGAGAGCCCAAGCCCCCCACGTCCCCTACGTCTTGCGCCTGTGGCGGTGGATGGAGGTGGGGCGCAGGAGGAGGGGAGTGTTGAGGGGGGGTTTTGGGAGAAGCAGGGGAAGCACAATAAGAAGAAGGAGAGGGATAGGGCCGCCCGAGCGAAGAAAGTGCAATCGGGTGAGTTTAGCTCCAGTGTGGTGCAGACTGCACCTGCTGGGGCCCAGGGGGGAGTTGTGGTGGCTCGGAAGGGGGTCAAGAAGCCTAAACGTGTGGGTGGCAAAGTGGTTGGGGGTAATGTGGAGGCGGATGACCCTTCCCTTATGGAGGTTACCGCACCTCCGCATGCGAGTGGGACTAAAAGGAGGCATCTGCCTGGTGAAGAGGAGGAAGGGCGTGGGTCCAGAGCGAAGGGGATGTCTTTCTCCGGGCTTTCCACCACTGAGGTGGCTGAAAGTGGTCTTGACCCGGTGTCTTCTGGGTCGGTGGTTGGGCCTTCTCTTCATGGATCTACAGCGGGTGTCACCGGACTGGGTGCTGAAGTTGATTCCGGTGGAGGTAGGTCCACTGGGCGGGAGTCTGTCCCTTCATCTCAGGGGCCCTCTGAGGGTGTTATCTCGGCGGGTGCTGTGGTTAGCTCCCTTGGGGGTGTACCCTCTGGGTCGGATGAGGTCCCCTCGTTTCAGAGGCCTACTGAGGGTGCTAGCACGTTAGGTGACGTGGTTGGCTCCTCTGGTAGTGTGCCCTCTGTGACGGGGGATGCGCAGAGTCAGGCTGAGGGGGGAGTTTCGGGGGTGTTGTCGTTCAAGTCTGTGCTCCATATCAGTGCCAGTGGAGGTGCTGGGGGGCGGGATGCCTCACCGGATGAGTTGTCTGGGGTGAGGTTAATGGCAGGTGGTGATTCTCTGGGTGATGCCTGTGGAGAGGGCACTCTGGATGATGTGGAGGTCAGGGCTGTTATGGGACGTGATCCTCTTTCAGACTCCGAGGGTGCCAGTGTTCCACAGGCCCTGGGGATGCCTCTTGTTGTTGCTTCCCCAGGCCCAGAGGAGGAGGGTGATGGTAGCGTGCAGGAGCCCAGCCATTCAGAGGGCTGCGAGTCTCAGGCAGGGGTGTTGGGACCCACCCCCAGCATTGATCCGGGTGGTCGTGTCATGGCTGCGGAGGAGGACAGCGATGCGGCCAGTGGGGGGGGCACAGAGGGTGATTTGTCAGACAGTTCTGGTCTTTCTGAGGTTGTTGATTCAGGTGCGAGCGGGTTGGCTGAGAGCCCAGACTCCAAGGCCGTGTCTGAGGCGAAGCTTATTGTTGAGGTGCGAGAGTTCTTAAAAATAAGTCGTGCTCCCAAAACATTATGGTTTGCCGCTACAAGGCGGTGGGAGGATTGTCTAGATGTGCAGGAGAGTCTCGAGGCTATCCTTAGTAACAAGGATAGTGGTCTTTCTGACTCGGATTTGGGGCAGTTTTGGGGTTTGTTGAAGGTCCTCAGAAAAGGACCTCCTGTGACTACAGGGAGTGTGAGGGTCACAATCTAATGTGTCTACACATTCACAGTAGCTACATTAAATTTAAATGGGAGTAGAGCGAGTTTTCGAAGATTTCAGCTCTTATCAGCCCTAAGGGAGGGGAGATTTGCAGTTTGTTATCTGCAAGAGACACATACCGTTGCTAGTGATGAACCTACCTGGCAACTGGAGTGGGAAGGGAGGGTTTATATGAGCCATCTCAGCTCAAATTCGAGTGGGGTGGCTTTTCTGTTGGCCCCAAATTTTCTGCCAAGCATTTTAAAAGTGCAGGAAGTGGTGCCAGGACGTTTGCTCCATCTGGCCGTGAGCCTGGATGGCATGCCGTTGCATTTCATTAATGTGTATGCCCCTAGCTCCGGCACGATGCAGGCCGGCCTGCTTCGGGAGGTGAATGCTCTGTTGGGCACTATTGATAGGGGAGAGTGTGTCTTCCTTGGTGGGGACTTTAATTGCACACTTGAGGTGCGGGACCGTTCTGGTACTCAGTGTGCGCCTGCTGTAGCGAAGAAGCTGAGAGGCTTGATTGACTCCTTTGAGTTGGTTGATGTTTGGAGGGACCTTCACCCTGATTCCACTGCTTTTTCGCGGAGGTCTGAGGGCGGTGGTTCCCGCATTGATCGGTTTTATATTTCCCGAGCGTTTGTTTCCCGTGTCTCAGCGGCCTCAATGCGGCTGGTGCCGTGCTCGGACCATTGTCTGGTGCGTGTGGATTTCAATCCAGCGTGCGCTCGGGCTGGGTCCGCGTACTGGCACTTTAACAACAGGCTGCTGGAGGATCGGTGTTTCCGGGAGTCATTCACTCGGTTTTGGGTGAAGTGGAGAGAGAGGCAGAGGTGCTTCTCTTCCCTTAGGCAGTGGTGGGATGTGGGTAAAGCTCACATCCGTCTCTTTTGTAAGGAATATACATGGGGGTCGACTGGGAGGCGGGACTCAGCGGTCGAGAAGCTGGAGAGGGAGATACAGGACGCTGAGTCTCGCCTGGGTCAGTTTGGTGAAGACTCCAGCGAATGGGGAGAGTTTCAGAGGAAGAAGGAGGTTTTGAGGAGTCTGCTGCTTGAGCGATCTCGAGGCGCTTATGTGAGGTCTCGGGTCCAGATGCTGCACGAGCTGGACCGAGCGTCGCCTTTCTTTTTCTCTTTGGAGAAGGGGCGGGGAGCTCGAAAACAGCTCGTGGAGTTGCTTGCAGATGACGGCTCCTCTGTCACTGATCCAGAGAGGATCAATGCCTTGGTTAGGTCCTTTTATGGGTCCCTGTTCTCTGCGGAAGGATTCAGTGTGGAGGCTCAGCAAGATCTGTGGGAGGGTCTACCGACCGTAGATAGGGGGGAGGCTGATCTTCTTGATGGCCCCTTATCTTTGGAGGAGTTGACTCGCGCCTTGCATCAGCTCAGGAGGGGTAAGTCCCCCGGGCTGGATGGGTTGACGGTGGAGTTTGTTAGAGCATTCTGGGACATCCTAGGGGGTGACTATATGTTGGTTCTGGGGGAGAGCCTGGCGACTGGAGTGATGCCTCTCTCGTGGCGTAGGACGGTTGTTGTCTTGCTGCCTAAGAAGGGCGAACTCCGTTTGTTGAAGAACTGGCGTCCAGTCTCTCTCCTTTGCACAGAATATAAAATTTTTGCACGGGCAATGGCAAATCGCCTGGGCTCCGTGCTGCATCAAGTGATTCATCCTGATCAATCTTATACAGTCCCTGGCCGGTCCATCCAGGATAACATCCACCTGGTTAGGGACCTGATTCATTTAGTCCAGGGTACTGGTGAGTCAGCTGCTTTTCTGTCTCTTGATCAGGAGAAGGCTTTTGATAGGGTAGAGCATGAATACCTATTTGGGACGTTGCAAGCGTTTGGGTTTGGACCACACTTCGTGGCCCGGGTCCGGCTTTTGTACGCTGCTGCGGAGTGTCTTGTAAAGGTTAATGGCGCGGTGCTATCTCCTTTTCATTTTGGGAGGGGGGTCCGCCAGGGGTGCCCTATGTCGGGCCAGTTGTATTCGGTCTGTGTGGAGCCGTTCCTGTGTCTTCTTCGGAGGAGGTTGACAGGCCTGGCCCTACCTGGCCCGCGGGTTGAGGTGATTCTATCGGCGTATGCCGATGACGTACTTCTTATGTTCACTGATCCTGGTGACCTGCGGAGGGTGCGTGACTGCCAGGAGATATTCTCGGCTGCATCTTCTGCTAGGATTAACTGGAGTAAGTGCTCTGGACTTTTGGTGGGTCAGTGGCGGGTAGACTCCCTGCCGGAGGAGATGGCATTGTATGCGTGGAGTACCACGCACCTCCTCTATCTGGGGGTGTACCTGAGTCCCACTGAGGATGTTTGGCCGGCAAACTGGCAAGAGTTGGAGACGAAGGTGGTTGCTCGGCTGGGGCGCTGGTCAGGCCTGCTTGGAGTTCTCTCCTTTCGGGGGAGGGTGCTGGTCATAAACCAGCTGGTGGCCTCTATGTTATGGTACCGGCTGGCTACTCTTGTCCCGCCCTCTATATTTGTAACTGCTATACAGAAGAAGCTGGTGGATTTCTTTTGGGGAAATAGGAAGCATTGGATTTCCGCGGCGGTCCTGAGTCTTCCGTTAGAGGAGGGCGGCCAGTCCTTGGTGTGCGTGCGCACCCAGGTGGCGGCTCTCCGTCTCAGGACTCTGCGGAGATACATGTATGTAGAGAACCCTCCCAGATGGCACGCTCTGGCCACGTATTTTTTTCGTCAGGGTCGTTGCCTAAGGGGGGTCTCGCGGCTCCCGGTGGCGGGTGTCAGTCGACCCGCTCTAAGGGGCTTGCCTGTTTTCTATAGGGATGTGTTAAGAGTGAGGAATTTGGTGGTGTTCAGCCAGAGTGTTGTTCCACGAGGAGAGGGGGATGTTGTGGCTGCGGGTGTGGCTGGTCCTCATCCTGTCATGGTGGTTGTCGAGGAGAGTCGCGAGCCTAGAGTGGTTCAGATAGAGCTTACCCCTGCTCCGTCAGATCTGCTCATCGGGCCTAGGCTTCGGGATATTTCTCGGCCTCAGGCTCCGCATAATCTGAGCTGCCTTTCTGAGATGACCAGCATGCCATTTTGTGATGCAAGGAGACGCGCACTGTACAGGATGCTCCTGCACATTCTGAACCACCGTGCCTTCGTCTCCCGTCCTGACTCACCATGGAGGACGGTGTTACCATCCGAAGGCGGCGGGGGGCCCCAGTGGGGGTCCTTCTATAAGGGAGTTGTACCCCTTTATATTGGGGACCTGGGGTGGAGAGTGCTGCATGGAGCGGTGGTTTGTAATAAACTTTTGAGTCGGTTCACGGGCTCGTCTGCCGCATGTATTTTCTGCGGAGAGGAGGAGACCGTATTCCATGTGTATATGGAGTGTGTGAGGTTACTGCCCCTGTACCAATATCTGAAGGGGCTGTTCCTCAAGTTCTGGCTGCATTTTAGCCCCACAATCCTGGTGTTTGGACACAAGGCGGGGAGTGGGGAGAGCCGAGTGTGGGGGGGGGACTTACCTGTCGGTTTGCTCCTTGGCCTGGCCAAGATGGCCATTCGTGGGTCCAGGCAGCGGGCTGTCGACGGTCAGGCGAGAGTCGGCTGCCTGCCCCTCTTTCGGGCCTACGTCCGTGCACGTGTGTCCCTGGAGAGGGAACACGCGGTGTTCACGGGGACTCTGGAGGCCTTCCGTCAGCGCTGGTCGCCGCGTGGGGTTGAGGCGATTATAAATGAATGTACTGCTGTACTACAATGATCTGTTCATTATAGTGTGATTTTTGATTGTGTTTTGATGTGTTGTATTTTATGATTTGTGTTGAATAAAGTTTTTGAAATGAAAAAAAAAAAAAAAAAAAAGAGAGAGTGTGTGTGTGTGTGTGTGTGTGTGTGTGTGTGTGTGTGTGTGTGTGTGTGTGTGTGTGTTCCGGGGCTACCTGAAGTGAGAGAAATCAATATTCATACCACTGGGCTGTAAGCTCCCCAAGCGAAATATGAGATGCTCTTCATCGTTCTCCGTTCAGCCTGCCTGAACGAACCTCATCTCCCAGTTGCCAGAAACTCCTTCCCATTCCTACAAATCCTGATCTAGGTCTCCATTGTCAGAGTGAGGCTAAATGCAAGTTGGAGGAACAGCATCTCATATTTCATTTAGGCAGCTTACAGCCCAGTGGTATGAATATTGGAGGTAGACACAGAATGCTGGAGTAACTCAGAGGGACAGGCTACATCTCTGGAGAGAAGGAATGGGTGACGTTTCGGGTCGAGACTCTTCTTCAGACTGATGTCGGGAGTGGGCAGTACAGAGATGGAATGTAGTCGGAGACAGTATGACTGGTGGGAGAACTGGGAAGCGGAAGGGGGTGGAGAGAGAGGGAAAGTAAGGGCTACTTGAAGTTAGAGAAGTCAATGTTCATACCACTGGGGTATAAGCTACCCAAGTGAAATATGAGGTGTTGTTCCTCCAATTTGTGCTGGGCCTCACTTTGACAATGGAGGAGACCCATAGCAGAAAGGTTAGATTGGGAATGGGAGGGGGATTAAAGTGCTGAGCAACCGGGAGATCAGGTAGGTTAAGGCTGACTGAGCGGAGGTGTTCTGCAAAACGATCGCTGAGCCTGTGTTTGGTCTCGTTGATATACAGGAGTTGACACCTGGAACAGCAGATGCAGTAGATGAGGTTGGAGGAGGTGCAAGTGAACCTCTGCCTCACCTGACAAGGCTGTTGGGGTCCTTGATGGAGTCGAGGGGGGAGGTAAAGGGACAGGTGTTGCATCTCCTGCATTTGCAGGGGAAAGTACCTGGGGAGGGGATGGTTTGTGTGGGAAGGGACGGGTTGACCAGGGAGTTGCGGAGTGAACGGTTTTCGCGGAAAGCAGAAAGGGGTGCAGATGGGACGATGTGGCCAGTAGGAGATAGCGAAAATGTTGGAGGATTATATACTGTATTAGATGGCTGATGGGGTGGAAGGTGAGGATTTCAACTTCCCAACTACATTCTATCTGGCCCGCCCACTCCCCTGACTTCAGTCTGAAGAAGGGTCTCAACCCGAATCGTCACCCATTCTTGCGATGCTGCCTGCCACGCTGAGTTGCTACAGCTTTTTGTGTATATCTTCCACCTATCATTTGTCAGACTTTGTCCTGCCCCTCCTCTCTTCCAGCTTTCTCCTCCCATCGCAATTTGTCTGATGAAGTATCATGACTCGAAAGGTCACCTATCCATGTTTTCTAGAGATGCTACTTAACCAACAAAATTATGAAATTGTTTTGAGCACTGGGTGGGATTGTTGTACTGTAAAGACAGTGCCTAGTCAAATTCAGGCAGATTGTGTTGGGAAATGCCAGTGGCTGGCCTTATGTAAATGTTTGCCTGTTTCCTTACATAGGGATTAAGAGAAACCAAACACCCTTATACGTTTGTAGCCAAAGAAGGCTTCAAGGAGTTGCTGGAGGTTGAAGATGCGGCTGAAAAAGCGATTCCATTAGTTCCAAAGGTGATTCCAAAGTTAAAAGCTGCTCTGGTAAGTTATCAGTAGATCTTCTACAACTGATAATTTGGTCTTGCTGCAATAATGGACCTCCTTCATTTCAGTTTATGTTTTCCAAGGGAGTATGAAAATAACATAATAGTTTGGGCTTTATTGCAAAGTATTATGTAAAACTCTTACAATATTCACAGCCACAAAATAAATGCTGCAGTAAATTCAAATATGCAAGGGTATCCATAGGCAAGAGTACTATCCAATTCACCGCTACCCCATTGCAGAAGTTGGACTTTATTTATGGAACTCATGCACTACAATGCTGCCAATTATATTCCACACTGCATTTTGCACTTTTCTCTATCTATTGTACTTGAGTTTGACTTGATTGTATTTAGGTATAATTATCTGATTTGATTGAATAGCATGGAAAAAAAAAGCTTTTCACTGTACCCCCATACATGTGACAGCAATAAGCCAAACCAAACAAAATTAGTAGCCTTTTATCCTTTTTAGTGATTTTATGATTCTTATAGAAAATATAAATATCTCTATTATCAGTTTGTGGTACACCTTTGGTGCTCAGCACTCTCACAAATCCAGGGAAAACATTGGATTCTTTCCTGGATTACCAGCTCAAGGGCCAATGACTGTCTTTGAGCTTTCCAGCAGACGAGAAGGGCAGTGATTTGCACTTGGCTCCCATCACAGTAGCCTGGGTAATTTCTTTTTTTCTCCCTGAAGTACAGGTAGGTCGTTACCTATAAAGGTACTTAAGGACCCAAGTGCTATAAACAAACCAGCACTCTGTCAGGTGGTGCTGTCTGGGATACTCCCTAATGTGTCCCAAAAATCTATTTTGAATCTTTTCCTTTTCCTTGTCCATACGCTGTACTTTGGCAACATCATCGCAAAACGTAAAATTCCACATTTACACCAATGACTTCCAGATTGGCCTCGTCAAGGTCATTTGCTCATTTCTTAGTCCTGTGTCATCTGACATCTGTGCAGAAAATCACTCTTAAAGATTAGGTAAGACCAATGACACAAATGCTACAAAGAAACACATAAAATCAGTTCCATTACTGACATCTCTGTAGCTCTCCCTATTTCAATAGCATGGAGCTGAAGGAGACCATTGGTGTGGTAATTGCCATTGTTAAAGATCTTCTGACCATATATCTGGAGATTTCTCCAGAGATGCTGCCTGACCCGCTGAATCGCTCCAACATTTTGTGCCTATCTTCGGTGTAAACCAGCATCTGCAGTTCCTTCCTACACATATATTTGGACTGGTTCAAACTAGTTAATGCTGAATGGATTTATGGTAATGCATCAATCCTTTATTTGATAAAGTGCAGTGCTCATTTACTGGCTTATGTTCGGTAAAAATGAGGATTGTCAGTGTTTCTGCATTATTACATGGTAGTGCAGTTTATATAATGCTCAGGGGAATGCAGATGGCAATGAGATTGCACAGTAGCTTGTTAAATAATAATCAATTTTTAGTTGGTCAATGTTTCTAAGATTGCTGCTTTTCTCCCTAAAGGCACATTCAGATGTTGAAGTATTTGAGAGGGGATTACATGGTTTGGTCCAGCTGAGTGCAGTTGTTGGCCCTGCTGTAAATGACCATCTTAAACATCTTTTGACTAGTGTAAGTATCTGGAGCTGCATTTTAAGAGAGTGGCTGCTGGCATGGCCTTCTATTTAGTTTCAATATTGTTAATTCTTCTTATGAATGTACATGACTGAATAAACAGCTAGAAGCTTGTGAGATATTTGTAAGTAATTCCAAAATTCAAAAAATACATTTCATAAGCGTTAGTTATTGCCAATAAATGTGTCAGTCCACACGATGGTTAAATGCCAATCGCAGGAGATTGGCTAGAAAAAACGCACTTCATACAAAGTGACTTCGCAGCTCCAACTTTAGAAGTTGCTGCACTGACAATTTAGAGTAAGTTGGCTAAGGCATTTCTTCATGTATCTCATGAAAGGTTTAGAGCATGCTTGACCTCATATTATTCGATGATCCCTTATCAATTGCCATCATTGCTGCTTCTCCTTTGTTTCATGCTGTGCCTATATTAATGTGTTCTCGTTGTGTGACATGTCCATATGTCTGGATTAGTGCCTGCGAGTAATATTGGCTCACGTTCACAAACAAACCTTTTGACATCTGCCTGCTACATCTAGGAGCACATTGGACAATCTTTCACATAATTTAAGTGTGGTTATTGAACAGCACACAATATTGCCATTAAATGAACTATCACATGTTTGTGCAATTAATGTGTTTGGATAATATATGCAAATTCGAATCCATCTAGTTTTGTAACAATAGATTTTCACACCTTCATTCACTTTCAATCATAGTCATACAGCATGAAAACATACCCTTCGGCCTAACTTGCTTTTGTGGACCAAGATTCTCCATCTGCACCTGCCTGCGTTTGGCCATAATCCCTCCAAACCTGTCCTATCCATGTACAGTGTACCTGCCCAAATGTGTTTTTTTATAAATGTTGTTTGATAATACCTGCAATTACTTAATATTTCTATTTGGAAACACATACTATTTTATAACCAATCTAGCAGCATTTTCACAATCACCTTCAGTCTGCCTTGCAATGTGTTTTGAACTATTATTTTACAGTAGTATTTGTGCAATACTTTGTTCCAACAGTGTTTCCAGATTTCCAGTCAAGTCCTCTGAATAGTTGACACCATTGACAATTTGAGAGATGCTGCCACCATAAAGTGGCAGTGACTCTCTTGCGTTTTAGGAGTTTTTATTTATCTGAAGAATTATTTTTGCATTCTGAATTTCACAATTGTAAAATCTTTTTTTTTTCCTGCACAAGCTGTCAAAAGGATTGATGGATAAAAACCTTAAGCAGCTGATCACAGATGCCCTGCAGAGACTAGAACTACATGGTGGAAAGGTATGTGTGTCCATGAATAGTTTCAAACAATCTTCTTATTTTACCTTGCTTTATAGTTTTCACGCTGGTATTCACAATTAATTGCACAGGTACAAAAAGATCATGTTAATGCCACCTGCACGTATTTTAAAACTATTGTAATTCAGCCAAGAATGGTGTATTTCAACAAATTCTGGAACTTGAATCAAATCTGAAAATTGGATTATAATACACCTTTCAAAATGGCATATAATGGAAACCTGTGCCACTGTACCTGTGCCCATTACAGGCGTTGATTTTGTTCTTGGTTGTAATCATGTGTAATTAGACATTGATATAGATTCTCCCTATGTCTAGCACCCATTAAAATAATTCCTATTTGCACTGCCTCATTTAATTTGCAGTGCTCTTCTGCTACCTTTAAAATCTGTGAAAAGATTAATTTCAGGCTTGCGTGGTGTTTGGAAAGAGAGGATGGGAGTTGATATATAAACAAGGCAGAAAAGTGAGACTTGGGAAGTGAGAAAAAGATTTTAATATTATATTTAATAGTTCTGCTTAGCAGCATTCCAACGTCTAATAATAAAATCTAGGAAAATAGTCCTTTTTTTACTGTTGTTCGCAACTTGTGCTTAGAAAATAGATGCAGGAGTAGACCATTCGGCCCTTCAAGCCAGCACCGCCATTCAATATGATCATGATTGATCATCCAAAATCAGTACCCGCCCGGTTCTGGCATTTTCCCCATATCCCTTGATTCCCTTCGCCCTAAGAACTAAATCTAACTATCTCTTGAAAATATCAAGTGAATTTGACCTCCTCTGCCTACTGTGGCAGAGAATTCCTGCATCAACACTGTCCAATCTATGTTTCCATAAGATCCCCTCGCATCTTAAATTTCAGTGAATACAAGCCCAGTCGACCCATTCTTTCACGATTTATCTTTTTATATTTTTAAGTAAAAGCTTTTCTATTCTATGTGCCTTATTTAATTTGATTCAAGTATATTTAGCAAATTAAATAATGCCAACTTCTGAAAAGATAGTCTTCCATAGGTGACCTTTGGATTATAGAATTCAAAACTCACCACTGAAAAAATTGAGCAATAGAATGAAATGTTAAGTGAATGTTAAGACAAATGTGGGTCCCTTGATGACAGAAACAGGTGAGTTTATTATGCAGAACAAGGAAATGGCAGAGGAGTTGAACAGGTACTTTGGATCTGTCTTCACGAAGGAAGACACAAACAATCTCCCAGATGTACTAGTGGGCAGAGGATCTAGCATGATGGAGGAACTGAAGGAAATTCACATTAGGCAGGAAATAATGTTGGGTGGACTGATGGAACTGGATGCTGATAAGTCCCCATGGCCTGATGGTCTGCATCCCAAGGTACTTAAGGAGGT
The DNA here is from genome assembly GCA_963514005.1 of Raja brachyura. The sequence goes on along the minus strand of OY740781.1, from coordinate 104,061,730 downwards.
GGCTCTGGAAATTGTGAACACATTGGAGATCATTTTTCAATGTTCTATAGATTCAGGATCAGTTCCTGTGGATTGGAGGGTAGCTAATGTTATCCCACTTTTTAAGAAAGGAGGGAGAGAGAAAACAGGGAATTATAGACCAGTTAGCCTGACATCGGTGGAGAGGAAGATGCTGGAGAGGAGATGAAATAGCGGCACATTTGGATAGCAGTAACAGGATCGATCTGAGTCAGCATGGATGTATGAAGGGGAAATCATGCTTGACTAATCTTCTGGAATTTTTTAAGGATGTAACTAGGAAAATGGAGAAGGGGGAGCTTGCAGCGTACCTGGACTTTCTGAAAGCCTTTGATAAGGTTCCACATAGGAGATTAGTGGGCAAAATTAGATCACATGGTATTGGGGGTAGAGTGCTGACATGGATAGAGAAGTGGTTGGCAGACAGGAAACAGAGTAGGTATTAACGGGTCCCTTTCAGAATGGCAGGCAGTGGGATACCGCAAGGCTCGGTGCAGTGGGATACCGCAAGGCTCGGTGCTGGCACAGCAGCTATTTACAATATGCATTAGATTTAGATGAAGGGATCAAAAGTAACATTAGCAATTTTGCACAAAGCTGGGTGACATTGTGAACTGTGAGGAGGATGCTATGAGGATGCAGGATGACTTGGACAGGTTGGGTGAGTGGACAGGTGCAGTTTAATGTGGATAAATGTGAGCTAATCCACTTTGGTGGAAAGAAAAGGAATGGCTGCCTCACCAACAGTCTGTCTTCGAGGCAGTCATTGCTTCGATCAGTACCCTGTTCCTGCTTTTTCCCCATGTCCCTTGATTCTGTTAGCCCTAAGAGCTATATTTAACTCTCTCTTGAATACATCGAATGAATTGGCCTCCTCTGCCTTTTGTGGCAGAGAATTCCACAGATTCATAACTGTCTCAAAAGGTTTTTCCTCATCTCAGTCATAAATGGCCTCCCCCTTATTCTTAAACTGTGACCCCTGGTTCTGGACTCCCCCAACATCGGGAACATTTTTGTTGCATCTAGTCTGTCCAATCCCTTAAGAATTTTATATGTTTCTATAAGATCTCTTCTCATCCACCTTTTTCTGATCTCTTACCTCGATGGAGATGCGTTTTTTTTTCCGTATCGTATCTCCGCCCGCACTGCAGCATAACATCAAGGAGTTGGCGGCCTTTGTTGCAGACCGACTTTGAGAGCTCCACCGTGGGTGCCTGTGGGACTTCAACATCGCTGAGCTTGCGATCCCTTTGCCAGGGATCGACCTCTGAGCTCTGCCGTGGGAGCATGCTAACTTAAACATTGCAGAGCTTGCGGTCTCTGGTCAGAGACTGACTTCGGGAACTACAAGTTGCAGGAGCTTCGACCGCCGGCTGCGGGAGCTCCGAGCGCCCCGACACATGGTTTGACTGCCCCGACCGCGGGAGAACAAAAAGGAAGAGGATTGAACTTTATTGCCATCCATCACAGTGAGGAATGTGGGGAATTCGCTGTGGTAGATATTTATCTTAACTTTTGTATAGTTGTGTGTCTTGTTGCTTTTTTAGTATGGCTGTATGGTAATTCGCATATCACTGTACCTTAATTGGTACACGTGACAATAAAAGACCTTTGAAACCTTTAATTGCCAAGTGGCATTGGCTGAGGCTTGAGAGCCTTGTGAAATGAAATGGCATAATTATTTTTCCATTTCTGTTGCAGGATTGCCTGGTCATTATTAAATCTAAAATTCCTACCTATTGCTCTGTTTACAATTGAAAAAGACGATGTCTACATTTGGTCAATATATTCAGCATCCAGCTGAAAACCACAGATGGCGAGAGCATCTTGCAGGAGTTTTGTCTCATCACGTGAAGTTCTGTTTTATTTTCTGCAGTTTTGTGTCCAAAATCAAATAAATATATGAAATCACAAATGATACGAAGGCGTCAAGTTATTCTATACTGGTCAAATAAATCAGAGACTAAATAATTTTGAAAGATCATGAGCTTTGGTTTAGACTTTACTTTAGTGATACAGCACGGAAACAGGTCCTACGGCCCACGGAGTCTGCCCCGACCAGCGATCACCCCATACACTAACACTATCCTACACACCAGGGACAATTTTACAATTTGTACCAAAGCCAATTAACCTAGAAACCTGTACGTCGTTCGAGTGTGGAAGGAACACCTGGAGAAAACCCATGTGGTCACAGGGAGAATGTTCAAACTCTTAAGATAGCACCCGTAGTCTGGATCGTACCCGGGTAGCAATTTCACTGCTGTGCCACTGTGCCACCCAATTATGATCTATTATAAAGTGATCATTGAATTTGCATTAATTGTTGTACTCATTAAGCTATTGTTTTCATGTTATTAATTTATTTCCCTGAATTTATTGACTGGTAGGGATATGAATCCATGTTATCTACCTTGAATTCAGTGCTGTCAATGAGACCATTCCTGTAATGATTAATGAATGTCCACATTCAATTTGATAGCAGAAGTGAAGAGAGTAAATGAAGTTGCACCCTATTCGATACATAGGTGCACCAGTTCCAGCACAGACTGGTAGTGACCACCTATTTATTTTCCCACTAGACCTAGTGTGGAACCGTTGGAACAGGTGCGGCTGACGTTTTTAAAGTCAAAAATGGCAATAACTGGTAAAATATTAGATCAATGAGAACGCATCTCACTTTCTCTCTACAGCCTCTTATTTCCCTCCTCCATTATACTCCCTCTCCCCACCCTCCACCAACCCACCTCTGCTTCCTCCCCTCACCCCTCCCTCCTCCCTCTCTCCTCCCTCTTCCCCCTCCCATCCTCCATTGCCATCGCCATACCTCTTCCTACCCCCATCCTCCTGCATTCCCCCTCATCCCCAGAACTCTCTCCCCTTATCACCCTCTCTCTTTCCTCTCTCCTCCTCCCCTCCCCCACTCCCTTCCTCACCTCTTCCTCCCTCTCCTTTCTCCTACCCTCATTCACTCCATCCCTCCCTCCATAACCCCTCTCCCCTCCCTACCCCCCTCCTCTCATCTTCAATCTCCCCAGTCTCCCTCCTCACCTCACCAGGATTTTGATGCAAACCACCGCCGGCCACGTTTGCTCCTCCACATCAGTGATGAAGTTGAGGGGATGGGCTGAGCGGTCTGAAGCCATGGAAGGGGGAGGGGGAGAAGGTCTGAGGCTGCGGTCTGGCACCGCGGCGGGGGGGGGGGGGTGGGGGGGAGAGGCCGAGGCTGCGGTCTAGTCCTTGCCTTGGGTCCCGGTCCTCTCCCCCCCCCCCCCCCCCCCCCAGCAGGCAAGGAGCAGCAGCCTCCAGATCAGGGACTGGAGCAGCGCTCAGGGCCCAGTCCGTGTCCGCTCCCCAACGCCCAGAGCCTGGGCCCGGCTACAGCACAGGGGCACGGCCCACGCTATGCCTCTTCACCTACCCGCTTCTTTCCCCTCTACTCCTCCCTTCCCCCACTCCCTCCCACACCTTTCCCTCCCTCTCCTTTCCCCTACCATCAGCCACTCCCTCCCTAATTTCTCTCACTCCCTGTTTCCCCCACTCCTGATCGACCCGCTATCCCACCCCGCCCCCCCCCCCCTGTAAAATATAACATAAATTCGGAACAAAACTTGGCGAATGGACTCCCCAGGACAACGGTGAGTAAGGTGGGCCAAAAATTGTAGCGCTATCGTGTACCGTTTTGGCGGAGTTTTGGAATCATGCACGCATACAAACAAACAAGATGAGAGTACTAGACCAAGTGGGACCCGTTGCGTCCCATTCTCACACGGGAGGGCTGGTTCCCCAATTCCACCTCTCCACCAATTCCAATATTCCACCACTCATGCATAGCCCCCAACTGCGCAGGCGCAGCTGACAGGTTCCCATTGTGACGTCCCTGATCCCCTCACCTCCCCACTCCGCCCCTTGCCCTTCCCCCCTCATGCACTCACTCCATCCCCCCCACAAACCCCCCCTTATCCACTCTTAGCAGCTCTCTGGCGGCACAGCCATTCCCTCCCATTAGGTTCCCATTGTGACATAGAACATGCAGGTATTACTGCGAGGTGCAGCTGACGGGCACGGCAAGTGGAAAATTGATTTATTAAAGCTCAAAATTTGAATAACTCTTAAAATATAACAACAAGTTAAATGTTAAAGAGGAGATTTATTCAGTCCATTCTTTCTTGTTGTGTCTCTTGTTGTGTTCTGCAGCCGGAGGAGGAGGTCGGCTTCAAGCGGGGGCTGTCGGGGGCCGGTGGGGCGTGCGTTCTGCAGCCAGGGGATGAGGAGGCTTCAGGTGGGTGCCGGCGGAAACGTCCTATAGTTGTGTGGGGGGATGGCTTCAGGCCGGGGCCAGTGGGGGGGGGGGGGAGAGCACTGCCGTGGCCTGCTTCTGCTGTAGCCTGCCGCTGGGGGTGGGGGGGGGGGGGTTGGGGGGGGGGGGGGGTGTGCGAGGCAAGGGGGATGGGTGTGCGGGCGAGGGTGGTGACCCTTCTGGACTCACAGTTCACTCAGCCATGGCTTAGGGATTCACAATTCACTCAGCCATGGCTTGTGAACTCCAGTTCGCTGAGCCGCAGCTTGTGGACTCACAGTTCAGTCACTCATGGCTTGTGGACTCACAGTTCAGACATTCACGGCTCGTGGACTCACTGTTCACTCAGCCACGGCTTGTGGACTCACAGTTCACTCAGCTACGGCTTGTGGACTAACAGTTCACTCAGCCACGGTTGTAGACTCACAGTTCATTCAACCATGGCTTGTGGACTCACAGTACTATCAGCCATGCCTTGTGGACACAGTTTAGTCCCGCATGGCTTGTGGACTCACAGTTCAGTCACACATGGCTTGTGGATTCACAGTTCTGTCACTCGCAGCTTGTGGACTCACAGTTCAGTCACTCGTGGCCTGTGGACTCATTGTTCAGTCACTCACGGCCTGTGGACTCACAGTTCAGTGACTCATGGCTTGTGGACTCACAGTTCGGTCACTCATGGCTTGTGGAATCACAAGTGGAGGGGTGGTGTGGAGGGGGAGGGGTGGGGTGGAGTGGGGGGGTGGTGGTGTTTGGGGGGGTGTTGGGGAGGAAGCAGTGTGTGGGGGGGTAGGAGTGTGTGTGGGGGGAGGGGGGTGTGTGGGCTCTGTTGCTCCCGGCTCCAACTCCGACCGCGCTCACCGGCTCCAGACTCAATGGCTCTCGTCCCCAGCTGCATACATCGGCATCCGGGTGTGGTGGTGTTTGCCGCCCCCGCTCGCAGAGCACAGCCCGTCACTCACTCGCAGAGCACAGCCCCCGTTCGATGAGATGAGAGTTTTAGTAATAGTATATAGACAGATAGATGAAGATAGATAGATAGAGGATAGATAACTGCTATGAAAAGGGGGATATCTGTTGTTATGAGTTTGCCAGTGTCAAAAAGCTGAACACATGACACAATTCTTGGAATACTTTACAAAGTTTAAAATTGATATGGAAGATTAAGATGAATCTTTGTGCTCTTAAAAGGGGAAAATATTAATAATGGAGGATAACCAAGCCACGATGAAGGACTAATAGATTTTTGGGGATATGTATCAAGAAATGATTGAAAAATGGTGTAACAAGTTAAAAGTTGGCAAATCCAGTTCAAGAAATTGATAAGCTTGATTTTAAAGTTTTGCGATACAGCGTGGAAACAGGCCTTTCGAGGACTCACCGAGTCCGCACCAACCAGCGATCACCCCATAGTCTAATAGCATCCTACACACTAAGGGGAATTTACAGAAGGCAATTAACCTACAAACTGTACTTTTTTGGAGTGTGGAAGGAAACTGGAGTACCTGCTGAAAATCCATGCGGCCACAGGGGACATACAGACTCCATATCGACAGCACCTGTAGTCAGGATCAAACCCGGGTCTCTGGTGCTGTAAGGCAGCAACTCTATTGCTGCACCACTGTGTTGCCCCCTAAAATAGTAAGATTAAACGAGAACTTACCAGTTCGAAGGTTGATCTTTATTTTATGAGGAGTTGCGATGAGGGATTTTGTGAAGAACCCGCCAGAACGCATGCGCGACATACTTCAAAGCAGCGGTGTGGAATCACAGAACAAACAAACAGAGAAATGACTTGTTATAGTAAGATTGAAAAGAATCTAATTACCAGTTGACTTTATGATCGAGGGTTGGGAGCGGAGGGCACGAAATCCCTCATCGCAACTTCTCATAAAATAAAGATCAACCTTCGAACTGGTAAGTTCTCATTTAATCTTACTATTTCATTTCGGAGTCACGTGAGTGACTTCGTGAAGACTTCAAAGCTCTGTGATTCCATGCCCTGGACAACGTCCATGCTGTCACACACCACTTATAAGGATGGATAGGAGTAATCAACTTTCCAGACTGCTTGTACTGAAAAAATAATAACAATATTTACTAACAACAACAAACAAAGGAAAAACCACTCACTGGGGAACATCTGTATGCTCTTGACCTGCATTCAGCATGGCGTCTGCGAACAGTACAGGAGCAGCAACAGGTTTATTGTAAAACCGTTGGAAGGTGGCTTCGTTCGCCCATCCCGCTGTGGCAAGAATGTGATCCATGGGCACCTCCATGACCCTTGCCGCCGATGTCGATGCAGCCCTGGTGGAATGGGATTTAAAGACATTAGTGTCAATACCTGCCTCATTCAAGACGATCCAGAGCCACCTGGAGATCGTCTGTACCGTCACTCTATGGTGAGGTTCCTTGTGGCTGATGAGTAGGTATTTCTCCATTCCCCTTAATTTCCTCGTCACTTTGATATAGTGGCGGATATGGGTGGCTAAACATAGCCTTGCATCAGCGGGGTATGCTGGAAACTTCAGCTGCAGCCCTGTGAACCCAGGTCTATGCTGCTTGAGTAATTCATCTATAAAGAAGATTACTTCGCCAGGGGTAGAGATCATCCTATCGATCTTGACCTTGTGGAGTGTCTGTACCCTTTGCGCTGAAGTCAGTGCCAGTAACATCACCAACTTCAGGGGTGAGTTTGTCCAATTCTAGCCCTTCCATGGGCGACCACGTCCTAAGCAGGGTTAATACTTCCCCAACATCCCAGGTGATGTTGTAACGAGGTCTAGGCGGATTGGAATTGAATATTCCCCGCATGAGTTTGGACACCAGCTTGTTGGATCCTACCTCAATGTTGAGGTAGAATGATAGCGCACTCCTGGCGCTGTTGATGGCACTGTAGCTGAGGTGTTCGTCATGATGCAACCCCGCCAGGAATTCCAGCACATCGGAGATAGTAACGGAGTCGTATGCAATGTGGGAGCGGCCGCAGTAGGTTTCCCATTTCCTGATATGTGTAAGATATTGCCGCCTGGTGGACTCTCAGCATGACGCTCCAATGGTATCCATAGTTCTTGATGATAGGCCATACCGCAGTAATGGCCTGTTCAGAACCTGCAAGCCAATAACTTTAGGTGACTGTGGCAGGGATGTGGTTCCCCTGAGACAGGGTTCGTCACCAATTGTGGGCAACCCTCTAAGAGGACCCATGGTTGACTCATCATATCAAGGACCACCAGATACCATGGCTGTGTAGGCCAGCCTTTGGCAGCATCTGACTGTATTTTCCGCAATATCCGACTGATGAGGCAAAATGGAGGAAATGCATAGAAAAACCATTTCCCCCAATCTAGCGAGAACGTGTCCATCGCCATTGCCCCAGGATCTGGCTCCCATGATACGTATGTTGGTACCTGATGGTTCAACCGTGACGCAAAAAGGTCAATATCCGGTTTACCAAATTTGGCTGTAACTTTAGCGAATATTTGGGGATGTAACATCCACTCGATGTTGTCATTGAATTTGCGTGATCTGGTGTCCGCCATTGTATTGAGCTTACCTGGTAAATAGGTAGCTGAAATCCAAATATTCCGTCAAATACACCAGAGCCAAATTGTATTTGCCAATTCATCACATGAAATAGACCTGGTACCGCCCATATGATTTAGATATGCCACCGCAGTGGTATTATCTATTTGGAGACGGACATGAATTCCAGTAAGGTTTGAACAATAAGCTCTAAGTCCGTGAAATGCTCCTAGCATCTCCAAATAATTTATCCCTTGTGACAACAACAGGGTAGATTCAAGGGTGTCCCATCTGCCTCCACAACTAGAGTAGTTGTCCGTGGCTCCCCAGCCCTGGGAGCCTGCGTCTGTTTGTAAGTATACCATCGGATTGGGTAAAATGATGGGTTTAAATGAGTCATGGATATTGTCAATCCACCATTGTAACTCAATTTTTGCCTTGAGAGGCAGCTGCATAGGTCTATCGAAATGTCCAGCGTTCAATTTTAACGCTGAAATCTTGGCTCTCTGCTAATTTTGATAATGCAAAGGTCCGTATTGGGCAGCTGGAAAAACTGCTACGATTTTCCCAATTACCTTAGCAGTTTGTCTAATAGATGGTATACTGGCCCAGACTAGATTCTTACATGCTTGAATGACATCCCCAACCTTGTTAGTTGGTATGGTGGCCATCATGCGATTGGAATCCACCGTGAATCCCAGATAATCCATGACCTGTGAAGGGCAGAACTTTGATTTATCTGGATGGATAATGAATCCCACTTTTTGAAAGATTTCCACGGTGGCTGAAACTGCCAGTTCCGCTGATTCCAGAGTGTTCCCAATAATTAGGATATCATCCAGATAGGCCATGACCATGTGATTTTGTCTCCTCAGTGTAGCCAACACTGGTTTGAGCAATTTAGTAAATAATCTGGGGGCTGTGGTAAGCCCATTTGGCAAAGCTTTATATTGCCAGAGCTGATCCATCCAGGTAAACTTCAAGAACTTCCTGTGGTGTTTCTGAATGGATACTGAATAGTATGCATCCTTTAAATCAATGCATGCCATAAAGCAGCCCTCAGAAATCAAAGATTTGGCTGTTTCGAATGTGTCCATTTTGAAATGGGTATATTTTACAAAAGTATTCAAAGGGGTCAGATCAATAATAACCCGACATCCTCCATCCTTCTTGGTTTTTGTAAATATGTTAGATACAAATTCAATTGGCTCGTGTATAGTTCTTTCTATCACGCCTTTTTCTTGTAGCCTCAAGATTTCAACATAGCCTACTGCCGTTTCCTTGCTGGACAGTGTAAATTTATGATTTGGCATATGCTGGGGTGGAGGAATTTGACCATTGATTAATTCAATCTCATGGCCTTGAATACTTTGTAAGATAAACTCATCAGAAGTGATGGTTTCCCATGCCTCCTTAAAGAACCATAGTCTCCCACCAACATGTGAAGTTAGACATGCAGGTGCATGAAATCCAGACCGCCTTACCTTCATGGTTATCGGCGGTCCCTGATATGTTTGGCGGGACGTGGAGGTGCTGGGTTGTGTTGATAATGCGGAGTCCGCATTTTCCATGCTGGCCGCTGCGGGCCTAGCCCTAAAAAAGGCCTGGGCTGTTGGGGTTGCTGATGTTGCGGCGGTGCTGGAGCGTAGGTCCTTGCTGGCCTAACGGCAGGGCCTCGCGGCCTGAAGAATGGTACTTTCCTGGCCGGCTGCCTGGTTGAGATATGTGATCTCATGAGACCCACCGTCTTTGCATGGTCATCCAATTCCTTGACCTGCTTCGGGAGGTCCTCCCCGAACAACTGTCTGGGTGGTGGCGTAGGGGGTGCTCTGCACAATCCCGCAAATTTGGGGTTCAATGTGGGTTTTATAATGCTCTTCCTGAATGCATTGATTTCATACTGTGTATTACACAGTAGAGCCAGAGCATCCTCTTGCTCGGTGTTCAGATCCACCCCATCCACCGACCTTGTGAAAGCAGTAATCCCAGCAGTGAGCAACTTCAGGATCCTTTGCAACTTCATCTCCTGAGCTCTGATGCCTGGGCTGATATTGCCCCAAATCGGCGTATTTACGATAGGCACATTGAGGGAGTTGCAATTTCCTGCTGCCTTGAGCCTATTCATGGCCTCCGCAAGGACCTGCTCTTGAAGCTGATGGTTCGTGAGGAAGTCAACGGTAGCAGCCAGTTTGGAGTTTAGGGGTTGTCCTGATGATTCTGGTAGTGCAAACTTAGTTGCCACGTCCAGGAGCTCCTCCTGAGGGACCTCAGATGTGGTTGGTGCGTGGACCAAGATGTCCTCATCTTCCGGTCTCATGCTTTCCGTTGATGACGGGGATATATCCATATGTCCCCTGGAACCAAATGTTTCCCGCCTTTGGTTTTGCTGCAGGATAAGTTCCAACACCCTCTCCATCCTGTCAATTCGCCCTTCACTGTGCGAAACCGGGCGGTCGGAGTCCTCATGTCCAAAGGAACTCCGGAGGCTCCTGTCATCGGCCCGTACCTCGTCGAGGTAATCTCGGTGCCGGAAAGAGATGTCGCTACCAGCCGCCTCAGCGAAACTGAGCGATTCCCGCGCGGATCTGCTCAAACGCCTCCTTTTGGCGGAGCTCGATCCCGCTGCCTCCAAGGGCAACTGCGGTGAGAGGTCGGCACCCAACGCCGTGGCGTGGTGACCCAACATCCGCGCGGGCTTGCCGACTGTCCTGAAACTGGACCCAGACGGCGTACGGTCCCGTCCTGCCGCCAACGGGGGACTCGGTGACCGCGGTGAGACTCCACCTGTACGACTCTTCCTGGTCCTGCTGGTTGGTGAGTCCACACTGGCCCTCTCAGGTCTGCCAGAGGACTTGAGTCTCGCCAATCCATCAGTCCGCAATCTAGCGGCCTCTGGTGATACCTCCACCCGCAAAGGATTAGGTGGACGGGCTCTATCCCTGGCTCTTCTGTGAGGGCTCAGGGAGAAGGGCAGTGCAGCAGCACGTGTACCCTGTTTGCCCGGGTCGACCAACGATCCCGTTGGTGACAAAGAGATGGAGTCAGGGTCAACCTGCTCCGGCGCTGTACCGAAATCCTCCTCTGCGGGACCCTCGCTAGAGCTGAGGTGGGTCGGGTCCTGTGACAACAGGGCTCCCCGACTTCCGCGCCTTTTTCCCGGCCCGACTGGCGGGTGCAGCCGTTGTAGAGGGCTCCGGGATAGGTGGCTGCGACTCCTTGCGGACGTCCTGCGGCCCTTACTCCTTCTACCCATATTCCTGCTGGAGAGAAAACACACTCACACAACAAGAACAACCAACTCAAGATTGCCTATACTTACCTGAGTGGCCCTTATGAAGGGCTGGTGGTGAGCCGCGCTCCACCTCCAGCCGTCGACTGCAATGCGTTGCGACGATATGTCGCGCATGCGTGCTGGCAGGTTCTTCACGAAGTCACTCACGTGACTCCGAAATGAAATTCTATACCATTATAGTTCTTGGGATTCAATGAACTAAGTTACACAGACACTCAATATATATTTACAAAAATAGCAAGATACCGAGAATGATGGAAGACTGCAACAAACACTTTGTCATCTTTTAACTTGCTACAACATTTTTCAATGGTTTCTTGATGCTTATCCCCAAAAATCTTTTAATCCTTCATCGTAGCTAGGTTATCCATCTTAATATTTTTGGAATTACTGAGCAGGTTGGGCAGTGGTTGTGGAGAGAAAAAAAAATATTTCTCTATTTCTAACAAAGAAAAGTAAGCTGCAAAGTACAAAATCAGGAAAAGGGATCTGGGCAAAAATGATACAACACATTTTCTTTTTAGAGTAGAAACAAGGAAAGCACACATACTGGTTTACACAAAAGGAAACATAGTGCTTGGTGGATCAGGCAACATCTCTGGAGAACATAGATACGTGACGTTACGGGTCAGAACCCTTCTTTAGATTCATACGATTTCTATTTACCTTTTTCGTTATTGCTGCCTGAGTATAAATAATATATTATTTTGCAATCCTCCTCCTTTGAGCTTGCATCTTCTTCAACAGTCCCTAGGATCAAATCATCTGATTGGTAAAGCATATCGTGAGTTTTGTGGACTTTGCCACAGATGATCCAGTGGGTGTTTACTTGGTCAGTTGTGAGGGTAGCAGGTGGGTGGTGCGCTCGCCTCTGCCATTCTCACTAGGCTTCTTGTACTCCCGGAATTGAAGTTCAGTGATATATATCCAAGGTGTTTTTTCTCCATTTCGATTAATCACAGACCGGTTATTCAAATGTGTTGGTCTTACATATTTTTGAGGAACATTTTTCAAGAACAGCCTTAATAGAAAAGGGGACGCTGAAAAAGAATGGAAGAACATAAAGAACATAAAGAACTAAAGAACATAAAACATAAGCTAGTTACCTTTGTAACTCATGCCTACATTAATAATGTACATACAATAAAAGTTCCATGGATCAATATGCTTGTGTATGGTGGTGCAATATTGCTGCTACTTGGTTCATTCTGAAGTAATCCTGCAGTGCTCAGTAAATTCTCTTATGATTCACGAGGTGCAGAATGCAGCAGAACAATCCCAGCATATTAAAGATGAAAACACTTGCCACAAGCTGTAGAGAGCTGAGCAGCAGGGAAGGGAGAAAATAGTCTTGCATACTGTATATCTGTGTAGGAAGGAACTGCAGATGCTGGTTTACACTGAAGATAGACACAAAATGTTGGAGTAACTAAGTGGATCTCTGGAAGGAATGGGTGAAATTTCTGGTTGAGACCCTTCTTCAGACTGTCAGTCACTTGTAGAAACGAGAACAGTCAGACTGGGCGGAGAACTAGGAAGGATGGAGAGAGAAGCTCAACCCCAGTGGTATGAATATTATCGTCCGAAGAAGGGTCTCGACCCGAAATGTCACCCAATATGTGTCTATCTTTGATTTAAACCATCATCTGCAGTTCTTTCCTACACACAGTGGTATGAATATTGACTTCTTTAACTTCAAGTAATCCTTGCTTTCCCTCTCCATTCCTCCCCTCTTCAGGCTGTAAGTGGGTGTTAAGTGGTGATTGGAGAGGGGTGGATGGGAAAGGGTCCAGTCTTTGCAAACTGGATCCATGCTTTAAGTTGGTGTGAAGTGGTGATTGGGGAGGAGCGGGTGGGGAAGGGTCCACTCTTTTCAAACTGGAGTCAGGCTGTGAGTAGAAGCGTTGGTTATGAAGTTGGTTCATTTTGTGAAGTGTTGGTTGGGGAAGCGGGGAGGGGGTACCAGGGTTAGGTTTCTGTTTATCGAACCTGCAGTAGAACTTGTTCAGGTCGTTGGTCAGCTGACGATTGTCCAAAGAGCGGGGGGGGGGGGGGGGGGGGGGGGGTACCTCTTGTAATTTCTTGCAATCCCTTCCAAACTGAAGAAGAGAAATTAGCTGAGAACTTGCTCCTCAACTTATCAGAGTACCTTTCCTTTGCAGCTCTGATTCCTCTTCTCAGCTTGTTCTTGGCCTGCTTGTGGAAGTCTGCATCCCTGCTCCTGTAGGATCTACCCCGGCAAGCGTCAAAATGCCTAAAGTCAAGTCAATGGCTTGTAAAAACACTGAACGATTTGGTGAGAGTGTACGGGAGTGATATATTCTCTACAGACAACTGTGTGCTGTTTTGCAAAGCATGGGAGAAAGCAGTGAATCACGACAAGAAACATTTTGTCTCCCAGCATGTACAGACAGCTAAACGCAAGTTGGCGGCAGAGAAACTGATGGCGGGAATTACGCAAGCTTGCCTCCTCCCTGCATTTACTGCTGGCTCACAAACCTGAGTTTTCGAGTGATCTGTGCAACGCATTCATTGATGCTGGAATTCCACTGTGGAAATTGGAAACCAAATCTCTCAGAGAAATATACAGAGGAACAGATATCAAGCAAGTCATCATTATGGAAAAATTATGTTGATAGCAACTTCAACATTGTTGTGCACAAAATTAGAGACGAAGTTGCATGCAACAAAATATGGATCTTAATAGATGAGACAACTGATGCTGTGGGGAGATATGTTGCCAATGTGGTCATCGGTACACTGGAGGCAGGTCAACCATCAAAGGAGTTTCTGTTGACATCAGAAGTATTCTTCTTCTTGCATATGGCGTGCACAGCCTAAAGTTGTAGGACAACTGTAGGACAATTTGATCTTATTTCATTGTGCATGCCGGGTTGATTGCATTTGCCGAAACAGGGTGGACCACGTGAAGGTTGCAATCTCCCGCCCCATCAGAAGTATTGGAGAAGTCAAACAGCTCCTCTATTGTTCAGTTGTTTACATCTTCACTTGCTGTACTTTGGCCAGAAGCTATAAAACACAAAAATGTTCTTATGTTTGTGACTGTTTGTGATGCAGCTCTGCACATGAAAAAAACTGCTGTCAAGAAAACTGTCAAGAAAATCTTTCTCAAAGCACCGTCACGTGTGCAGTTGTTCAAGGAAATGGCACCCGAGATTCTGCTACCTCCTCAGCCCGTATTGACTAGGTGGGGTACATGGCTCTCTGCTGTACTCTACTATGCTGCAAATTTTGAAAAGATAAAATAAATCAGCAACTGCTTTCAAAAAGAAGAATCTTCTGCAGTCGGGATCGTCAGTGAAATCATGCAGAAAAAGTCCATCCACCACAATCTTGTGTTTATTGCTTCCAATTTTGCTAAGTTCCCACAAGCTATCACTTCCCTTGAGAAACGTGATGAAACATTAGTGAATAACTTGCAAGTTTTCAACAAACTGACGATATTTGTAAAGTTCCTGGCGATGTAGGCAAAGACGTACAAGGAAAATGTGAAAGCGTGATTTTAGGTAACAAAGGCCTTGAAGAAATACAAAACATAGCTAAAGTTCTCAAAGGTAGTTGTTATGCACAATATACCAAAATGAATATAGTCTGTAGCTTGTTTTGGGTATGCACCAGTGACCTCAGTTGGGGTAGAAATAGGTTTTTCACAACTGTAGCATAGTCTGTCTAACAGACGGCATAGTTTAACACCAGATAATTTGAATAAAATGTGCAACTTGGCAACTTTGATCATTTAATGTAGTATACCTTTACATTATCATTTTAACCCTATTTTGCTGGTGGAAATAAAGGCCTTTTTATGCCTTTTTTTGTCAATAAATGCCTTTATCGTGCCTTTTTTGTAATTTTGTTATGCTTATTTGCCTGCCTGTTTCAGAGATTTTTAGTGCCTAAACATCCTGGCCCTACTGATTACAATCAAGCCATCCACAGTGTACAGATACAGGATAAAGGGAAGACAGACTCTTGAGTCTGAAGAAGAATCCCGACCTGGAGCGTCACCCATCTTTTTCTCCAGAGATGCTGCCTGACCCGCGGAGTTACTCCAACACTTGTGTCTATCTTCGTATATATACCAGCATCTGCTGTTCCTTTCTTCACATGATAAAGGAAATATTGGTTTGTGGTTGTGTTCATACATCTTTTCTTTGACCGAGCTGCTCAGTGTTTCAATGCTGGAAATTATGGGTGGAATCACACTTGATCCAGCCCATACCTCAGTTCCTTCCACTGCAGCCCAGCAACTGCACTAAACTCAGGCTTTGCAGACTGTTCATTTTGTGAGGCAGATGAGCTATGGGGTTTGACTCGGCTGCACTCGGTTATAAGCAAGGCCCTGTCCTCGGACTTACCTGATCATTTCTGACAGGTCGTGCTGTTAGAAAGCTCTTGCCCTGTTTCCAAATAACTCTGATGATCAGAGACATTTAGAAATAGTTGTAGAAAAAAATATTACAAAATGATTTTAAATATTAAAAGTATTCATGAAATATTAAAAATGAAATATTTCAATATTTAACATGGAAATTAGATTTAAAGTTAAAATAATGAATTACAAGTATTAATTAGTAAGGAATTGGATTGTTCTGTGACCTGGCATAGACTCAGTGGGTTAAAATGTGCTCCTCGTAAGGAAATATGGAAATGGAATTTTACCTGATAAAGATACAAGGTACATTTGTCACATGTACCAATTGGTATTGTGAAAGGCGTTGTCACCATACAGTCATACGAACTATTTATCCTCATTTCCCTGTCAAATGAAGATGTATTGGTGCAAGCTTGAAATGCACCCATCCCAAGTTCATTAAGCTGCAGTACATGTGGAAGCTTGGAATGCTCTGAGGTTGGCTATGCAGTGAACCAGGATTTCTCCATGGAACTGCTGGCTGGCTGATAGTACAATGCTCTGATACAAAGCTGATTCTGTAAGTCATCCATATTCTTTCATCATTCTTTCAGACTTCCTTGCAAGCTTACCAATGCATTCTGCGCACAGATACCAGCCCTCCTGTAGCATAACAATCTCAAACATCTTCAAATGTTTATTTGATGTACGCTTGAGTATGACACAAAGCTGGGTGGCAGTGTGAGCTATGAGGAGGATGATGCAGGGTTATTGGATAGGTTGGGTGGGTGGGTGGGCAGATGGATGGCAGATGCAATATAATGTGGATAAATGTGAGTGGCAAGAACAAGAAGGCAGATTATTATCTGAATGGTGTCAGATTAGGAAAAGGAAGTGCAAAGAGACCTGGGTGTCCTTGTACATCAGTCACTGAAAGTAAGCACGCAGGTACAGGAGGCAGTGAAGAAAGCTAATGGCATGTTGGCTTTCATAGCGAGAGGATTTGAGTATAGGAGCAAAGAGGTCCTAATGCAGTTGTATGTCCCTGGTGAGACCGACCTAGAGTATTGTGTGCAGTTTTTGTCTTCTAATTTGAGGAAGGACATTCTTGCTATTGAGGGAGTGCAGCGTAGGTTCACCAGGTTAATTCCCAGGATGGTGGGACCGACATATGATGAAAGAATGGATCGACTAGACTTATATTGGAATTTAGAAGGATGAGAGGGAATCTTATAGACTAGATGTAGGAAAAATGTTGAGGGAGTCCAGAACCAGGGGTCACAGTTTAAGAATAAGGGGTAGGCCATTTAGGACTGAGATGAGAAAAAAAAAATCTCAGACAGAGAATTGTGAATCTGTGGAATTCTCTGCCACCGAAAGAAATAGAGGCCAATTCACTGGATGTATTCAAGAGATAATTAGATACAGCTCTTAGGGCTAATGGAATCAAGGGTTATGGGGAAAAGCAGGAGCAGGGTACTGATTCTAGATGATCAACCATGATCATATTGAATGGCGGTGCTGGCTCGTAGGGCCGAATGGCCTACTCCTGCACCCATTTTCGATGTTTTTTTCTATGATTCTATGTCTATATCCCTTTGAAGTATTCAGATGTGCTCTTTACAGCATAACAGGCTTGTGGCTCTCTCTGCAGTAGAACTAGCATGTGAACATGCACTGTGGGAAGCTTGTATCTTTGCTACTCCAACCAGAGCATAATTGTCCAGATCCCATCTTCAGTTTTCTTTTAATTTCACACAAGGCCCGTATCTGAGATGGTGGCTGGAGGTGTGCAATCACATGTGTGTTCATCACTGTGTAGGAAGGAGCTACAGATGCTAGTTTAAAGCTAAGATAGACACAAAAAGCTTGAATAACTCAGCGGGTCTAATCTCTCTCCCTTTCCACTATCTCTTTGCAAGGTGAATGTCAGTAAGACAAGAAGAACAAATGTATGGTTCTGGTGATGGGTGAGGGTTGACATTCACCAGCTGCATGATTTTAGTTTCTGCTGGTTCTATGGGTTGATTGCAAGGTGGGACATTGAAATGGTATTTCATATAAGGGTATTTGGCGTGATGACCTGCCATTGCCTTAGAAGTAGCAGTCTGATCACATGTAACAAGTTTTTCATTGGTTAGATCCAGCTGCCTCCAATTCTTTGCTACCTTGACCTGCAACAGAGAGATAAGTGAGTCAGTGAACATTGAGTGACATAATGTGTATAAGCTATATGATGTGGATGTGTGCCTTCTGGCAGTATAATGAGGGCAAGATTGGTCACCTAATTATAGGAAGGATGTCAACAAAATAGAGAGAGTACAGAGGAGATTTACTAGAATGTTGCCTGGGTTCCAGCAACTAAGTTACAGAGAAAGGTTGAACAAGTTAGGTCTTTATTCTTTGGAGTGCAGAAGGTTAAGGGGGGACTTGATTGAGGTCTTTAAAATGATGAAAGGAATAGACAGAGTTGATGTGGATAAGCTTTTCCCATTGAGGGTAGCGAAGATTCAAACAAGAGGGCATGACATGCGAATTAAGGGACATAAGTTTAGGGGCAACATGAGGGGGAACTTCTTTACTCAGAGAGTGGTGGCTGTGTGGAATGATCTTCCAGCAGAAGTGGTGGAGGCAGGATCGATTTTAACATTTAAAAGTAAAGTGGATAGGTATATGGACGGGAAGGGAATGGAGGGGTATGGTCTGAGTGCAGGTAGATGGGACTAGGGGAAAATAAATGGTTGGCACGGACTGGAAGGGCTGAGAAGGCCTGTTTCCGTGCTGTAATTGTTATATGGTTATTATATGGTTATAAGATGCACCCATGAGCAATAGCAACAAGTAGTGATAGATGGATAACATTGCTCGGTAAGTGACAGAGATCTGGGGTCTGAATATGCACTTGAGGAAGTGTTCACTATATTTATCAATATAGCACCTCATGCAGGTCCTTGACTTTTGACTCCTGGCATAGGTTGCCAAAGGTGCCTGCTCCCATTGCCTTCTGTGCAATGCTTTTGAGGGCCTCTATGAATAAAACAAATCTCTCCTTCTATCAACCTCCTCCAAACAGGCCTCTCATCTTACATTATATATCCTTTTCCAGGTTGTGCTATTTGTCAATTCCAAAATGAGTCCTGCGCAATTCTTTGCATCTTATTTTGATTTGATTTGGTTTGATTTGATTTAATTTATTGTCATTGTCTTCAATTAAGAGCCAACAAAATTATTTTTCCCTTAGTAATACAAATAATAAAAAAACCACAAAAACACAGAACACGGTAGTCCACAACACAGTGGCACCAAAGTTCCCCACTGTAAGGGAAGGAACCAAAGTCCAGTCACCTCCTCACTGATGTTCCCCAATGTTCACCCATGGCCCGGGCCTCCCAAGCACCCAGTAGTCGACGCTACGGGCAGCCGATGTTCAGGCTCTCTCGCCGGGAATGATGGAACCCCGATGTCGAACGGAATAACATCCTCAGCGGCCTGGACCTCTGAATCGGCCACCTTCCACTGGAGTCCGCGGCTCCCGTTATATCCACAGGCGCGCTGGGCGGAGATTCGCACTGGCAACTCCCGGCAAAGGGTCCCAGGACTCCATGATGTTGAGGTCAGTGCTGTCCGAGTTGGGAGCTCCGCACCCACAGCTCCACGTTGTTGGAGCACCGGCCCAGCACTCCGGAGCTCCAAGCGACGATCCCAGGTAAGAACTCGCCTGCTCCGCAATGTTTCCAGCGCCTCGCCGCTGCTGCTGAAGCTCTGGTCCGGTCCGGCAGGAAAGGCCGCACCAATCTAGGCCGCGAGGAGGGGGGCGACGACGCGACTCGAATAATAGCCGCATCCTCGCAAGGAAGCGACTGCGGGACGGCTTCCCCCTTACCATACCCTCTTCCCCCCCCATAAAACACTGAAAAAAACGAAAAAAATATACTTTAAACATAACAAAAAGACAACCAGACTGTGGGCAGATGCAGCTAGTAACAGCACCACCGGATGTCCAAATTTTATTTATTCATCCCCTGGATGTGGGGATTCTTGGAAAAATGTGCACATTCATTGTCCCTAACTGCTTCTGGGACTGGGTTGTTTTAGGCCATTTCAGAGTGCAGGTCATATTGGTGGATTTGGAGATGCCCATAGAGTAGATAAGGTCAGACCAATGGAAGGGCAATGGACAAGATGGAATTGTACAACAGTCTGGCAGGTTTATGATTACTGATAATCATACTAACTATTTTATTTACATATTAATTAGGTTCTTGCATTTTAAATTCATTACAAATCTAAATTTGACTTTGGCATAATGGTGCAGTCATCCGAGTGCCAGGACCTGTTGAATGCACAACACTTCTTTCCTTTAAGAGGGGTTGGTTGATTTTAATTACTGTGGGTTAGACTTATGTGTTGTGAGTTAAGGGCACTGTCCCACTTAGGCGACTTTTTTGGCGATTGCCGGCGACAGTCACAATCGTAGCAGGTTGATGAAAAACCAGCAACTGGACCCCACCCTACGTCAAGCTACGACAACCAGCGACCCAATTATTCGCGTCTTAGGACGTCCACCTATGATGATTCATACGATAACCTACGACCAAAAAGGCGACAACCTACGACAACTGAAGTTAACCTACATCCACCTGCGACAAGCTACAACAAGCTACGACCCTGTCGATGACAACCGAAAACAATTCAGTCGCTGGAACCTGTCGCCAGTTGACATAGGTTGACGTAGGTAGTCGTCAATGGAATCACCGACATCATCACCCAGCGACAACCTGCGTCATCTTGGCGACAAACTATGACAGCACCTACGACAGGAGAAGACAAGCAACGTCAAGCCCACTGTCGCCAAAAGGATTTGACCATTTCAAAATCCAGCGGCGACAAGACAAAAGTTATGACTCTTTAGGCGACTTGGGGAGACAACTCACAACCATACAGGCATCACCCCGCGACCATGGGGCGACAGCGTAATCGCCTGTAGTCGCCGAAATAATCGCCTAAATGGGACAGGCCCTTGACTCTCCACTGCTGAGATGGGAAGCTACTCAACTGCTCAGTAATGGCTGGCCTCACACACTGTAATCATGGTCATTAGCAGGCTGCATGTTGGGAAGGGACGTTGGGAATTTTTATGAGCATAGAGTGCCCATGTAATTGCTGAAAATACCAACTAAAAAGAGGTATTTTGCACAAACAATTAAATGAAGACAGAAATTAGCCCTAGTGCTACTATAAAAGCAATACTCAATTCCCACTTATTCCCAGATAATTGATATTGAAATTCTGGTGACATTTCTCCAGTGAGTTCATTTTTGGGATGAGAGGTGGCTATAAGACCTCTCTTATCCCTAAAAAGGACAGAGCCAAGAAACATTATCAAGACTTTTCACGTGAAATAACGTCATAAGGTCATAAGTGATAGCAGCTGAATTAGACCATTCGGCTCATCAAGTCTACTCTGCCATTCTATCTCTGCCTTAAAACTATCCATTGACTTGGCCCCCACAGCCTTCTGTGGCAAAGAATTCCACAGATTCACCACCCGCTGACTAAAGAAACTCCTCATCTCCTTCCCAAAGGAATGTCCTTTAATTTTGAGCCTATGACCTCTAGTCCTAGACTACCCCATTGAAATGAAGGAAGTTACAATGTAAGCATGCGTAATGGGCCTGTCCCACTTAGGCGACTTTTTAGGCGACTGCAGGAGACTTTGCAGTCGCCACATGGTCCCTACATGTTTGCGGGTGGTTGCCGGGGAGTCGCCTTCATGATCGTAAGGAGTTCCCACATTTTGGGAACTAGTCGCGGCCTCATTATGGTCATCATGTTGCAAAATTTGTGGCGACTAGAATGAAGTCGCGATGAAGATTAGCAATAATTCTTGAGCCATAGGTGGGTCGCAAGGAGTTCCTAGTGGGTTGCCAGGAGGTTGAAGGTTCTTGGAGGTTCTCGTAGGTTGGAGCCGGTGCTGACCAGTGAATTTCATTGGCTCATTGGGGGAAAAAAAGGTAAGCAGTAGTTTTCAGAACCAATGATAACCGACCGATAATGTTAAATGTCCGCCGAGCTTCACAGCCGTGTATCTCTGGATTCTTAAAAGTTGTTTCCACTCCTTCTCCCTCTTTCTCCCCCCTCTCCCCCCTCTCACCCCTCTTTTAAAGGACTTACCGTACACTGTGCTGAACCGTCTTAATTACAGCTCCAACCTTCCTGTTCATCGCGGTGTGTGTCTGTACCACCATGGATTTGCACCATGGGAATTTTTTAGACAGCGCTCACCCATTTGCCCTGGCCCCCACATTTGCAATGTGCATGTGTGTGTGTGTGTGTGTGTGTGTGTGTGTGTGTGTGTGTTCCACTCTGACAGTCACAGTTCCAGTTCCCGGTTTATCAGGCGACTGCCAGCAACTTGACAGTCACCGGCAGTCCGCTGAAAAATCGCTGAAGTGGGACAGGCCCATAAGGCTCAGGTATCAGCTCTCTAATATGCTGATGCTACCAGTGTTGTGCAGAATTTTCCATAAGATCAGTCTGCTGAACTCAATTGAGAATTTGACAGAATTGTAGATGTTTCTCAAGTGGTGCATGCTACAGCGACACAACAAGGTGAGTGATAGGAGTTGAAAAAAGAAAATCTGAAGTAAAAACACAAAATTGCTGGAAACATTCACCAGGCCATGCAGCATTCGTGAAAAGACAAATAATTCACACTAACTAAGTAGGACCTGTTGGATCCCAGCATCAGCTGGTCCCCCAATGCAATCTTCCACCTTTCCACCAATTCCAATATATACACACACACACACTCACACACACCCACACACTCACACATACACGCACACTCACACACAAATACATATACACCCTCCACCACACACACACACTCACTCACACACTCACACACTCACACACTCACACAGGTTCACACACACATATACTTACACATACATACATACATACACTCTCACACACAAACACTCTCTCTCTCTCACACACACACACACACACACACACACACACTCACACACACACTCACACACACACACACACAGACTCACACACCATATATAAGACAGTAAATATTCTTAAATCTACTCACACTGCTGAGTACAGACTCTCCACTGTGGGGCTTCCGCAGTCAGCGGCACTTCTGCAATCAGTGTGACCTCTGCACTTACCGGAAATTAAGCAATCAGCGTGACTGCTGCACTCACCGGAAATTACTGTACATAATCAGTGCGACCTGTCCACTAAGTGGAGGTCACGAAATTAGTGGGACCTTTGGACCTAATAAAACATTTATTCCTTCCAAACACAGTTGGACCTAATAAAGCATTTATTCCTTCCAAACACAGTCGGACCTAATAAAGTATTGCAGTTTCTAGCACAGGCGGGGCAGCAGGCCAAACAACTCATGACATTGTCATTTCATTTCCAATTAAGCATTGCACTTTCAAGCACAGGCAGGGCAGCAGGCCAAACAACCAGGCATGTGCCGTCAGGGTAGGCAAGGTAGGCCCTGCCTACCCTGACTAAAATTATGACATGGGAATTATTAAATATAAATAGTAAAGGCATGGGAGAATTATGCCTATGTAAGAGACTGATCTCTTAGGTAGGCATAATTCCCTGTGCCTTTCACCCGCAGCGCTTGTGACACGGGAAGCTCTGTGCAGCCCCCGTGCCGTCAGCGCTGCCTGAAGCCGTCAATTTTAATCGGGGCTGAAGGCAGCAGAAATCCTGCCTTTGTAGCACTGCGCATGCGCAGCATCATACTGCGCATGCGCATCAGTCTACCGCGCATGCGCAGCGCAAGTTTATTGGCGGGGTTTTCAACCATGGTTTGTCGTGTCCCAATGATATGGTAAGTACATTTTGTGATTTTATTTTTTTTTAATACCGTATTTGCCGGGGTGTGGGGGGGTGTGGGAGTCGGAGTGGGGAGAGAGCTCCTTTCACAGCGTGTGGGGAGTCTGGCCCGGGGTAACGTTGCGGGGAGGGCACAAATGTTATGAATGAGGGGTCGGGGGCATCCACTTGCGACGTTCCTTGCAAGGGGGCATGAAATGACACTGCTCTGAGGCCGGGGGGGGGGGGGGGAGAGAGAGAGAGTAGCTCGAGCGGCCGCCGGGCCGGACAGTGGAACCAGCCGCCACCTTAGCTCCAGAACCACCCGCCCACCTCTGGCAGCTCTCCATCTAAAAACCTCTCTCCTGCCGCTCGCTGGCCTCACTCATGTCCTTAAATTCCAACAGCGCGATTGAGGTTACTCGGCTGTGGGAATTTAAGGATTTGCAGGAAGCCGCTGACATGAGTGAAGTCGGCGAACGGCAGTTGACAGGTGTTCAGACAGAGAGCACTGCCAAAGGTGAGCGGGCCGGCAGAAGGCGCTGAAGTGGTGGCCAATTCAGCGGTGGCCACTCTCCGAGCTGCTTCTATCCCCAGCTACAGTCCGTGGCTTCGCACCCGGAGAGCTGCGGCAGCGGTGAGGCAGTGAAGATTCAGCACTTTGTGATAAGTCACTGTTTTTATTTATTTATTTATTTAACGGGGAGAACAATCTGCGCATGCGCGGTTTACATTTTTTTTAAAGCGGACTGAGTGCCTACCCAGAGTGATTACTCACGGCACGTGCCTGCAAACAACTCATGGCATTGTTATTAAGGCCTACAAATCATTTATTGCAAGTACATTGCAGACTCACAGTTCAGTTGATTCACAGCTTTAGAATGACAGTCATGGCCTGTCCCTCGCGAACTTGCAGAGTGACTGACTCGCATCCAGGCATCCGAGGTTTTATAATCCTGCCCCCCCAGGAAGGGGCGATACCTTCATTACGGTGATTGACAGGCGAGAGGACCAATCAGCTGATCTCAAGGTTTTTTAAACACATAACTTTTTCAATGATGGGAAAAATCCTCGTGGCTGGCTCAGCAGAGGAGGATTGTGAGTAAGATGGCCAAAATCAGAGCGATACAGGGTAGCGTGTTTTCTAAAATCAATATACAGCGCAGAAAGGAAGAGGTCAAGATGAGATTTTTAATTATATAGATTTCATGTTTGAAACATTCCATTGCACCTGGTGGAGCGTATGCTGGATCCTTTTTAAGTTTCCCATGGCACTGATACTATTGCTGCTTCTTTGCAATGCACAATTCAGTAAGAGCTAACTGTAGACTGACTTATACTGACTATACATGATAATCTATGCCTTTCCAAATTGTGATTTATATTATAGACAATAGATAATAGGAGCAGGAGTAGGCCAGTCGGCCCTTCGAGCCAGCACCACTATTTAATGTGATCATAGCTGACCATCCCCATTCAGTACCCCGTTCCTGCCTTCTGCTCATATCCCCATGACGCCACTATTTTTAAGAGCCCTACCTAGCTCTCTCTTGAAAGCACACAGAGAACTTGCCTGCACCGCTCTCTGAGGCAGAGAATTCCAAAGACTCACAACACTCTGTGAGAAAAAGTTGTCTCCGTTAAATGGCTTACTCCTTATTTTTAAACTGTGGCCCCTGTTTCTGGACTCACCCATCGGGAACATGTTTCCTGCCTCTAGCATGTCCAAACCCTTAACAATCTTATATGTTTCAATGAGATCCCCGTCATCCTCCTAAACTCCAGAGTGTACAAGCCCAGCCGCTCCATTCTCTCAGCGTATGACAGTCCCGCCATCCTGGGAATCAACCTTGTAGAGCTACACTGCACTCCCTCAATAGCAAGAATGTCCTTCCTCAAATTAGGGGACCAAAACTGCACACAATACTCCAGGTGTGGTCTCACTAGGTAAAACTGCAGAAGGACCTCTTTGCTCATATATTTGACTCTTGTTATAAAGGCCGACATGCCATTCGCTTTCTTCACTGCCTGCTGTAACTGCATGCTTACTGATGATGATGATAGACTGATGAACAAGGACCCCCAGATCCCGTTGTACTTCCCCTTTTCCCAACTTGACACCATTGCCTCTCAAGATT
This sequence comes from Raja brachyura, assembly GCA_963514005.1. Next base: position 104,036,228 of record OY740781.1, on the reverse strand, counting down.
TATTTTTCAGTAATTTGTCACCGAGTGACCTACTGGTGTATTATTATCTCTTTCTCCTCACAGTGGCCTTTTTCACCTGGGGCCAAAGAAAATTAATAAATAATGACCCTCTGTTAATTTCTCCCTTGCTTTCCAACCTCCAATGCCATAATTCATCTCTTTCAAGGATGTATTTTACTCAATTTCTTTTCATTTTGTTGTTCACTGTTCTCTATACCAACTATGGCTGCACCTATCCACACGTTTTGTGCAAGAGACATAAAATATTCCCTTTGAATAAATCCCAGGTCTCAGATTCCACCTACATTTTTGGTTTCCAATATACCTTTTTGCTTTCCTTTGCTGCTATTTTTCTTTGTGTTTTTGCTTTCCTTGAGCTTACTTGCCAATGTTTGTTATGTTCTTGGAACCATTGTATTGCAGTCCTCTCCCACTCAAGCTCAACAGGACAATTAATAGGAGTATAGAGCACAAGAAAAAAAAAATGTTGCTGTAATCTTGAAGGAACTGCAGAGAAAAAGTAAATCTTTCAAACGGTTGAAATGCAACTGGGGTACAAATAATGTGGAGGATGAAGGAAGAGGTGGTTCAAACAGCAATAAATGCTCCAATGTAACATGGTGCTAAAATGATTATATGAAAAAGTAAATATGATGCATGGGAGGACTGATATGGGAGATTCGGAGAGGCATAGATAGGGAAGACAGTCAGAACCTTTTTGCCAGGATGGAAAAAAAATAAAGGAGATATGTGAGGCAAGTGTTTTAAAATAGTGGTGGGTGCACTGGCAAGGGTGGTGGTGGAGGCAGATGAATTTAAGAAGCTTTTAGATGGGCACATGGACATGTGGGGAATGGATCATGTGTAGGCAAAAGATTAGTTTACCTTGGCATCAGGTGGTGCATGCAAGAAATTAATGCAGCAAAATAGCTTGCTCTACTGGTAATAAATTCATGGAAAGATGATGGCTCAGACTACTGTGAATCTTGTCACGAATTATTCAAGTTAAAATGAAATCTAAATAGTCCAACAAATTGTAATTCCTGTTTGCTTATTTTGATCGTACAATGTTATGGAGCTCCCATGGTTAAATATGCAAGTTCAGCTTTATTAAAAAATATTGTTAGATTTCATTATTCTCACCAGCTTGATGAATACATCCAAACCACATTGGCTCACAGAAAATTGAGGCAGGTGGTGGGGCGGTTCGGGTGGATACTGGTTTACAATTAACTGGAAAGATGGCTTCCGCAGGAGTTCCTTTCAGCTGGTGGTAACAAAAGCAACACTTCTGCAAGTGCAGTGAAACACAGAAAATCAGAACTTTCTGATGAAGAGTGGGGAAAAACATACACAAAACCTCCACTGGATCTGAAATTGCAGCAAATTGTGGATGGAGCTCAGACCATCACACAAACCAATCTCCCTTCTCACAACCTTAATTCTCACAAACAAACACACACACACACACACACACACACACACACACACACACACACACACACACACACACACACACACACACACACACACACACACACACACACACACACACACACACACACACACCACCATATATACAGTGACTTGCAAAAGTATTCATACCCCTTGAACTTTTACTCATTTTGTCACGTTACAACCACAAATGTAGATGTATTTTATTGGGATTTTATATGATAGACCAACACAAAGTGGCACATAGTTGTGAAGTGGAAGGAAAATGATACATGGTTTTCAAATTTTTTTACAAATAAAAAACTGAAAAGTTTTCATTTGTCAGCGGCACTTCTGCAATCAGTGTGACCTCTGTACTTGTGACTGATATGAGAGATTCATGACCACAATTAATGGTAGTTTTTAGATTTTATTATCACTTGCTTTCCGGAAAAAAACTGCAAACTCCATCAACACTGACATACTGGGCAAAGTATTGACAGTGCTAATGGCAGTAAGCAATTTTGATGAAATTGCGAAATACATTTATCTATGTCAACAGATTAGAGGTATAGACTCATAGTCATACAGAACAGAAAAAAGACCCTTCAAGCCCAACTCATCCGTGATGACAAAGATGCTCCCTTCAAGCTAATCCTATTTACATACATTTAGCCCATAAATATATGATGACATGTGATGAAAGAATGGATCGACTGGGCTTATATTCTCTGGAATTTAGAAGGATAAGAGGGGATCTTATAAAAACATAAAATTCTTAAAGGACTGCACAGGCTAGATGCAGGAAAAATGTTCCCAATATTGGGAGAGTCCAGAACCAGGGGTCATAGTTTAAGAATAAGGGGTAGGCCATTGAGGACTGATATGAGGTAAAATTCCAAAGCTCCCATTAAACTCATTGGGTTTTATTTATTCCATTCCCTTTGAACTTTAACTGTTTTCACTGATTATGAAGATTGCTATTAATTTCAGTAATTTTATCATGTCTTAACATGTATAGACATTTCAGTTCAATCGATAATTTAACAAAATATTAAACAAATCTAAAAATGTGTTAAAACACATAAATATATTATTAATTAACCTAAAGCAAAATACATAATTTTCTTGTAAAATATCTCACTTTAAACCTTTTTGTCCTTGAAAATGTTGTCCTCCAAACCTCCTTATTAATACAAGTGGGACTGAGACTCCTAAGAGTTCAGTTCAGTTTGGTTTATTGTCACGTGTACTGAGGTACAGTTAAAAGCTGTTGTTGGGTGCTATCCAGCCAGCAGAAAGACAAGACATGATTATAAGGGAATAATGTTTAGTGCAAGATAAAGTCAGCAAAGTCTGATCAAGGATAGTCCAAGGGCTCCAATGTTACCTGATAACAGCTGGGAAGAAACCGTTGCTGAATCTGGAGGTGTGTGTTTTCACACTTCTATACTGGCTGATAGGAAAGGGGAGAAGAGGGAGAGTAGTCCTGATGCGACTGATCTTTGATTATGCTGCTGGCCTTGCTGAGGCAGCGTGAGGTATAAATTGAGTCAATAGAAGGGAGGTTGGTTTGTGTGCACTTGCAGAAGTGTTGCTTTTGTTACCACCAGCTGAAAGGAACTCCTGCGGAAGCCATCTTTCCAGTTAATTGTAAACCACTATCCACCCTAACCGCCCCACCACCTGCCTCAATTTTTTGTGAGCCAATGTGGTTTGGATGTATTCATCAAGCTGGTGAGCAGAGTGAAATCTAACAATATAATTTAATAAAGCGGAACTTGTATATTTTACAATGGGAACTCCATAACGTTGTACGATCAAAATAAGCAGGACGGACTATTTGTTGGACTATTTAGATTAATTTTAACTTGAATATTTCGGGACAGGATTCACAGTAGTCTGAGCCATCATCTTTCCATGAATTTATTACCAATAGAGCAAGCTATTTTGCTGCATTAATTTCTTGCATGCACCACCTGATGCCAAGGTAAACTAATCGTTTGCCTACACGCACCCACCACTATTTTAAAATACTTGCCTCACATATCTCCTTTAATTTTTTTCCATCCTGGCAAAAAGGTTCTGACTGTCTTCCCTGTCTATGCCTCTCCTAATTTTATCAGATCTTCCATCAGCCTCCCATGTTCTGAACAAAACTATGTAAGTTTTCCCAATCTTTCCTTGTAGTTAATACTCCCTTATCCAGGCAGCGTTCTGCTAAATCGCATTTGCACCCTCTGCAAAGGCTCAACATCCTTCCTGGCAGGGAAGGGTGACTTCCTAGGGTGACTTCTAACAGCATAACCAAATAGTTTTAAAGCTGCATCATGACTGTTGACTGTTTTTCTCAATTCCCCAACCGACGAAGCCAAGCATACCAAATGCCCTATACCTTCTCTATCTTATGTGGACAAATTCATCTGTGCAATCTGAAAAATATTCACTCTTCGTGGTAGGATAACACACATGTGGACTACACTGACATGCTCATTGGTAGGGTAAGTTCTTGTGAAACGGTATATTTACATTAAGGGAGAATGGTGAGGCCAAGGTCTAGGTCCTATATTTAAGAGGGCGTTAGATGTGGCATTTGTGGCTAAAGGGATCAGGGGGTATGGAGAGAAGGCAGGTACGGGATACTGAGTTGGATGATCAGCCATGATTATATTGAATGGCGGTGCAGGCTCGAAGGGCCGAATGGCCTACTCCTGCACCTATTTTTCTATGTTTCTATGTTTCTATGTCCTTGTGGGAGCATAGCCCCATGTCATCTGTGGGAAATTGAGGAGTCGCCAGCTGTCTCAGGTTTGTCCCAGCAGCTCAGTCTTGCCTCAAATCTGCAGGGGAAGCACAGATAGTAAAGCCACACACCTAGAGAGTCATAAAGTAATTCAGCGTGGAAACAGTCCCTTCAGCCCAACTTGTCCACACCAACCAACATGTCATAAGGAATAGTAGAATTAGGCCATTCGCCCCATCAAGTCTACTCCGCCATTCAATCATGGCTGATCTATCTCTCCCTCCTAACACTTCTGCTTTGTGCCTTCTCCCGATAACCTCGGACACCTGTACTAGTCAAGAATCAATCTATCTCTGCCTAAAAAATATCCACTGACTTGGCCTCCACTAGCTTCTGTGGCAAAGAATTCCACAGATTCACCACCCTCTGACTAAAGAAATTTCTCGTCATCTCGTTCCTAAAAGAACATCCTATAATTCTGAGGCTATGACCTGTAGTCCTAGACTCTCCCACTGGTGGAAACATCCTCTCCACATCCACTCTATCCAAACCTTTCACTATTCTGTATGCTCCCCCTCTCATTCTTATAATCTCCAGTTAGTACAGGTCCAGTGCTGACAAACACTCATCATATGCTAACATACTATTTCTGGGATATCCAATCTACACTAGTCCCACTTGCCTGCGTTTAGCCCATATTCCTCTAAACGTGTCCTGTACATGTACCTGTCTAATGGGTTCTTAAACATTGCAATGGTCCCTGCCTCAACTACCTCCTCCGGCAGCTCATTCCATACACCAACTACCCTTTGTGTGAAAAAGTTACCCCTCAGATTCCTATAAAATCTGCCGTGACCATTGGCAACCCCTCACCAATTCCCCAACACAACCCATTTCCACCACTCACCAGATTCCCCCAACACAACTCTCTCTCTCTTTTTTTTTTTTTTTTTTTTTTTTCATTTCAAAAACTTTATTCGACACAAATCATAAAATACAATACATCAAAACACAATCAAAAATCACACTATAACGAACAGATCATTGAAGTACAACAGTACATTCATTTATAATCGCCTCAACCCCACGCGGTGACCAGCGCTGACGGAAGGCCTCCAGAGTCCCCGTGAACACCGCGTGTTCCCTCTCCAGGGACACACGTGCACGGACGTAGGCCCGAAAGAGGGGCAGGCAGCCGACTCTCGCCTGACCGTCGACCGCCCGCTGCCTGGACCCACGAATGGCCATCTTGGCCAGGCCGAGGAGCAAACCGACAGGTAATTCCCCCCCCCCACACTCGGCTCTCCCCACTCCCTGCCTTAAGTCCAAACACCAGGATTGTGGGGCTAAAATGCAGCCAGAACTTGAGGAACAGCCCCTTCAGAAATTGGTACAGGGGCAGTAACCTCACACACTCCATATACACATGGAATACGGTCTCCTCCTCTCCGCAGAAAATCCATGCGGCAGACGAGCCCGTGAACCGACTCAAAAGTTTATTACAAACCACCGCTCCATGCAGCACTCTCCACCCCAGGTCCCCAATATAAAGGGGTACGACTCCCTTATAGAAGGACCCCCACTGGGGCCCCCCGCTGCCTTCGGATGGTAACACCGTCCTCCATGGTGAGTCAGGATGGGAGACGAAGGCACGGTGGTTCAGAATGTGCAGGAGCATCCTATACAGTGCGCGTCTCCTTGCATCACAAAATGGCATGCTGGTCATCTCAGAAAGGCAGCTCAGATTATGCGGAGCCGGAGGCCGAGAAATATCCCGGAGCCTAGGCCCGATGAGCAGATCTGACGGAGCGGGGGTAAGCTCTATCTGAACCACTCTAGGCTCGCGCCTCTCCTCGACACCCACCATGACAGGATGAGGACCAGCCACACCCGCAGCCACAACATCCCCCTCTCCTCGTGGAGCAACACTCTGGCTGAACACCACCAAATTCCTCACTCTTAACACATCCCTCTAGAAAACAGGCAAGCCCCTTAGAGCGGGTCGACTGACGCCCGCCACCGGGAGCCGCGAGACCCCCGTTAGGCAACGACCCTGACGAAAAAAATACGTGGCCAGAGCGTGCCATCTGGGAGGGTTCTCTACATACATGTATCTCCGCAGAGTCCTGAGACGGAGAGCCACCACCTGGGTACGCACGCACACCAAGGACTGGCCTCCCTCCTCTAACGGAAGACTCAGGACCGCCGCGGAAATCCAATGCTTCCTATTTCCCCAAAAGAAATCCACCAGCTTCTTCTGCAGTTACAAATATAGAGGGCGGGACAAGAGTAGCCAGCCGGTACCATAACATAGAGGCCACCAGCTGGTTTATGACCAGCACCCTCCCCCGAAAGGAGAGAACTCCAAGCAGGCCTGATCAGCGCCCCAGCCGAGCAACCACCTTCGTCTCCAACTCTTGCCAGTTTGCCGGCCAAACATCCTCAGTGGGACTCAGGTACACCCCCAGATAGAGGAGGTGCGTGGTACTCCACGCATACAATGCCATCTCCTCCGGCAGGGAGTCTACCCGCCACTGACCCACCAAAAGTCCAGAGCACTTACTCCAGTTAATCCTAGCAGAAGATGCAGCCGAGAAAATCTCCTGGCAGTCACGCATCCTCCGCAGGTCACCAGGATCATTGAACATAAGAAGTACGTCATCGGCATATGCCGATAGAATCACCTCAACCCGCGGGCCAGGTAGGGCCAGGCCTGTCAACCTCCTCCGAAGAAGACACAGGAACGGCTCCACACAGACCGAATACAACTGGCCCGACATAGGGCACCCCTGGCGGACCCCCCTCCCAAAATGAAAAGGAGCTAGCACCGCGCCATTAACCTTTACAAGGCACTCCGCAGCAGCGTACAAAAGCCGGACCCGGGCCACGAAGTGTGGTCCAAACCCAAACGCTTGCAACGACCCAAATAGGTATTCATGCTCCACCCTATCAAAAGCCTTCTCCTGATCAAGAGACAGAAAAGCAGCTGACTCACCAGTACCCTGGACTAAATGAATCAGGTCCCTAACCAGGTGGATGTTATCCTGGATGGACCGGCCAGGGACTGTATAAGATTGATCAGGATGAATCAATTGATGCAGCACGGAGCCCAGGCGATTTGCCATTGCCCGTGCAAAAATTTTATATTCTGTGCAAAGGAGAGAGACTGGACGCCAGTTCTTCAACAAACGGAGTTCGCCCTTCTTAGGCAGCAAGACAACAACCGTCCTACGCCACGAGAGAGGCATCACTCCAGTCGCCAGGCTCTCCCCCAGAACCAACATATAGTCACCCCCTAGGATGTCCCAGAAAGCTCTAACAAACTCCACCGTCAACCCATCCAGCCCGGGGGACTTACCCCTCCTGAGCTGACGCAAGGCGCGAGTCAACTCCTCCAAAGATAAGGGGCCATCAAGAAGATCAGCCTCCTCCCTATCCACGGTCGGTAGACCCTCCCACAGAACTTGCTGAGCCTCCACACTGAAACCCTCCGCAGAGAACAGGGACCCATAAAAGGACCTAACCAAGGCATTAATCCTCTCTGGCTCAGTGACAGAGGAGCCATCATCTGCAAGCAACTCCACGAGCTGTTTTCGAGCTCCCCGCCCCTTCTCCAAAGAGAAAAAGAAAGGCGACGCTCGGTCCAGCTCGTGCAGCATCTGGACCCGAGACCTCACGTATGCGCCTCGAGATCGCTCAAGCAGCAGACTCCTCAAAACCTCCTTCTTCCTCTGAAACTCTCCCCATTCGCTGGAGTCTTCACCAAACTGACCCAGGCGAGACTCAGCGTCCTGTATCTCCCTCTCCAGCTTCCCGACCGCGGAGTCCCGCCTCCCAGTCGACCCCCATGTATATTCCTTACAAAAGAGACGGATGTGAGCTTTACCCACATCCCACCACTGCCTAAGGGAAGAGAAGCACCTCTGCCTCTCTCTCCACTTCACCCAAAACCGAGTGAATGACTCCCGGAAACACCGATCCTCCAGCAGCCTGTTGTTAAAGTGTCAGTACGCGGACCCAGCCCGAGCGCACGCTGGATTAAAATCCACACGCACCAGACAATGGTCCGAGCACGGCACCAGCCGCATTGAGGCCGCTGAGACACGGGAAACAAACGCTCGGGAAATATAAAACCGATCAATGCGGGAACCACCGCCCTCAGACCTCCGCGAAAAAGCAGTGGAATCAGGGTGAAGGTCCCTCCAAGCATCAACCAACTCAAAGGAGTCAATCAAGCCTCTCAGCTTCTTCGCTACAGCAGGCGCACACTGAGTACCAGAACGGTCCCGCACCTCAAGTGTGCAATTAAAGTCCCCACCAAGGAAGACACACTCTCCCCTATCAATACTGCCCAACAGATCATTCACCTCCCGAAGTAGGCCGGCCTGCATCGTGCCGGAGCTAGGGGCATACACGTTAATGAAATGCAACGGCATGCCATCCAGGCTCATGGCCAGATGGAGCAAACGTCCTGGCACCACTTCCTGCACCTTTAAAATGCTTGGCAGAAAATTTGGGGCCAACAGAAAAGCCACCCCACTCGAATTTGAGCTGAGATGGCTCATATAAACCCTCCCTTCCCACTCCAGTTGCCAGGTAGGTTCATCACTAGCAACGGTATGTGTCTCTTGCAGATAACAAACTGCAAATCTCCCCTCCCTTAGGGCTGATAAGAGCTGAAATCTTCGAAAACTCGCTCTACTCCCATTTAAATTTAATGTAGCTACTGTGAATGTGTAGGCACATTAGATTGAGACCCTCACACTCCCTGTAGTCACAGGAGCTCCTTTGCTGAGGACCTTCAAAAAACCCCGAAACTGCCCCAAATCCGAGTCAGAAAGACCACTATCCTTGTTACTAAGGATAGCCTCGAGACTCGCCTGCAAAGCTAGACAATCCTCCCACCGCCTTGTAGCAGCAAACCATAATGTTTTGGGAGCACGGCTTATTTTTAAGAACTCTCGCACCTCAACAATAAGCTGCGCCTCAGACACGGCCTTGGAGTCTGGGCTCGCAGCCAACCCGCTCGCACCTGAATCAACAACCTCAGAAAGACCAGAACTCTCTGACAAATCACTCTCTGTGCCACCCCCACTGGTCGCATCGCTGTCCTCCTCCACAGCCATGACACGACCCCCCGGATCAATGCTGGGGGTGGGTCCCAACACCCCTGCCTGAGACTCGCAGCCCTCTGAATGGCTGGGCTCCTGCACGCTACCATCACCCTCCTCTTCTGGGCCTGGGGAAGCAACAACAAGAGGCATCCCCAGGGCCTGTGGAACACTGATACCCTCGGAGTCTGAAAGAGGATCACGACCCATAACAGCCCTGACCTCCACATCATCCAGAGTGCCCTCTCCACAGGCATCACCCAGAGCATCACCGCCTGCTATTAACCTCACCCCAGACAGCTCATCCGGTGAGGCATCCCGCCCCCCAGCACCTCCACTGGCACTGATATGGAGCACAGACTTGAACGACAACAGCCCCGAAACTCCCCCCTCAGCCTGACTCTGCACATCCCCCGTCACGTCACCTAACGTGCTAGCACCCTCAGTAGGCCTCTGAAACGAGGGGACCTCATCCGACCCAGAGGGTACACACCCAAGGGAGCTAACCACAGCACCCGCCGAGATAACTCCCTCAGAGGGCCCCTGAGATGAAGGGACAGACTCCCGCCCAGTGGACACAACTCCACCGGAATCAACTTCAGCTCCCAGTCCTGTGACACCCGCTGTAGATCCATGAAGAGAAGGCCCAACCACCGACCCAGAAGACACCGGGTCAAGACCACTTTCAGCCACCTCAGTGGTGGAAAGCCCGGAGAAAGACATCCCCTTCGCTCTGGACCCACGCCCTTCCTCATCTTCACCAGGCAGATGCCTCCTTTTAGTCCCACTCACATGCGGAGGTGCGGTAACCTCCATAAAGGAAGGGTCACCCGCCCCCACAATACCCCCATCCACTTTGCCACCCACACGTTTAGGCTTCTTTACCCCCTTCCGAACCACCGCAACTCCCCCCTGGGCCCCAGCAGGTGCAGTCTGCACCACACTGGAGCTAAACTCACCCGATTGCACTTTCTTCGCTCGGGCGGCCCTATCCCTCTCCTTCTTCTTGTTGTGCTTCCCCTGCTTCTCCCAAAACCCCCCCTCAACACTCCCCTCCTCCTGCGCCCCACCTCCATCCGCCGCCACAGGCGCAAGACGTGGGGGGTGTGGGGGGCGTGGGCTCTCACTGCCCAGGGTCCCCAAAGCGGAACCTACGGACCCAGAAGGCTTAGCACTGCCGCCCCGGGTCACCAAGGCAGAACTGGCAACCTTAGCCGGGTCAGCAGTACCACCCCGCGCCGCTGAGGTTTGACAAGCCACCCCAGATGGGCCAGCAGCGCTTTCCTGGGCCACTGCACTAGAACCTCTAGCAGTGCCCCCGCGAAAAAGACACTCCCTACGGAGATGTCCAAATTCGCCGCATGCATGACACCGTGCCTTTCCCCAACTCCAACGCACGGTTCTGGGGACACCCTTATGCACCACCTCAAAACTCCCCTCGGCACCATCCCCCTCACCCACCTTCATGAACACCCTCCTCTTGAAACTGAAGACCCCTTTCTCCTCTGGGTCCCCCCCGGGATGCAAGAGACGAAAACATTTAGACCGCACCTCCCCGAACTTGGACAGGTGTGGAATAAGTACTGCATCCGAAAAATAGGTGGGGCAGCTCCGCAGAAGAACCGGTCTCACCCTGGATACCCACGGATCCACCTGTATGTGGACCCCCCCCCACTGAGATCCCCTCCTCCAACGCTCGGGCCACACACTCCCGGGTCTTAAGTATCATCTCCACCTTTCCTCTTTCGAGCTCAGAAGAGACAATAGCCCCCCTCCCAAGAAGTTCATTCATGGCCTTCGTAATTTCCCCCCTCGACATCATAGGCCCAGTTTGAACAGAAATACCAAAACTGTCCCCATCCAAGTCAACATGAGGCTCAAGCTCAGATGGCCTCGCACCCGCCACTGATGCCATCGCTGCGTAGGTCCGGACCTTCGGCTGCGCCCCTTCCATCGCCATCCTCACAGAGGCACAAACCAGCTCCAGGCACCTCAGCAGCACAGCTCCAAGTTAAGTCCCAGAGACAGTCACAGTCAAAGACAGGCAGCAGAAAACAGAAACCTCCAGCAGAAGCAGGAAAGTCCCCAGGTTCGTCCACAGCCAAGAGCAGCTTTTGGAAAGCTCTATCGCAGTCTCGCCGGAAGCACAAGTACCTTCTTCACATTAAGCCAGGCAGCCGCACTGAGCAAAATGACTTTAGGGCAGAGAAACGGCGCTAAAAACAACAAAGACACCGCCAATATTCCAAACCCACGATCACAGGCACTATTGGCAATCCGCCAACGACAACCGCACCCTCGACAATGTGGAGAAACTCAGGAATTCTCTCACTGTTGGAGGCATCCCAGACCAGAGGAAAGCTTCAACAGCCCAACGATAAGTTAGACTATGAAACCCCCCTGTGTCTGCATCCTCTTCGGCGACAAAATCCTTGAAAAGCTGCTTCAATCCTTCTCTTAGCAGAGCTGAGAAGAAAACACGACCTCTCTCTCTCTCTCTCTCTCTCTCTCTCTCTCTCTCTCTCTCTCTCTCTCTCTCTCTCTCTCTCTCTCTCTCTCTCTCTCTCTCTCTCTCTCTCTCTCTCCTCTCTCCCTCTCTCCCTCTCTCCCTCTCTCCCTCTCTCCCTCTCTCCCTCTCTCCCTCTCTCTCTCCGCTCCCCCCCCCCCCCTATTGTGATTCATTGTCACACTCGGCAGCTTGTGTAAATTAGAGCCCATTGTGATTGGTGGAATGTGAGATGGCATTGTGACATAATCACTGGAAGCTGCTGGGAGACTCTCTCTCTCTCAGAAGCCATTCTTGGCTTATTATCAATAACGTGAAATATAGCATCAAATCTGAAGGGGACCTGATTATGGTGTGGATGGGAAAAATGTGAGTAAGAATCTGGTAATTTTTCATCGCTACTGCGTTTTGACAAAGATAGAAAAAAACCCATACACAGACACATAGATACATACACACATACATACAAGATGAGAGTTTTATGTACACTTGACCAACTGGGACCCGTTGGGTTTCTGTTACACGGGAGGCCTGGTCCCCCAATGCAACCCGTTCCCCAACGCAATATTGCACCACTAACCCATAGCCCCCACGGGAGGCATGATCCCCAACTCAACCCATTCCCAAACTTAAGGTTCCAGCACTCCCCTGTACTTAAAAATAAAATTCCAATTACACTTCCCCTGCCTTCTGCAGCAGTTCAAATTGCAATACCAATTCGCCCCCCCCCCTCCTGTTGAAGCAACTGTTGTGATATCCCATTGAGGTGAAAAGTTCAGTGTTCCTATCTTGCAACTTTGTATTGAAGTGTGTTGGAAGCTGGCAGGAAGGATTTTAACAGTAAAAAACATTTTAAATTTAACGTGAAATATAGCATCAAATCGTTGGTGCAATACCCTCCATCCCAGGTCCCTAATGTAGAGGGGGAGAATCCCTGCATAGAAGGACCCCCACTGGGGGGCCCCCTCACCACCGGATGGCAACACTGACTGACACTTAGTGACTGGATGGTGGACCAGGTCAAGGAAGTGCAGGGTGTGGAGGAGGAGCCCGTACAGGAAACGCCTCGCTGCATCTCGGAGGGAGATGAAGGGTGTCGAGGAAAGGTGGCTCAAGTTGTGTGGTACCAGCTCACGGGAAGGATTATAGCACCTGGGTCCGATAGGTACTTCCGGCTGAGCGGGGGTTTGCTCAACCGCAAATGTTCCACACGTGTGAGCCCTCCCAACCACCCAGTGGCACGGGACAAGGGACGGCTGCTCTCACACCCGGGCTGTCGCCCTCTGCCGGCAGAGGGGGGGCCTGGTTGATGGCAACCGGGTTCCAGACTCTCACCAGGTCCCGGTAGAAGCCGGGCATCCTTAGCAGGATGGCATGGCTGATGCCCACCATCGGGATCTGGGTACCACCTTGAAAGCAGCGGCTCCTTTGGAAAAAGTTGTCGCCAGCACGTGCCACCTGGGATGATGCCCTAAATACAGGTATCTCTGCAGGGTCCTGACATAACCAGCTTATTTTTATAATCAAAAATAATTATTCAATATTAAAATAATATGTACAGTACAGTACAAAACAAAACAAAACAGATGTAACCCAGGAAATGGGGCAGGCAGCTGATTTGGGCAGAGCCCTCTTCCGCCTGATGCCTTGCCTTGATTGGCCAGGCCCAGGAGCAATCCAACCAGGGCATCCTCAGCCCTACCCTCTCCCCTATGCACAGGGTGTCCAAAGATGAGGATGGTGGGTGAAAAATGCAGCCAGAAGGCAAGGAGCAGCCCCTTTAGGTATTGGAACAGGGGCTGCAACCTCACGCACTCCATATTCACGTGGTACACAGATTCTTCTAGCCCGCAAAAGTGGCAGGCGGCTGGCGAGTCTGCGAACCGTGAGAGAAACTGGTTGCAAGGGGCTCCTCAGTGCAATACCCTCCACCCCAGGTCCCCGATTGTGGTAACCAGCTTGGAGGGGATGATGGCATTGAACGCCGAGCTGTAGTCTATAAACAATAGGCTGATATAAGTGTTTTTATTGTCCAAGTGGTCCAGTGTGGGGTGGTGAGCCAGTGAGATTGCATCCTTTGTTGACCTGTTGTGATGGTAGGCAAACTGTAGTGGGTCGAAGTTCTTGTTGAGGTAGGAGTTGATGTGCACCATAACCAACCTCTCAAAGCACTTCATCACCACGGACGTTAGTGCCACTGGTCAATAGTCATTGCGGCCCGTCACTTTACTCTTCTCTGGCACCAGTATTATTGATGCCCTCTTAAAGCAGGTGGGAACCTCCGACCTCAATAATGAGAGTTGCAAATATCCACAAAAACTTCAGCCAGTTGGTCTGCACAGGTTTTGAGAACTCGACCAGGTATACCATCAGGTTCAGACGCTTTACGAGGGTTCACCCCCCTGTAGGATCTTCAGACGTCGGCCTCTGTGACTCTGACTGTAATACCATTAGGGTGTATGGGTGCTCGGAAAGGCACAACAGTGTTCTTCCTATCAAAGCATGCGTATAAAGCATTGAATGTGCGTAGAATGTAAGCATAGGGAGAAGTTAGAGAAATCAATATTCATACCACTGGGCTGTAAGCTGCCCAAGCGAAATATGAGATGCTGATCCTCCAATTTGTGTTTAACCTCACTCTGACAATGGAGGAGACCTACTGTAGGACAGAAAGATCTGTGTGGGAATGGGAAGGAGAATTAAAGTGTTCAGCAATTGGGAGATCGGGTAGATTCAGGCAGATTGTGCGAAGGTGTTCAGCAAAATTATTGTTAAAGTCTAGTTGATATCATTGTTGCTTTGCTTTTATTGTCTTCAGTTTTGGATGTTTCATTTGACCCAAATATTTTTCACTATTGGATATATTTAAAAAAAAATCTAGAACAGTGAATAGTTTAATTTCTCCATCAGATATTACTCATTAGTTTTTTTATTTTTATTTTATTAAAAAAAAATTTTTTTAAATATATTTTTATTAGAGGCCATATGTATTACAAATAATATAATAATTTTTTCAGAGATACATATTACATCTTTCCAAAATTATATAAATATTACCAAGCCATATATATAGGCCTCAATTTTTTTAATAGTGTGAAAAAGAAAAAAAAAGAATAAAGAAAGAATAGAGAATAATTTAAAGAGTGCGATTATAATTTTGATTAGAAGAGAAAAAGAGAAAGAGAAAAAAAAAGGAAAAAACATATAACTAATAAACAATTATTATACTTAAAGATAAAAAAAAGTATACATCTTAACAATGAATGGAACAATTTCTAATTATAATATATGGAGACAAGTATATACATCTCAGATTAAACATTTTCGTCTGATCTTACCACTGGGTACTTATTGAGTTTCAATGCTGAGCCCAGCTACCCCTTCATATATCAGTGAATGGAGACCATATTTGTTCAAAAAGCTCGTGTTTATCCATTAGGATAAACCTAATTCTCTCCAATTGCAACGTCTCCAACATTTCCACTGTCCATATTTTAATTGTAGGGGATAATGGTCCCTTCCAAAATTTTAATATTAATTTTTTTCCAATTATTAAACAATAATCCAGAAAGTTTCTTTGATTTGCTGTTAATGTTTGATTTGAATCTGAAACACCAAATATTATTAATTTTGGGTCAGGAATTAATGTGATCTTAAGAACTATGGAAATAATTTTGAACATCTCAGTCCAATAAATATTAAGTTTTGTACATATTACAAAACTATGAGTAAAATCAGCTTCTATGTGCTGACATTTATCACACAATGGTGATATATTAGGAAAAATTCTATTTAATTTCTTTTTTGAGTAATGTAATCTATGTAATACTTTGAATTGTATCAAAGTATGTCTGGCATTTAACGAACAGCGATGAATTCATTGTAAGCTTTCTTCCCAAAAATCTTCTGATATCGGTAAACCAGTTTCATTTTCCCATTTTTGTCGAAATGATTCAGTTGTTGGTATTTCCCTGTCCAAAAGAATGTTATATATATATGCTATTAATTTTTCTGTGTTTGGATGCTTATTAAGTACTTCAGTAAACCTGGATCTCTATTTCTGTAATCTTGCGTATTTGATTTGACATAATCTCTGATTTGTAAATATCTAAATAAATTATTTGCTTGCAATCCATAAATCTCTTTCAACTCCTGAAATGAGAGAAATTTCCCATTCCTGTAAAGATGTTCTATCCTTATTATTCCTAAATTTTTCCAATGTCTAAACCCCACATCCAATGTCGAGGGCTTAAACGGAGGATTATTCATAATTGGTAAACAAAGCAGCATAGTTTCTAAATGTGAAGTCTTAACGATTTGTTTCCAAATACGTATATTATTTAAAATTATAGGATTTTCCTTATATGTTTTTTTTTGTACCACCCTTGGGGCAAGGAGTATTGTACTTATATCGAAGGGTAAACAATCTTCCTTTTCTATTCTTAACCAAACTGGGTCCTGTTCCATATGTACCAGCCAAAAATCAAAGTTCTTAATCTGAACCGCCCAAAAATAATATAAAAAATTAGGTAGAGCTAGGCCACCATTTATCTTAGATTTACATAAGTGTATTTTACTTATTCTGTGATTTTTATAATCCCAAATAAAGCTGTTGACAATTAAAAAAAAAAAAAAATTTAGGAAGATGGCTTGAAATAAATATAGTAATTGTGGCAAAAAAAAATCATTTTAATGGCATTTATTCTACCAATCATCGGTAATGTTTTCCAATATAAGATATTATTTTTAAATTTATTTAGTAATTGGGGGAAATTTGATTTAAATAGAGAATTATAAGATTTTGATACATTAATTCCAAGATATTTAATTTGATTAATAACTATTTTAAATGGAAATTTTTGTAATTTATTCAATTTTATTCCTGTTATAGGCATAATTTCACTTTTATTCCAATTAATTCTATATCCTGAGAACATACTAAATTCAGTTCTAATATCAAGTAATTTAGGAATACTAATCTCCGGTTTTGTTATGTATATCAAAACATCATCTGCATATAAAGATATTTTGTTAATTGTGGTTTTAGTATTGTATCCATAAATTTATGGTTCTGATCTAATCCTTTTGGCTAATAATTCTATAGCGAGTGCAAATAATAAGGGTGATAACGGACAACCTTGTCTACGACCCCTAGAAAGATTAAATTTTGCTGATAACATTTAATTTGTTAGGATTCTTGCTGTTGGGCCAGAGTATAAAATTCTAACCCATTTGCAAAATCCTTCTCCCAGTTGAAATTTCTGCATTATCCTAAATAAGTAAGGCCATTCGACCTGGTCAAACGCCTTTTCTGCATCCAGGGATATAACTGCTAATTCAATATCATTCACTCTTTTCGAATAAATAATATTAAATAGACGTCTTAAATTATAAGTGGAATATCGTTTAGGAATAAAACCTGTTTGATCATGATGTATTAATTTATTGATCACTAAACTTAACCTTTGAGATAACATTTTTGTTAATATTTTTTTATCTGTATTTAAAAGAGCTATTGCTCTATATGATCCTGGGTATTCTAGATCTTTATCTGCTTTAGGAATAAGTGTAATTGTGGATTCTTTTAGGGTTTCTGGAAGCTGTTCTTGCTCATAGGCATCTTTATATATAGTTTATAGCCGTGGGGCGATCAAATCATGAAACTTCTTATAAAATTCAACACCTAATCCATCGGGGCCAGCAGCTTTACCGTTCTTCAATTATCTAATTGATTCCTCAATGTCTTTTGCTGATATTTCAGCATCTAATAATTCTCTACCTTCCTGATCTAATCCATTAATATGACATTCCTGGAGAAATGCTTCCATTCCATCGGATTGATCCATCACCTTTGATGTGTAAAGTTTTTGATAGTATTGTTGGAATCTATCATTAATGTCTTTTGGTAAAGTTAATATTTCTCCTTGTTCAGATCTGACCTTATATATCATTTTTTCTTCATCTGATTTTCTTAGTTGACGAGCTAACAATTTTTGTGGTTTATCCCCGAATTCAAAATATACTTGTTTGGTCTGTTGAAAAAGTTTAATAACATACTTTGATTGTATCTCATTTAACTTATATTTTAATGTTGCAATTTTGTTATGTATAACCCTAGATGGAGACACAGCATTTTCCATGTCCAACTGCCTTATTTCATTTTCCAAATTCCGTTGAATCTTTCGGTTTTCCTTATTAAGATGTGCCTGCGCAGATATTATAGCACCACGTATAAAAGCTTTAAATGTGTCCCATAAAAGAGACGATGAAATTCCAGGTTTATCATTAGTCTCAAAGAATAATTCAATCTGTTTAACCAGATAATCATAACAAGCCTTATCATTTAATATTTGAGGATTAAGTCTCCATTGCGAATATCTATTTGTTATACCCTTTAAATTAATCTTGAATGTTAATGGAGCATGATCCGAGATAATAATATTATGATATTTTGAGTCATACGTAAATGGGACAAGCTTTGAATCTATTAGAAAATAATCTATCCTAGAATAAGTTCCAAATACCGGAGAGTAAAATGAGTATTCTCGACCATTGGGATTATCATTTCTCCAAATATCCTTGACATTAGCTGAACTAATAAATGAATTTATGAATTCACTTGATTTAGATATTGCCTTCCTTTCAGTTGATGATCTATCTAAATAATTATCCAAAGTGCAATTTAAGTCACCCCCAGTTATTAAATTGTGCTGTGTTACTATAGGAATAGTGTTGAATATTTTCTTAAAAAACAACGGATTATCAAAATTAGGTCCATATATATTCATAAGTACAACCTTCTTCGAGTATAATTCACCCGTAACTATTATGTATCTACCTTCAGGATCTTCTATTATTGAACTATGTTTAAATTGAATACCCTTACGAATAAGTATAGCAACTCCTCGAGATTTATGAGTAAATGATGAATGGTACACTCTAGAAATCCAATTTGCCGTTAATCTATATTGTACGTCCTTTTTTAAATGGGTCTTTTGAAGATAAATTATATCTGTTTTCATTCTATTTAACTGCGCCAAAACCTTACCTCTTTTAATTGGTTCATTAATACCTTTTACATTCCAACTACAGAAGGTGATTCCATCACCCCCTTTTTTCCTGTTAATGTCTTGCATTTTGGTATTATGGTGGATTATAATGAGGTAGATGTCTCAGCATATTCATCCCAATTTTGTACCTTAGTTTGTGATCAACAAATGTTAATAATAATAACTTTATCTGACATACGTATCTCCTCCAGTCTACTGTATAATACCATTCATAAGTAAAATAATATAATTCAATGTATAACATATAAAAAACAATATAAAAATAAAAATAAAAAAAGTTAATAATATTAGTAGAAAAGTGCAGGAAAAAAAAAGTGACTATTACTACGTTAAGTGTGATTAGTGTAAGCCACACTAGCGTGGCTATTAATCTACGGACTTCCGTTGGGGAAAAAAAAAGATGTTTATAATTCCAGCTCCGTAAATGCCTTAAGGGCAATATATTTAAGGGCGGGGTGTTAAATTTCTATACTTATTAATGCTTTATTATTTTGACTACTACTATCATTTTTAATTGTTTAAGGAGGAGTAACATACATTTTTAAGTAATGGTTAGTACTAAACTATTACTATTGTATATTAATTTATTATTAATAATCATTAAGCTCTCCATGTCCAATGATTTTAAAAGTTCATCATTCTTCCTCCTTCTTGCTGGGTAAACATCGGCATCAGGTAAGTGTTAAATATGATTCAAGTTCATTATTCTTCATCCTCATCTTCATTTTCTCTCTGTGTTCCCTCGGCTTCTCTTTCTTCTTCCTCTTCCAGCTCCTTCTCGATATTACGAGAAGGAGCTGGAAGGCTATTACGCTTAATGAAGTGGTGCTCTTTATTCTCATAGCTTACTCGTAGTGTGGCAGGATACATCAGGCCATATTTCAGGCCCTTTATATTCTTGAGGATGTGTCTTGTTTCAGTAAATAAGGCTCTTCTCTTGGCCACTTCCGCAGGATAATCTCTGAATATGCTGATCTTGTCGCCATCATAAAGCAGATTCTTCTTACGAATTATTATCTTCATCATATCTTCCAAAACATGATCGTAGACCACCTTCACAATCAATTGTCTTGGTGGTGAGCCCGTCTTTGGACATCGTCTCAGTGCCCTGTGCGCTCGGCCAAGCAGGGGTGCTTGCTCCAGATTCAAGACATTTTTCAGAAGATTTGCAGCAAACTCTCTTGTCTTGTACTCCCTCCTTGCCTTCACGCATGCCCACAATACGCAAGTTCTGGCGCCTTTGCCTTCCCTCCAAGTCAATACATTTCTCAGTTATTTTATTCAATAAATCTGTTAAACGCTTGTTCTCGGAGAGAAGTTTCTCATTCGCCTTAGTACTTGAGTCAGCAAAAATAGTCAGTTCTTTTATTGCTTCGTGTTGTTGATCAAGTGATCTTTTAATAGGTTCCAACTTAAGATCAACCGCGAGTTCCACACCACCAACTATGTGATTTACTTCGTCCATCTGTTGTTTTAGATCAGCATCTGCTTTTATCTTCCATTCATCCATCATAATTTTTACTGTAGTTATAACTTATTTTTTCAATTCATCTTTAACTTGCTCTTTGAATACTTCAATATCAGTTCTGAGTAACTTACTCTTCTTTATAATCCTTTTTCATTTTTTTAAGCTCACCCATAATGGTAGTTTTCAGATCTTCCATTTCAGATTTCTTCCTTGGAATATCCTCCAGAGAGCCAGTCAAACTCGAGGCCGAGGCTTCAGCTGGGCCTACTTCTCTTTTCAGCACTGTTTTTTTCGGTTTGGGGGGGGGGTTCTTTGAGTCGACATTAACGCCAGTAAAGTCGCGCGCCTGATGATGTCACAGACCCTATCAAGCTGCCGGTGCCATTCACAAACGTTCCTCTCTGGTGAGTAGCTTTAAATAACCCCGTTTTCTCCCGTTTTTAATGCAATTTTTATGGAGCTGGACGGCGCTAGTTCCCCCTACTCCATAGCGCCACCGGAAGTCTCCAATCAAAGCATGCGTATAAAGCATTGAATGTGCGTAGAATGCAAGCATAGGGAGAAGTTAGAGAAATCAATATTCATACCACTGGGCTGTAAGCTACCCAAGCGAAATATGAGATGCTGATCCTCCAATTTGTGTTTAACCTCACTCTGACAATGGAGGAGACCTACTGTAGGACAGAAAGATCTGTGTGGGAATGGGAAGGAGAATTAAAGTGTTCAGCAATTGGGAGATCGGGCAGATTCAGGCAGATTGTACGAAGGTGTTCAGCAAAATTATTGTTAAAGTCTAGTTGATATCATTGTTGCTTTGCTTTTATTGTCTTCAGTTTTGGATGTTTCATTTGACCCAAATATTTTTCACTATTGGATATATTTAAAAAAAAATCTAGAACAGTGAATAGTTTAATTTCTCCATCAGATATTACTCATTAGGTTAGTTCTGTCTGAGGAAACTTTAAATTAGAGAGATTCATGTGGATGAATTCTGTGTTGTGTGATTTAAGGTAAAAGGCTAGCACTATAGCTTGCGAAATTAGGAATTAAACCAATTGTGGAGGGAATTTGAGATCTCATTGTTTATCATAATGACTATCATTATTCACAAGAATCAAGCGTGTGCTCATTACAAGGGTGAGAAAGAAAATTTAATTAAACTGAAATGTCTGAGCAACTTCCAAGTGATCCTTCACACATGATTCTCACTTAAGTTTCACAACAATTCAAACAAAAAGTTGTTAAATTGAATTCCAATATTCATTTGAAGAATAACATCCATTATATAGTATTAGCAACAAAAGTGAAATATATTGGAACATAAACATTAATATATATTTCCTGTGCTGGTATTTAACGTTCAGTACACTTGCAGAAAATTACTGCTTGGATAATCCTTTTTCATGCATGCCTACATTTTCAGTTTGTGTTTCCATTGTGAGATTCCCTGTCAGGTCCACAGAAAATCATTACTCCCTTCAATGCTATCTACAATAATGGCTGGGGGTAGCTGGTAAGTGTTGAATGTATTTTTTTTCCTGTTTTAATTGCAACTGGGCGGCACGGTGGCACAGCGGTAGAGTTACTGCCTTACAGCACCAGAGACTCGGGCACGACCCTAACTATGGATGCTATCTCTGCGTAATTTGTACGTTCTCCCTGTGACCGCGTGGGATTTCCCCGGTTTCCTCCCACATTCTAAAGATGTATCAGTTTGTAAGTTAATTGGATTTGGTAAAGATGGTAAATTGTTGTTAATGTGCAGGATAATGCTAGTGTACGGGGATCGCTGGTCCGCGCAAACTCGGTGGGTGAAGTGTTTGTTTCCGCGCTGTATCTCCAAACTAAACTAAACTTCATCTCTTTTTGATAATTTCTACTTACATTTTTATTTTATAACATTAATTTAATATATTTGAGGTGGAAGTAAAATAGGTGGAAGAGTTGGTTGTTTTACTATTCAGGGAGAATATTACAATGGCACTCAGAGAGGACATATTGCCGGGTTTGCCCACTGAAGCGATATGGGTAGAGCTAACTGAACAAACACTCAGTATGAAGAGAATTGTACTAGAGGCCTCTCAATAGCCAGCAGGAGATAGAGGAACAAAGATGTAGACAAATTACCAAAATAAGCCAAAGCAACAGGATTGCTGCAGAGGGCAACTTCAACTTCTTCAATATTGACTGGGTCTTGCTCGGTTCAAAATATTTTGATGGGTATCCAAGAAGGTTTCCAGTTCAGTTTAGTTTACTGCCACATGTACACTGTCACATGTACAGTGAAATATATTGTTGCATGCTATCCAGCCAGCAGAAAAACAATACATGATTACTATCAAGCCATACAGTGTGCTGTGTATTTACAGTGTATTACAATACAGGGGAATAACGTTACACTACAGGGGAATAATCACTTATCTCCTTTGTCTTGCTGACATTGGTAGCATACAATACAATACAATACAATACAATCATTGAGGTTCAAACGAAATTTAGTTTCTGCAGTCATACAAACAAGAAAATATCCAAGACACAACACAATTTATGCAAACATCCATCGCAGTGAATCTCCTCCTCACTGTGAAGGAAGGCAAAGTCTTATCTATCCCCTGCACTGCCCATTCTCCTCCCAATGTCAGAATCAAAGCCCCCGGCGGGCGATGGTAAATAAGTCCCGCGGACATTCAGACTGCGCCAGGCAATGCAAGGCCGCGCTCCGGGTCTTGATGTTAGAGCCCCCGGCAGGCTCTAGCAAGACCCGCGGCCATTAAAGCCGCGCCGGTCAATGTAAGGCTCAGCTCCAGGTCATTTTCCACCCCCATAACTCGGGCGGGAGAAGTTGCCGCCGCGGGAGCTCCGAAAAGTGGTCTCCCACCAGGGATCTGCGAGCTCCCATTGTTACCGTCCACCGGCCTGCAGCTGGAGCCTCCGAATCTCCGGGGTCAGGCAGCAGCAGCGCACCACCACAGCTCCTCTCATTCCTAACTCGGCCAGCTCCACTACAGTGAGTAGTCCGCAGGCTCTGCGACTGGAGCCCCATGTCCGGTTGGATGCCGCTTCACGGTGCTAGGCCCCAACGGCAATGGAGACCCGACAGAGGAAAGGTCGGGTCCTCCGTACAGGGAAAAGATTTTAAAAGTTTCCCCCACCCCCCACAAATGTACAGCTAAAAAAAACATTAACTACATTCTGACATTCCTAAAAGTATGGAATATTCTAACACAAGGAGGGATCCATTGGAATTTCTACTGGAAAACAAGCCTGGCCAAGTGACTGACATTTAAATGGAAAAGTATTTTGAGAAATGTGATCATATGTTTTAAGATAGTTATGAATAAAAATAAGTCTGGACCTTAAGGGAAGGTCCTAAATTTGGGTAAGGCATATTACAGCATTATTAGGCAGATGCCAGGGAGAGTAAGTTGGGAGCAGTTGTTATTGTATAATTCAACACAGGGCCGGCTTTAAGCCGATTGTACCAAATGCTCCCAATTGGGCCCCGCTCCTAAGGGGGCCCCGTGCTAATTTTCCATATTTCATACGGAAATATGAATTTGCATTGTTAAATAGATTTAACAAAAACATTTGCCTTATTTAAAACGAACATGGATAAAAACCGCTGCACCGGCTATCAGACAAAAACGATTTGTTAACTACCACTGTTAGCACTTGTTAACAGCCAGTAGTTAACACGTAGTTATACAATGTGTCATAAATGCATTGATCCACATTCCTCAGTAAATGTAATTGCATTTTGACCAAGTATTAATGAGGCCGCGTTCCTTTGAATAATATTCACAACACTCCCTGAGACCGGGCTTGTAGTGATTCTGTGATAATGGGTGCTATAGAAAGTGGCCCGATTCCATGGCAGAATTGTTTCCACACCAGCCTGAAGCACTTCAGCCTCTTAGCCCTGTGACCAGCTGTTTCAAGTTTTGTACTGCTGTTGGACTGAAACCAGCTCTTTATTATTTTGTTTCATGGTGCCTGCTGCTTTGGTGGCAGGCACACCATCATGTTTACATTGCCAGCTAACCACTGATTTATTTTCAAGTGGTCAGTGCAAAGTCTGCCTTCTTAAAAACTGGTATCGTTGTCAAAAGTGACTTGCCACGTGAAATGGGCACTTGTAAAAATAAACCCCAGTATCCTCTGAGCTACATGATACTGTATTGTTCAATATTCTTGCTAATTGTCGTATTAGCATTTCAATGCTGCGTGCGCTTCAGCATGGGGCCACCCATTAGTTAGATCGCAGTGGAACATAGTATTAAATCACAAGCGATGGCAGATGCTGCAGATCTTGAGCAAAAAAATCAAACTACTGGAAGAATATTGAGTAACACCATCTAGTGAAGCCACCTTACAAAGGGATGCTCTTTGGAGGTGAATAGTCACTTCCTGACTAACTGCTGACATTTTTTAACTTGGCGCAGAGTGCAATGGTTACCCGTTTTCTATTGCACAAATGCATGAGTGAAGAGTCGAGTCAAGAATGTATAATTGCCATGTGTACCCACAACAGAACAATGAAATTCTTATTTGCAGCAGCATAACAGGCATGTAAACACAATACTCATAGATTGTATGACAGCATATGCGAAACGACTAAATTCAATAACTTAATAACCCTAATACTAGTGTGTGACAGCCTTGCTGCAAGTTTCATTAGGTTAACCCATTACAATGCAGGTATTATTTCTGTTCAAGTGGTACTTTCTGAATGCGTCCAGGAACTATGACAGTGGCCATGGTCATGTGTAACTGAAGTAGCGCTACTCCCTCTTCACTTCCTGGAGTGCACCACTGGCTCGCTATTGTTTGCAATGTTTGCTTTTCAAATATATTCAAGTATTCCGCCTGTCTTCCTCCTGCAAAAACGTAATGCATTAATAACATGTCTCAATCTCGTTGGGTTAGTTCACCTTATCAATTGCAACTCTCCAGAATGCAGCTTTCTTTACTCCAGAATTTAGTGTCTACCTTTAATCCGTGATCCGCTGAAGAAACAACATGATAGACCACTCTGGAAGTGCAGGTTTTGCTGTACACTTCATACTGTAGAACACATCATAATACACCTTGAGTGATTTAATGGGGTTAGTTTATTTTTTTTAATCTGTCGTCTAGAATTAATCGATACCCACCCAATGTACCTTATATCAGATTTAAATTGGAATTCCGATTTTTTTTGTTATCCTATTTTTCAATTTTTTTATGCCCGATTATTTGGCGGCCAATCAACCGACCAGCTTGCCTTAAAATTCCCTTGCCATCAACTCCTCCCGTCCCGGCTGACACACTTTGGCTGGGAACCTGGGGCTCTCCAAAAATGTTCCCAATTGGTCCCCGCACCTCCAAAGGCCGGCCCTGATTCCACATCTGACATATGAGAGTTGTTTGAAGGCCAGATGATCAGAACTGGCATATTCCATTAAGGAGGAAGGATAAGGATGGCAAGATAATGGAACTTTGGATGAGCAAATAGTAGGGGAAGTAGAAATAATCCAAAATCCAGTGAACCTCATATGAGTGGTAGGAAAACAATTGGAGAGGACTTTTCAGGATTGAATTTACTCAATTTGGAAGATATTAGGTTAATACAGGCAGTTAGCATGGCTTAATGTGCAGCAGGCCATGTTTCTCAAACTTGAGTGAGTTTTTCAGGAGGTGATAGAAGTGATCGATTAGGATAGGTCAGAAGATGTTCTCGACATTGCAGCTGATAAAGGCTTACCTCATGGCAGGCTGAACCAGAAGATTACATTGGATCCACTGTGACTTGTTCATTTGGATTCATAACTGGCTTACTCATAGGAGACAGAGGGTTGTGGTGAAAGGTGTTATTCTGGCTGGCGATCTGTAAATAGTGGAGTTCCATAGGGATCAGTGCTGGGACCTCTATTGTTTGTGATAATATAAATGACTCAGACATAAATGTTGAAGGGTCTCGTCCCGACATGTCACCCCATCAGTCTGAAGAAGGGTCTGGACCCGAAACGTCATCCATTCCTTCTCTCCAGAGGTTCTGCCTGTCCCGCTGAGTTACTCCAGCATATTGTGTCTATCAGACATAAATGTAGATAAGGATCTACATTTCTCAGTTCTCCCACCAGTCTTTGTTTGTAGGTTTGCAGACAACACCAAAATTGCAGACAGTGTCATAGGCTGGTAAAGTATACAGATGGGTAGAGATTAGCTACAGAAATGTGTGGAGAAATGGCAGATGGAGTTTAATCCAAGCAAGTATGAGATTTTGCATTTTGGGAGGGTGAATGTAGGGGGAAAGTATTCAGTTAGTGGCAGGACCCTTTACAGCATTGCTGCACTGAGGGATCTTGTGGTCCAAGACCATAGCTTTCTGAAAGTGACAACACAAGTAGATAGACTGGTGAAGAAGGCATATGGTAAGCCTCCCTTCAAAGGTCAGGGTATGGAATATGTGTCAGGAACTTATGTTGCAGCTTTTTTTAGGGCTTTAAGCTCCATTTGGCGTATTGCTACAGTTCTGGTCGCCCCAATACAGGCAATGATATGGAGGAAAGAACTGCTGTGTAGAAAAGAAAAATTGAAGGTAGACACAATTCCTCCCCTCCCAATTTGACCTTTCTGTCCTGGGCCTCATCCATTGCCAGAGTGAGGTCCAGCGCAAATTGCTGGAACAGCACCTCATATTTCGCTTGGGCAGCTTACACCTCAGTGGTGTGAACATTGACTTCTCTAACTTCAAATAGCCCTTGCTTTCCTTCTCTCTCCATCCACTCCCCCTTCCCAGTTCTCCCACCAGTCTTACTGTATCTGACTACATTCTATCTCTGTCCCGCCCCCTCCCCTGATATCAGTCTGAACAAGGGACTCGATCCAAAATGTCACCCATTCCTTCTCTCCAGAGATGCTGCCTGTCCCACAGGAAATTATGTGGGGTCTTTGGTGCACAAGAGATTTGCAAGAATGCTGCCTAGAAATTAAACAAACTTGGATTGTTTTTTCTGGAGCATTAGATGCTGAGGGACACCTGATAGAAGTATATAACATTGTGAGAAGTGTAGACAGGATAGGCAGTCAGAACCTTTCTCCAAGGGTGAAAATATCAAAGTACATAGCTTTAAGGTGAGAAGGACAACATTTTAAAAGTGATGTAGGGAGAAAGTGGGGGCCTGGAACAGCCTGCCAGGGGGATGGTGGAGGCAAATATAATAGTGTCATTTAGGAGGCTTTGAGATAGACACATTGATTAAAGTGATGGAGGGTTATGGGCCATGTTCGGGCAGAGGTGATTAGTTTAATCTGGCATCATATTTGGCACGGACATTGTGGGCCATGGTTCTGTTCCTGTGATGTAGTGTTCTGTGGTTTATTTGACCAGATTTTAAATGTCCTTGACATTCCAGGAAGTATTAACGCTTCAGAGGAAACACCATTTTGCTCACAATGCATTTGTAATAAAAAGGGATAGGAACTTACAGAATTAACCCGACAAGACCAAGTCAACAGCGTTTAATTGGTATATGCATCAGGACAAAGAAATTTCATTTCGGAGTCATGTGAGTGACTTCGTGAAGAGCCCGCCGGCGCGCATGCTCGACATATCGTCGTACCGTGTTGCTGCGACGGCTGGCGGTGGAGCGCGCTCCTCGCCAGCCCTTCATAAGGGGCCACGGAGGTAAGTATTCTACCTTTAGTTGGTGGTCCTTGTTGTCTGATTATGTCTTGCAGCAAGGCCATGGATGGGAGTTTCAAGGGCCGGAGGATGTCTGGACGAATTCGACGGCCAACAGTTCCGGGGCCATTACCATCGGCAGTACCTGCAACGCAGGCCGGGACTCAGGCGGAGATGTGGGTAAGCCCTGTGATTACAGGTCCAGATCCGCCAGCACACCACAGCTCGGAGGAGTTCGACGAGGAGGAGTGTGGTGTGCCGCCAGAGCAGGGGGACCCTGCCATGGCAGTCAGGTCGTCAGCGGGCTCGCTGGCGACCTCGAGCAGGGCACGTGCCGTTGCACGGCCTGTTCCACTCAGCCCTCTGAGAAGGGGGAGGGCAGGAGCCCAGAAGCCTAACCCTGTCAGGGCCAAGGCATTGCCTGCCGCGGAGGAGCGGTCAGGTTCCAGGGCGAGACCCGGGGCGGCTGTGAGGTCCAGCCGGCACACCCCGACTCTCGACGCCGGGACGGGTCGGTTGAGTCGGGTCTCGTCACGGTCGCCGAGCCCCCCATGGATGGGTGGGCGAGACCATGCGTCGGCAAGGTCCACGATGTGGGCAGCCGGCAAGACTGCGCGGGCTTCAGGCAGCCATGCTTCGGCGGGTGCCGACACCACGCCGCAAGTGTCCTTAGTGGCAGCGGCTTCAGCTCCCGCTAAACGGAGGCGGTTGAACACGCCCGCGCAGGAATCGCGCAGTTTCGCCTCGGCGGCTGTTAGCGACAACTACCGGCACCGGCAGGGCCTCGACGAGGTGCGGGCCGATGACAGGAGCCTGGTTTTCTTTTCAGAGCCGGAGGACTCCGACCACCTGAATGTTCAGGGTGAAGGACGTATTGACCGTATGGAGCGGCTGCTGGAGCTCCTGCTTCAACGTCAACAACAGCAGGGCAGCAACAGGCACAGGGCGTCTTCACCAACATCTACTATCAGCCTGGAGCAGCAGGAGGAGGAGGTTCTGGTGGATCCCGTACCACCTCCGTTGGAGGTGCCGGCGGAGGAACTCTTGGATGTGGCGACCAAATTCGCGGCCCCACATTCATCTGGTCTTCCTCTAAATACAAAGCTGGCAGCCACAGTGGACTTTCTTAATAATCAGGTGCTGCAGGAAGAAGTCCTCATCCAGGCTATGAGCCGTCACAAGGCTCCATCAAATTGCAACTCCCTCAACGTGCCTGTGGTCAATACGCCAATATGGGGCAACATCAGTGCGGCTATCCGTCACCAGGAGCTAAAATTGCAGCGGATCCTGAAACTCCTCACGGCCGGTATTACCGCCTTTGCGCGGTCGGTGGACGGGGACGAACTGAATTTGGACCAGGAAGATGCTCTGGCCCTATTGTGCGCGACCCAGCACGAAATCAACGGGTTTCGCAAAAACAGCATCCGCCCAGCACTCAACCCGAAGTTTGCAGGATTGTGCAAACCACCGCCGCCGCCGCCCCCCGTCAGCTCTTTGGTGAGGACTCTTCGAGAGTCAAAGAGCTTGACGAACAAGCCAAACCGGTGGGGATCATGCGCTCTCAGAGTGCCCCCACACCGTCAGGCTCAAAAGCTCCATACATTCGTTCACGAGGGTCGGCCAGTGCCTCGACGAGGACTCACCCTCCAGCTCCACAACGACAACAGCACCAGACGCAGCACCAAGGGTCTTTTTTAGGACAGGGTCGGCAGAGACCTTGGTGGAAATCGAAGACGCCGCGCCCTCAAGCCAACCCAGCACCTCCACGGCCACCCACATGTGTCAAGGACCGCCGGTAACCACGGAGGTGAGGGGGTCTGGTTCTCTTTTTTCTCTCTGTTTAACTTCCCATGTTGGTGGTCGTTTACGGTTGTTTTTGGGTGCATGGGGTAATTTTACTGGTGATGAGTATGTGTTGAGGAATATTCAGGGGCATAAAATTGAGTTTATTAATGGCGACATTCCTCCATCCCAGCACATGCCTGGTCGTACGTTTAAATTGTCTGCTGCAGAACAGGCAGCAGGTTATAGGAAATTTTAAGTCTGGAACAGAAGGGTGTGATTGAGAAAACGGTGCATGAGCCAATTGAATTTGTTTCGAACATATTTACTAGACCGAAGAAGGATGGAGGCTGTCGTGTCATTATTGATCTAACCCGTTTGAATACGTTTGTAACATATACTCATTTTAAAATGGATACGTTTGAAACAGCAAAGTCATTGATTTCTCATGGTTGCTTTATGGCATGCATCGATTTGAGGGATGCATATTATTCAGTATCCATCCAGAAATATGATAGAAGGTTTTTGAAATTTATCTGGATGGGGCAACTTTGGCAGTATAAGGCTTTGCCTAATGGGCTCACTACAGCCCTAGATTGTTCACTAAATTGGTGAAGCCAATCATGGCTTATTTGAGACAACGACATCATATAGTTATGGCCTATTTAGATGATGTCTTTATTGTGGGCCACACCCTGCAATTGGCCGAACAGGGTGTTGCAGCTGCTGTCAATATATTTCAACAATTAGGATTCATTGTCCATCCAGAGAAATCGAAGTTCTGCCCTGCCTAGGTAATTAATTACCTAGGGTTCACGGTGAACTCAATGAGCATGAGGATAACTATACCAATTAACAAAATTGAGGAAGTCACTCAGGTGTGCAGAGATTTAATTGGCACCAATATACCATCGATTCGGCATACAGCCACAGTTATTGGCAAGCTAGTGGCTTTGTTTCCGGCAGCACGATATGGACCTTTGCATTATCAGAATTTGCAAAGAGCTAAAATTACTGCGTTAAAACGGAACGCTGGTCATTATGATCGATCAATGCAGCTGCCGTCCGAAGCGATAACTGAGTTGCAATGGTGGGTGTGTCACATTAGCAACTCATTCAAGCCTGTTAGGGAGGCTAATCCGGTGGTATATTTACAGACTGATGCAAGCTCCAATGGCTGGGGAGCTACTGATAATTGCTCTAGTTGTGGGGGCAGATGGGACACCCTTGAGTCGTCGATGTTGTTGACTCAAGGGATTAACTATTTGGAGTTGCTGGCAGCATTCCACGGACTTCGTGCATATTGTTCCAAGCTTGTTGGAGCACACGTCCGTCTCCAAATAGACAACACCACAGCTGTGGCATATTTAAACCATATGGGTGGTACCAGGTCAGTTTCATGTGACAAATTGGCTAACTCAATTTGGCTCTGGTGTGTTCAAAGAGACATTTGGATTTCAGCGACCTATTTGCCAGGTGAACTTAATACTGTGGCGGACACCAGGTCACGCAAATTTAATGACAATATTGAATGGATGTTGCATCCTGAGATTTTTTCTAAATTTGGTAAACCGGACATTGACCTTTTTGCGTCACGGTTAAACCATCAGGTACCAGCCTACGTTTCATGGGAACCAGATCCTGGGGCAATAGCGCTAGATGCATTCTCGCTGGACTGGGGGAATTGGTTTTTCTATGCCTTCCCCCCCGTTTTGCCTCATCAGTCGGGTATTGCGAAAGATTCAGGCAGATGCTGCCAAGGGCATCCTTATTATACCCGACTGGCCCACGCAGCCTTGGTATCCGGTGGTCTTTGACATGCTCAACGAACCTTGGGTCCTTTTGAAGGGTTGCCCGCAATTGGTTACTCACCCTGTCTCAGGGGAGCCACATCCCTGCCATGGCTATTTAAATTTGTTGGCTTGCAGGTTCTGAACAGGCCGTTAGTCCAATATGGCCTCTCGGCTCGGACCATGGATACCATTGGGGCGTCGTGTCGAGAGTCCACAAGGCGAAGATACCGCTCGCATATTAAGAAGTGGGAAGCCTACTGCAGCCGCTCTCGCATCACGTACGATGACGTGACAATAACCGACGTCCTGGAATTCCTCGCGGGGTTGCACCATGATGAACACTTAAGTTACAGTGCCATCAACAGCGCCAGAAGTGCGCTATCATTCTACCTCAATACTGGGGTAGGATCCAACAGGCTAGTGTCCAGACTCATGCGGGGTATATTCAATATGAATCCGCCTACACCACGCTATAATATCACCTGGGATGTCAGGGACGTATTAACCCTGCTCAGGACGTGGTCTCCCATGGAAGGGCTCCAACTGGACCAACTCACCATGAAGCTGGTGATGTTACTAGCGCTGACTTCAGCTCAGAGGGTACAGACACTACACAAACTTTGTGTCGACAGAATGACCCCTACAGAAGTAGTATTTTTCATTGACGAGCTACTAAAGCAGCATAGACCTGGGTGCACAGGGCTGCAGCTGAAGTTCCCGGCATACCCCGCAGATGCTAGGCTATGTTTAGCCGCACATATCTGCCACTATGTCAAGGTGACGGCACGCATCAGAGGAATGGAGAGATACCTGCTTGTCACTCATAAGAGACCTCATCATCGAGTGACAGTCCAGACGATATCCAGGTGGCTTCGAGTCGTCTTGGGTAAGTCAGGTATCGACACTAATGTGTTCAAGTCTCATTCCACCAGGGCTGCATCGACGTCAGCGGCGAGGGTCATGGAGGTGCCCATGGACCAAATTCTCGCCACAGCAGGATGGGCTAATGAAGCTGTGTTCCAGCATTTTTATAACAAGCCTGTTGCTGCTCCTCTACAGTTCGCAGAAGCCGTGCTGAATGCAGGTCAAGAACGTGGAGATGTCCCCGCATGAGGGGTTTTTGATTTGTTATTAATAAATATGCTCTTGTTTTGCAGTATGAACTATTGAGCAAGTTTGTTCCTCCCATCCATCCCTGGTAGTGGTGTGTCAGCATGGACCAGGGTGTGTAATCACAGAAGCTTTGAAGTCTTCACGAAGTCACTCACGTGACTCCGAAATGAAATAGTAAGATTGAATGAGAACTTACCAGTTCGAAGGTTGATCTTTATTTTATGAGGAGTCGAAGTGAGGGATTTCGTGCCCTCCTCGCCCAACCCTCAATCACCTTCATCTGGTAATCTTAGTCACTTCAATCTTACTATGCGAAGTCATTCCTATTGTTGGTTTCTGTGATTCCACGCCGCTACTTTGAAGTATGTCGAGCATGCGCGCCGGCGGGCTCTTCACGAAATCCCTCACTTCGACTCCTCATAAAATAAAGATCAACCTTCGAACTGGTAAGTTCTCGTTCAATCTTACTATTCTTGCTTGCTATAGCTTTACAGGCACATTAAATGCAGTAACACAAAAAATAAATATACAATAAATGGTCAGTTATTCTAGGTAGACTAGACCGTTAGTGGAGGCCAAAGTATGTTGTGCAACTTTGACAGTCAAAATGGTCCGAGAACTAGGATGGGGGAGGGATGGAGAGAGAGGGAAAGCAAGGGTTATTTAAAGGGTTACTCCCTCCAACCCTCCCCATCCCAGTTTTCTGACCAGTTTGACTGTCCTCCAGATTAAATGTTATCTTTGTATGCCACATTGTCCCCCCTAGCTAACAATGATCTATTCTAAATTTTCCTTGAGCATTTCCTCTTTGATCTCTCGTTTTCACACCCTACCCTTCCATATCTCTGTGTCTACCTCTCCCCTGACTCTCAATCTGAAGAACTGCCTTGACCCGAACGTCACCCATTGCTTCTATCCAGAGATGTTTCCTGAGTTACTCCAGCATTTTGTGTCTATCTTCGGTGTCAACCAGCATCTGCAGTTCCTTCGTACGCCGCTTCATTCTGCTGTTGGGTTGAGGCCAGCTTTCAGGTTTAGAGTTTACTTATGCATCCATATTTTGACTATTTTTTAAGATATTTTTATAAAATCTCACTTAAAAAAAAAGAGTTTTTTGAGATAGGGCCCTTTGGTCTATCAAATAAGTGGCGACCAGCAATTCTTGCCTATCCTACACACATTTGGGACAATTTTACAGCCTTACTGAAGCCAATTAAACTACACATCTATAAGTCTTTGGATTGTGGAGTGAATCCAGTGCTCCCAGAGAAAATCCACCCAGGTCACGGGGAGAATGTACAAACTCTATACAGCCTGCATCCATAGTCAGGATCGAATATGAGTCTGTGGCACTACAAGGCAGCAAATGTACCACGGCGCCATTGTGCCACACTAAAGCCACGGTGCCATGGGGCAAACTGTGATGCTGCGCCTATACCCCGGCAGCAGCCCTGGCTCACCCACCGCGGAACCGGGAAACCCGCCATGAAGGTGGAAACTGCTGAGCCCAGCCCGTGCTTATACTCAAGGACCGAAGAACCGGAGAGGAGTGTGGACACAAGAACAAAGGGCTAAAGAGGAACCAGGGTCTTACCTTCAGTGCCCTCAAGGTCAGCTGTGGGAGGCGCCCCACCAAGCACACAGGTGAATGATGTCCAAGTAAGGAGAGTGACGATGGTTTGCTGGAATCTGCATCGAGGCGATAGCTGGAGGACCTGCAGCACTATATTTGTTAACACTATATATTAACACTATATTTGTTATTTATTGAACTTTTTCTTTTTTTTTTCTCTTCCCCCATTATGTACTACGTTTACATATTCACATATCCTGTTGCACTGCAGCAAGCCAGAATTTCATTGTCCCATCCGGGTGATATGACAATAAAACACTCTTGACTTGCCTCTTATCATTGTTCCTTAAGAACACATTTGCTTCTTTAACTGTTGATCGCCATTGAAATTGACAGGCAATCGGTTCTATTGAGACATGTGCATAGATACATGATTAAGTAATGTTACATATAGCTTTCAGTATTTTTAACAAGCAGTAACAAAACTAAACTTGCTATTCATGTCTTTTAATTTTGGAAATTATGCTGGAAAGATAATTTTGTTATTGCCAGTCTGAGACTCTCTTGCTCACTGACAAGCATTTCTAATGCATCTCTTCTGATAACGCATGGCTTCTTTCAAACACAACTATCATGTTATAGCAGAACTGCCTTTTTAGAAACAAGGAACTGCAGATGCTGGTTTAAGTAAAAAAATACACAATATGCTGGAGTAATTCAGTGAGGCAGGCAACATCACCAAATGCTCGAGTAACTCAACGGGTCAGAGAGCATCACAAAGTGCTGGAGTAATTCAGCGGGTCAGAGTGCATCACAAAGTGCTGGAGTAACTCAGCAGGTCGGACAGCATCCTTGCCCCTGCCTAACCCGCTGAGTTACTCCAGCACTTTGTCTTTTTTTAGAAAACCTGTATTAGGTTTTTTCCCCCAAAATGAAGTGTTAACGGTTAGAGATTTATGCTTGCTCCAGCTATATAGTTCATTGGGGACTCTAAGGAAGGCATTATCCATCAATCATTCCTACTAAATTAAAGTAGCTCAATACTATTTTTACAGTGCTGTGAAAATAATGCTTTGTTCAGCTTTTGGAAGACCATTTTACTTTGCTGCTGAATGATCAGGAAAGTCTTTTGTATGTTGAAACAAACCAACACCAGAATATCAACACTTTGATAAACCTACTCTTTTTATTTTCATGAGCCATTTTGTTACAAAATGTACACATTAATACATAAAGACACTATCATAAATTGAAGATGTAATGGGATCACACTGCTCCTCTATTAGTACATAATAAATACATCAGAGCAGATAATTGGTAGGTGTTTTAGCATTCCATCCGTATATCTGAAATAGTTGTGTGACTTCCATCTTGCCAAAAAAGGTACTGTGATAATTCTAGTTAAGAAAATGTGATGTACAAATGGATAGTATGTTACAGTACATTGCATTAGTCTTTTATTTTCTACATTGCCCAGTATTTTATTAAAATTATACTTGGGCTCTTGAATGACGTTTGGTTCAGGTGCTGCTTATTTCAATTTGCCAAACAGTCTGCAGCAAATTAGAAGTGCTGTGCTATGAAGCCACACACATCAATCGCACACGCACACACACATGCACCCACACACGCGCACGCACACATATGTATGCATGGAATCCACCTCTCATCCATTTATTTAAAAGTAGTAACATAACTATAATCTTTAGGAAGGGTATTTTGCCTGAATATGAAAGCATGCATTTTACATATGCAACTAACACAAGAGTTTTTGTTTAAATGAAATATTCCAATCTTACTGTTATGACATTGGCTATGTTCATAACTCTAAAAAATATTTACTAGTTGAAGGCTTTACATCTGAACTAAGCTGACTTGCATAATACATCATCTCAGCATGTTGCTGAATTCTATTATAGTGGTAGTAGTTTCTCCACTGATCACAGTCACTTCTTTTGTTTAGAATCTTTGAAGCTGTCCTTTAAAGTGCTTGATTGTTGATAACATTAAATAATATTTTCAAAGAGTTGCATGGATTTCATGATATTCTCATCCTATGCAAAAGAAAGCAGAAGACTGTGAATCTTGATATATTGTACAGTAAATCTGATCACAGCTGGGGGAAATGAAACTTTGCAAGACAAGACAGATACATTTTAAAAAAAGTAACATGAGACAAATAAATGTGGAATCCAGGGCATATAAATCTTGTACTGTGTTCCATGACCTGCTGCCTCAGTCCTGGGATTTTATTTTTCACTTTGACAGATAATAGCAATGATTGATTATAGCTCAATACATATTTGACATTTAGAAACTGAGTAAAATAGCATTGCGGATGTGATCTACAAGAATGATATGCAGTCATGATTAACAATCATTGAAAGTGCATAATGCCTGGGATTCTGATGTTCAGCACCATAGCTTCACAAGGAACAGTAATGATTCCATTCAGGCCATTACATCATGCAATAAATAGTAGGTTACAAGATGGAAGTTTGATTTGTTTCAGGTGTTCCAAAGTTCCATTTCTACAGGAGTGGTAAATTTCAAAAAGATCAAATTAAATATTAATAATTTAAGCATCTTATACAAATTAACAAAGATATGACTTGAAGGTTGAAATATCATGGCTTTCCACATTGAATACACACTTCCATTTAAAGCAGGGGAATCAAAGAATCTTGGAAACCATGGAGATGTTGACCACGTAGTCACTTGGCCTGTGTCAAGTCCTGATTGAATCCGTGTGCTCTATTCTGAGGTGCAGAATAGAGCACACAAACCAAGAACAATAGCCAAGAACAATAAGAGCTGGAATAGGTCATTTGTCTCCTTGCACCCGCTGTCCTGTTCAACAAGATCACAGCTGATCTGCTGCCTTAGGATCATATCCCTTGATTTCCCTAATACACAAAAATGTATCAGACTCAGCATTGAATGCAATCAATATCTGAGCTTCCACAGCCCTCCATAGTACACCATTTAAATATTAGTGTTGTTTCCATATAAATATGTGCCTGGTGCTTGGTGCAGACTTGTTGGAATGACATGCCCATGCTCTGTGACTCAATATCTCTTAATTCCCAATTCCTCAGCCATTTGAAACATCTTGCCGATTTCTACCCTGTTGAGACTTCTTATGAATCTTCTGTGTTTTAATGAGTTAACTTCTCAATCTTCTAAACTGGGAAATCCAGATATAGCCTACATAATCCCTCCTTATAAAAACGATCAGCATAATATTTTTTGGTTAAGAGCCAAAGTTGTGCATAATAATCCAGATGTTTTCTTGCCAAGGTCCTTTGTGGCAAGATAACTTTAGTCTGGTACCCAAATTATCTTACAATAAAGGCTATCTGCCTTCCTAATTTATCCCTGCACCTACGTATTAGCTTTTCAGTGACGTAACCACAAAACACCTTTTGCATGCAACATTTATTAATCTCAGGTCCATTTATAAACTCAGTGTTGTATTTCTTTCTACTGAAGAAGAAAGCTGCATATTTGTCAACACTGTATTTCATCTGCCATGGTGTGTCACACTCAGTTTATTTGTATCTCCTTGAAACCACGCAGATTCCCTCTTAATTTTTTTTTTAATCAGCAGATTTAGAGAACAAATCGATATAGATTGTGAAGTTGAAAAGAAAGTAATTTAGAGAATAAATATTAGGAGTTGGATCCCTGGGGACGGGGGTAAATTAAGTAACAAGTACAAGTGGCTACATCGAGGAAAATTGAAAGAATGGTGCAAGCTGGCCTGGAAGGAGAGGTAAAAATTGAAGAATTGCAACGATAAGGGACGGTTGAAGCCACAGAGGATTTTAAAGACAAAGATGAAAATGTTGAATGTGTGTATATGCTGTATTGTGCATCTTATTTGCATTTTTCCTATTTAATTGAATAAAATGTAATGTATAAACCTTTGAAACTTTGAAAGGTAGAATGTAAACTTGCCTCTAGGCTTTGAATGTCTAAGAGTATAAACTTTAATTATACAAGCTCTCACATGCATAAATGTTTAGAGGGGAGAAATATAGCAATTAAATGTTTACTTATGGAATCCGATTCATTCCTGCTCACAAATGCTCATAATCAGCACACTAATTCTCAATTTAATTCAAATCTGATCTAATTCTACTTGTATTTTGTTGTTCTTCACCAAATCTTTTAACATCAAACAAAAAAATAAAGAAATATTTTCTGTCCAAAATAATTTTGTGAACAATTAGTCTGTCATCAAATGATACTTAGAGTCAGTGCACAGTACAATACTTTCACCTCAATGTGCAGTCTGCTTTTTTAATGGCAACTTTAGTTAATAACCAACTAGCCACTTTATTTAGCATTTTCAATAAATGCAAAGTTGATTATAAATTTCTAACTAGCAGTACGAGGACATGATAGATCACTCACTTTTTGGCAGGTGTCAATGAATTCATCAACGGTCACTACCCCATCTTTATTTTTATCCATTTTCTGTTATAAATAGAAAATAAAAAATAAAACAAAATTATTTAATTCTATTGTGCCATAGAAGAAAGATAAAATGTGAGAAGTAATATAATTTTGAGCCGCAAAATGTAAACCATTGTAACTGCAAAAATGATGAAAACGCTTTCCATGATCCATAACAAATTACTTTGTGAGGATCACCTGAGCCAAATTAGCTCCCAGCTAAGCAGTGAATCCTGTGCTGTGGCAGGTCTTTCCATTCATAATCATGTAGAAATACTGAAGAAACTTTGATATCTGTCCAAGCTCCATCCACTCACTTAGCTGCTTTTCAAAGCTGGTCTAGTCACAGAGCTCTACAGCTTAGAAACAGGCCACTTGACCAACTTTGTCCTTGCTGACCACATTGACATTTTTAGGCGAGTTCCATTTACTTGCATTTGGCCCAAAGCTCTCTACACCCATCCTATCCATAAATCTGTCTAAAGATCTTGTAAACATTCCAATTGTATCTACTTCTACAACTCATCCCAGCTATGAAATACCCTTTGAGTGAAAACATTGTACCTGAGGTTCCTCTTTAATCTCTGCCCTCTATTAAGGTACTTTGAATTAATAATTAGGAGAGTATGTGCAATAAGCTGAGATCATGGAAATGAAGGCATTTGGCCTAGAAAAGAAACATCAGAGAGATGGGTTAGAACTTACTGGGAAAAGCCTAAAGCCTATCCTGTCTAGATTTAGAAACCTCTACCCTATGAAAACAACTGTGAGCATTAACTTTATCCATGTCCTTGTGATCGTGTTTACCTCAATAACAATCAACATAGGAGCACAGATGACAGAACACCAGAAGAGGTGCTGACAAATTTGGGACTCGTGTAAGCATTCTAACTTTGGTAGACGTTAGTGAATAAGTAAGTAGGTAAGTAAGTAAGCAAGTAAGTTTATTGGCCAAGTATTCACATACAAGGAATTTGCTTAGGTGCTCAGCCCACAAGTAACAACATGACATACAGTGACAGTTACGAATGACTCAGAAAACACTAAACATTAACAATAATAAAACATTAATGATAAAACACCATTGATCAAGCATGTGAACCAACAAAATAGCAGATCAAAGGGAGGCTACAGGTTTTTGGCTGTTGAGTGGAGCAACTACTCGTGGATAAAAACTGTTTTTACGTCTGACTGTGCTTTGACAGTCCGGAGTCAACTTCCAGAGGGAAGTGATTCAATGAGTTTGTGGCCAGCGTGAGAGGGGTTAGAGGTGATCTTGCTCACTCGCTTCCTGGCCCTTGCAGTGTACAGTTCATCAATGGATGGAAGGTTGCAGCCAATGATCTTCTCTGTTGATTGAACGATTCGCTGCAGCTTCCAGGTGTCCTGCTTGGTAGCTGAGCCAAACCAGACCAGGATGGGGAAGGTGAGAACAGACTCTACGATGGCCGTGTAGAATTGGACCATCATTGCCTGTGACAAATTGTGCTTTCTCAGCTGCCGTAGGAAGTATATCCTCTGTTGTGCCTTTTTGACTGTGGAGTCGATGGTAGCGCCCCGCTTAAGGTCCTTGGAGATGATGGTTCCCAGGAACTTAAAAGACTCCACAGATGTGATTGTGGTGTTGATGGTGAATGGGGTGAGGGGAGGGGGAGTTCTCCTAAAGTCTACAAACAATTCCACTATCTTAAGAGCATTGAGCTCCAGTTTGTTACGATGCGATAAGTATTGAGAAGGAAACAACTGGCTT
This sequence comes from Raja brachyura, assembly GCA_963514005.1. The sequence goes on along the minus strand of OY740781.1, from coordinate 103,995,758 downwards.
TTCCCAGTAAGTTCTAACCCATCTCTCTGATGTTTCTTTTTTAGGCCAAAGGCCTTCATTCCTAAGATCTCTACTTATTGCACTTATGCTCTCCTAATTATTAATTCAAAGTACCATAATTAATTAGCGATATAATTATTTCTACGCCAATGGGTAACAATAATTTAGAAATGCAATTAAAAGTTCTTATGTTAATTGTATTATGTTTTATGTTCATTACAGCACATTCAACATACCTGAAAAAATATTTCAACATGCTGCCTGGGCGTTTCTTCTCTAAGAACAGGATAAGTGTATTTTCCCATCATGTCATAGATAGATTTCATAATATCCAGCATTTCCTGCAACCATGATCAGAAGTCATATGTTAAATCAAGTTTATGTGCAAAAATATCTATTCCAGATTGATTACATTCTGTGAGTCAGCAACATGGGTCACATGACTGTGTGGGGGAAAAAAAATTGGATGGCAGAAGGGGTGTCAGGGCTGAGGCCTTCACTGTTGTGCACTTGCAGCAGAGCGCTAAAGATACAATCTTTACCACAGTACTAGGATGAAAATGCATATTTAGTATGGGGATACAACTTTCCCATCTGACGCTCATCAACTTTCCATCTCTTCGCAAGCTGAGCAAAATGTGATTAAGGTTCAATTAGATATCAGACACTCCACCCTGATCAAACTGTACAGTATAACCTGACTGTTCTATGCTTCTTCTCCAAACATGAGCAACATTCTCATGACTGAAGAGGAGAGCAGACAGAGTGTTACTTTTGGCGTAGGTATGTATCAAGATTGAAGAGCTCCAAACAGCTTTAAACGGTAAGGGGTCATGAAGTGAGGCTGATAACTTGAATGGGTGCTTAAAAGGCCAGTGAATCTTCACTTGCAGTTGTGTTCATTCTCAGTTCAGCAGTGAGAATTGTGCTGGTCCCTGTGTTAACAAAAGCAAAAGAAAACCAAAGCCACAAATTCTTACACCATCCAGGGTCTGAGGAAATAGTTAAATATTAGCGCTTTTCTTAATTCTGGCCAAATTGGACTGGCCAGGATACTAACATTGAGTAAAGGCTTCTGGGCTGTTAGGTCATTTGGTCAATTTAAATGTGCCTTCTGCAGGAATAGGTCAAGTTGCACAATGGTGCCAGTTTGTCTAGAGCCTAGATAAGAGCTGCAGGAAGAGAAAAAACATCTGCAGATCCTGACAATTAGGTGCAAATTGCATGCAATGGATTGGATGGATTGGATGAATGCAAACCAGACATACACATTGTACATATTCTTGCAAAGCTTTATTTTGGTAGATGTTGATTGGATTAAGTATTGAGCCTTGTCTGCGTTTCTTGAATATCTGGGTAAATGGTGCTATGTTTGTTTCCTCTTCAGAAGTGCAGTTTGAATACATTGTATTAGTCACTGTATTATTGGGTTAGGGAAATGTCTATCATATACTGTGTTAACCAATATCTGTTATTGGACTGTAAAGAGACCATCCCTATGTGATTCGGCCCCTCAAGTTTCGGGGACCTATAAAAGACCGCTCCCACGAGGTCCTGTGTCAATCTTCTGGGAGAACGCTTAGGACTGCATGATCTTCTGTAGTTTCTCTGCTTGAGCGAGGTTAAAGAGGGCTTGATCAGGCAGATACGAGGATCGAACCCGTGGTGGTTAGGTACAGTAGTGGGAATTGTATTTGTATTTTGTCCAAATAAAGTTTAGATGAGCAAGTGCTTGACTGGAATTTTTCACTGAAACTAGATTGGGGGAAAGCTTAGAACGTGCTATTTACATTGGAGGCTCGTCCGCATTGATTTTCGGCACTTCGCTAGTCGGGGCGGATCGATCATTCACGGGGTTGGGAAAGGGTCCAATCGAGTCTAGCAAGCACGGAGGTGGGGGGGGGGGGGGGGTGGGGGGGCGGCGGTGGGGGTGGATACCACACCTTTGGGTTAGGGGCCCATAAAACAGGGCGAGGAGTGGCCCAAAACGTAGTTGTACTTGGCAGTCTGCAGCTGCTTTACCGAGAGCCTGATGCGCTTCGAGGGCGAGGGGTGGCCCATTGTCCAGATTTGGTATCCAATTGGTGGGGTATTGAAACACAGGTCTGGTCTAGGTATTGATCTGTCTTTGCTGGGAGCGCTGATTGGAAAGGTGCGTTCTGAAAATCGGCATCGACTGCCAGCATGAAGAGGCTAGCCGCTGAACCCCTGGTGCCCAGCAGAGAGGGGTGTCTGCGTCCCTCCCTGGAGTGATGGGTGAGGAACCTCGTAAAGGCATTGGGCTCGGTGGCTAGAGCATAGATTGGCTGCGAATACTCTAGTCCATTTGAGATTTCGTTGGGCAATTTAGTTTGAATTAGAGAGCCCGCGTATGTGGAGTGGTATGCACCAAAACTAGTTGGTCTGAGAATGAGTCTAGATTTGCAGTATCAAATTTCCAAATACAAAATTTCACATTGAAGTTCTGCCCGTAAGGTAGAATTCGAATTCTGTGTAAATAGAGCTTCGGAGTTTGGGCATGTTTGTGATCGATTCCGAATAGCGGCTGATCAACAGTGAATAGTAACTCTCTGATTGATTGTTGATTAATACCTGATAGCGAAGAGTAACTGAGAGACGGGAACCTGGTTTACTTGGTGTAAAGTACCCGGATGCGAACCCCTAATTCTGTAGAACTTAGAGAGGAGGGATAGAGGTCCCCCTATAGTAGTCCAGTCTTAGCAGGAGGAAAGTACCTTTTAGGAGGATAAGTAGTCCATTGAAGAAGAAGTACCCCTCAGCAAGAAGTACCATAGGAAGGGGGAAATCTTTGGTATCCGAGGGAGAGGTTCACTGATTGATAACAGCGTGACGCAGCATTGTGATTGAGTGTTTGTAAACTGTGCGTTAGCGTGTTAAATTATTATTGTAAATTGTAAAAATCCAGCATCGTCTTTTTTAGCAACAGTATTCTATCTGAATTGTATAAATAGTTTGTGTATGTAAAAAGATTTAGAGTGTATTAAGATTTAGAAAGTTAAGATTTAGAGTGTGTTAAGTTCACGGACCGCTATTTGTATTGTTTGTGTGAGGATTTTTGGGTATTAGATAATTTTGAGTAAAAGTGTGTTTGTACTAAATATTTGAAATTGTTTAGATTATAGTGTTGTTAGAATCTGATTCATGGTGGTTCGATCGGGGTTCGTAATCTTTCGATCGTTGTGTCGAGGGAGGAATCGTTCCGTCGACCGAGCACACCACAAGGAAGATTTACTAGAGTGTTATTTATGCTTATAGTTTATATTGGGGTGTGTCTGGGGTTACTTGTAATTTGGGGAATATTTTCTTTTTTGATTATAGTCTTACTGGCATGGTTCGGATTTGTTTGGCTGTGTGAACTTAAAGTGGTTTGAGTGGGAGAGATTGCTGCATGGGAGTGATTGTGATTAAGAGTTCGAGTCTTAGTTTGAGAAACCAGAGATCCTTTGTTTGAAGGTTGAAAGTTAAATGAAGTGATTATGATCTAACTGATAAGAAAGTTGGGAGAGCGATTGAATACGAGCGACTGAGTTGAATAATTGTATAAGAGCGATTGAGTAAGTGATTGAGTCATGGTTGAAAGGGAACAATTGTGCGAGAGGTGTGAATCTGGAAGACGATTAGCCATTGTGTTGGAGCGATTCCATTGACCTTGGAATCTGAAAGGAAGCAGCAAGTTTGAATAGGTATGGGTGTCTGGAATTTTATTTTGTATTTTGTATTGTGACTATTGTTCAGAAAATGGGGAATGTCTCAGAGAAGGACCTATCAAATAGACCTGAAAGCCCGATAAGAATAATTTGCAAGGAACTTCCGCATGAAGCAGAAAGATTATGAGGATTATCTGGAGAATTAAATGGAGCTTTGAAGAGCGAACTTTGGCCGATAGGTGGACAAAAATCCGTAATAGGACTAACCTACATAGGGACAATTGTTAGACGATATGGATACAGTGAGAAGGGGAATTAGTTTATTGGAATACGGAGAATGTTCTTCACTATAAGAAAAATAAATAAAGAGATTGTTCTGCTTTCTACTCTGAGAATGGCAGCTTTCAAATTAGGGATTAGAGGGGAAGAGCGAGAACTGGTCCTTCTCGATCCGCCCCGACTAGCGAAGTGCCGAAAAGGACCAGAAGGAACAGGGTATTGAAACACAGGATTGTTTCAATATATATTGATCTATCTTTGCTGGGAGCGGTGATTGGAAAGGTGTGTTCTGAAAACCAGGAACAGGGAAAGGAAGATAGTGGAAGCCGACAGCAGGAGCAGGAGCAGGAGAGAATACCAGCTTCTAAGAGAGAAACAAGTGAGATGACTCTTAAAGGGGAGGTGCCGACTAAAATGAAACTTATTAAATTTAGTAAGAGTGCAGCGGTATCTGTGGACCTCGAAGGGAGAGAGGCTCACTATATGCCAGGGTGGGTAGAATTTTTCTGAATGGAGCCACAGCATTCCTCACAGCACTCTCATGTTCACAGTTCGGAGACACCATGTGCAGCTTGAATGCAGCGCACTCAGGAGGAGTCAGCGGTATCTTCGACTCCACCCACTAAATTCAAATCCAAAGTGGAAAAATCGGGGAAGGACCTTCTAGCTCCTATGATTGCTCCACTAGTGGAGCATCGTATGGGAGTTCAAGGAGCTAGAGGGAAGGTTCCGCCCAAATTTATTATGGGGAACAAGGAAATGGCAGATGAGTTGAACAGGTACTTTGGATCTGTCTTCACTAAGTAACAAACAATCTTCCTTATATAGTAGTGGTCAGAGGATCTGGGGTGACAGAGGAATTGAAGGAAATCCACATTAGTCAGGAAATGGTGTTGGATAGACTGATGGGACTGAAGGCTGATAAATCCCCAGAGCCTAATGGTCTGCATCCCAGGGTACTTAAAGAAGTGGCTCTAGAAATCGTGGATGCATTGGTGTTAATTTTCCAATGTTCTATAGACTCAGGATCAGTTCCTGTGGATTGGAGGGTAGCTAATGTTATCCCACTTTTTAAGAAAGGCGGGAGAGGGAAAACAGGGAATTATAGACCAGTTAGCCTGACATCAGTGTTGGGGAAGATGCTGGAGTTAATTATAAAAGATGAGATAGCCGCACATTTGGATAGCAGTAACAGGATCGGTCCGAGTCAGCATGGATTTATGAAGGGGAAATCATGCTTGACTAATTTTCTGGAATTTTTTGAAGATGTAACTAGGAAAATGGACAAAGGAGAGCCAGTGGATGTAGTGTACCTGGACTTTCAGAAAGCATTTGATAAGGTCCCACACAGGAGATTAGTGGGCAAATTTAGGGCACATGGTTTTCGGGGTAGAGTGCTGACATGGATAGAGAAGTGGTTGGCAGACAGGAAACAAAGAGCAGGGATTAACGGGTCCTTTTCAGAATGGCAGGCAGTAACTAGTGGGGTACCGCAAGGCTCTGTGCTGGGACCACAGCTATTTACAATATGCATCAATGATTTGGATGAAGGGAGTCAAAGTAACATTAGCAAATTTGCAGATGACACAAAGCTGGGTGGCAGTGTGAACTGTGAGGAGGATGCTATGAGAGTGCAGGGTGACTTGGACAGGTTGGGGGAGTGGGCAGATGCATGGCAGATGAAGTTTAATGTGGATAAATATGAGGTTATCCACTTTGGTAGCAAAAACAGGAAAGCAGATTACTATCTAAATGGCGTCAAGTTGGGAAAAGGGGAAGTACAATGAGATCTGGCGGTCCTTGTACATCAGTCTATGAAAGTAAGCATGCAGGTACAGCAGGTAGTGAAGAAAGCGAATGGCATGTTGGCCTTTATAACAAGAGGAATTGAATATAGGAGCAAAGAGATCCTTCTGCAGTTGTACAGAGCCATAGTGAGATCTCAACTGGAGTATTGTGTGCAGTTTTGGTCCCCTAATTTGAGGAAGGACATTCTTGCTATTGAGGGAGTGCAGCGTAGGTTTACAAGGTTAATTCCCGGGATGGCGGGACTGTCATATGCTGAGAGAATGGAGCAGCTGGCCTTGTACACTCTGGAGTTTAGAAGGGTGAAAGGAGATCTCATTGAAACATACAAGATTGTTATGGGCTTGGACATGCTAGAGGCAGGAAACATGTTCTCAATGTTGGGGGAGTCCAGATCCAGGTGCCACAGTTTAAGAATAAGGAGTAAGCCATTTAGAAAGGAGACGAGGAAACACTTTTTCTCACAGAGAGTGGTGAGTCTGTGGAATTCTCTGCCTCAGAGGGCAGTGGTTCTCTGGATGCTTTCAAGAGCGAGCTCGATAGGGCTCTTGAAGATAGCGGAGTCAGGGGATATGGGGAGAAGGCAGGAACAGGGTACTGATTGGGGATGATCAGCCATGATCAAATTGAATGGTGGTGCTGGCTCAAAGGGCCAAATGGCCTACTCCTGCACCTATTGTCTATTGAAATGGATTACAAAACAAATTCGGGAATCTAGTGGGAAACTGGAAGAATCTTTCCTGAAGTACCGAGAGAGAACGAGTAGCTTTTCTGAGGGTGAGACAGCAGGAGGATACGAAGTGGCTGATCCTGACATTGATGGTATTATTAGGTCGGAGCAAATTCCCGACAATGGGGGTATAGAACGGATTCCCCAGAGACAATTCCCTTGCAGGAAGCTGCCTACTCCACCTCAGGTTTTAGGTCCTGCAGTAGGTGTAAATAATCGCCGGGCCACAGATGTCCACACTGCAAAACAACCTGGTCTAACGGCAGCTTAGTGACCCGTACTAAGAATCCAGAAACGGGAAATAACTTTGGAGGAAGATAAAGAGGAGGAGGATCTTAAAGCTTGGATAGACATGCCATTCCGAGAGCCGACTTTTACTCGGTTTGGTTGGAGAGGGTATAGAGCTGTTAGACCTGATCAGTGCTACAACTGTGGGGAATTAGGACATTGGAGCCGATCCTGTGAGAGAATACCGAGACGGAAGGAGGCAAAGAAGAGGGCCACGGGGTTTCAGAAATCAGTGGATCCCGAGAGGTTACCAGGCCACTTGGCACCCCGAGGGTAGAGGAAGAGGACACTGGCCAGGACATCAGGGGGCAGGGGCATTCTGGCAACCGAACCCATTCTGCTAGCCCTGATGTGCCAGATAATGATGTGCCAGCTAATACAACATATGAAATCTGAAGGCATTCTCACATGGCCCAAAAATAACAATAAAAACCAGAAAGAACATCACCCCCTTCCAAATCTTATGAGGAGAGACACAAAGAATCTAATTGGGATCGAGAAACCTCACTAAAAGGAAGAATTACGAAAAGGGAAACATAGTAACTGGTGGCAACGAGAATGAACAACTTAGTAACTGGTGGCAATGAGAATGAAGAACTGAGGAGAACTGAAACGGCACTAGGGAGAGAAGAAACAAGCTCATTGTGCAGGAGGTATGGGAGTGGGGAAAGGAGCTATTGTACTAACTTGTTACTAAGGCTGTGCCTGCAGGACAGTATAATCGACAACATACTATCTGGGGAGTGAGGTAAAGAATATACAGACCGCTTGAGAACGGACAGAAGACAGCTCAGGTAATGTAGTTCCCCAGAAACAGGAATCACCAACAAAGAGGAAATGATACTGTCCTGTCCCTTTAAGACAGATCTGGGAAGGCCAACAGGTGGAGAAAACTGCTCCTCAGACTACTCCTTTGAAACTGACATCAAGAAGTAAATGATACCTATCCTAGTGCCCAACTTTAACATCATCTAGCTTTTGACACCAGTGAAGGAAAGGAGAGTAACACAATTCAATCTTATCTAAAGAAACAACACAGACAATGTATGACGACCATTGGGACGAGCTCCACTTTAAAGAACTGAATCTGAATTTGAAAATAGGCATTCCTCTGTGGTTTGGGGCAAAACACATACTTTGTGTCTAAATTATGATCATTAGAAATAAATTGATAAAAATTTGAATTCAGTCTCTAAATCGTAGGGTAGTGAATTGGAGGGACTTTAAAGTTTGGAATTTGGAACTGACTTGTGAGGTTTGGCTTAGGAATATTTGGAGTTTGATTATTAATTGATATTGTTATTGTCTCATCCCCAGACAGGCAGCCAAAGATGGGAAGGATTATTCAGAAAATGTCAGGAAGGATGGAACTTGGGAAAATCTGGTAACATGGTAAGTATTCAGAGAATATGAGAGTTGGAATTGGAAACGGTCAAAAGAGGAACTGTGAACAGCAAGACTTCCCTTTAAGAGACCATCTAGAAATTACTCAGTGGTTAGGAACCAAGTATAAGAGAGAACCGCTATGGATTGAGAGCCGAGCCAACATACTAAGGAAGAAATACTGGAGGAGAAATATATTGAATTAGAAGGAGATACTTAAATGGGTGTTGAGATATCAGAGTCGATGTATTTGACAGATGGATCTAAATTGTTTAACCCTTGATAGTAAAGTGGCTTCAATTATCAAGGTGGAAAGAAATTGTCCCAAGAATTGGCATTCTAAATTGTATTTATGATGAAATTGACAACATATGGAAATTGCTTAATTCAATTTGAACAGCTGGGAATTCCACAGGAATTGGAATGGAATTGTGTTATTGGCCACAATACTGTGGAATGAGAAGGATGAGTTGGACACTGAAATTTAGAATATTAAATTGAAGGCTGAGACTGAATTTGGTTAAATTGGAATATTTTTCATGGTTTGCTTTAAATAAGTCACGCCTGTGGAGAAATCTGGACTGAACCCAGCTGAAATTTATATGAGAAATGATCATCAGATATACATATTATAACATTGCGTGAATACGGAGAGAGTGGCTTAGAGTTGTTCCTAGGGCAGTAAAGAGTATGTTATAGAACATAATAGTAATAGGAACACCACTCTATCACCTATAGTAATAAGTGATAGAGTAGAAAATAATAGAGCAGAATAGTGAAATGGGAAAGGGATAGTATTGCAGAATTACAGTGAATATATGGGAAAGTATTAGTACATGAGTGGTAACTTGCTTTGTCCCATGTTTTTCAGAAATTATAGGTTATGGGTTCGACTATGGAAATGGATGGAAGAATGGGCAACAACACAGATTGATGGAATTCGTGGCCACAAAAACTCATGAGGTGAAGACTCATCAGACGGAAATTGTGAAGCTATGCCCACAAAATCGCGGGAAGCTTGACAAGATTCTGGGAAGAAACATCATTGTCTTGTTGTTGTTAATAGATGGAGAATATAATAGATACACATATGTATATATGGTTATCTGATTATCTGACTATTTAGTTATCATAAATGATGGTTTATCATATATGATAAAAGGAAGGAATGTTAATTCTGGCCAAATTGGAGAGGCCAGGACACTAAAATTGAGTAGAGGCTTGTGAGCTGCTAATCCATTTGGTAAATTTAAATGTGGCTTCTGCAGAAATAGGACAAGTTGCACAATGGTGCCAGTTTGTCTAGAGCCTAGATAAGAGCTGCAGGAAGGGAAATAATACACCTGCAGATCCTGACAATTAGGTGCAAATTGCTTGGAATGGATTGGATGAATGCAAACCAGACATACACATTGTACATATTGTTGCAAAGCTTTACTTTGCTAGAAGTGAATTGGATTAATAAATTAAAGGACAGAAGTTTAGGGGTAACATGAGGGGGAACTTCTTTACTCAGAGAGTGATGGCTGTGTGGAATGATCTTCCTGCAGAAGTGGTGGAGGCAGGATGGATTTTAACATTTAAAAGTAAAGTGGATAGGTATATGGACGGGAAGGGAATGGAGGAGTATGGTCTGAGTGCAGGTAGATGGGACTAGGGGAAAATAAATGGTCGGCACAGACTGGAAGGGCCGAGAAGGCCGGTTTCCGTGATGTAATTGTTATATGGTTATATGGTTATATGATTAAGTATTGAGCCTTGTCTGGGTTTCTTGAATATCTGGGTAAATGTTGCTATATTTGTTTCCTCTTCAGAAGTTCCGTTTGAATACATTGTATTAGTCACTGTATTATTGGTTTTGGGAAATGTCTATCATATACTGTGTTAATCAATATCTGTTATTGGCATGTAAAGAGACCAGCCCTATGTGGTACGGCCCCTCAAGGTTCAAGGACCTATAAAAGACTGCTCCCACGAGGTCTTGTGTCGATCTTCTGGGAGAACGCTTAGGACTGCGTGACCTTCTGGAGTGTCTCTGCTTGAGACTAAAGAGGGCTTGATCAAACAGATACGAGGATCAAACCCACGGTGGTTAGGTACAGTAGGGGAACTGTAATTGTGCTTTTTCAAAATAAAGTTTAGATGAGCAAGTGCTTGACTCAGTGATTTTTGACTGGAACTAGACTTGGGGGGGGGGGGGGGGGGGAGCTTAGAATGAGCTGCTTATACTTTGAGTTTAGTAATTGAATTATCCAAACAATATAAGGTCATATAATTAATACCAGGGAGGAAAATCACCAATAAATTAGCAAAATATGCATAGAATTGATAGAATTAATTTTGATATATTAATGGTAGAATGGTACATTTTATAAGGAAAAATAAATCTGTATATTCCTTGGAAAGTGCGTAGGAGGATCTGGGAGTACAGATGCATAAACAACTAAAGTAATCGACCAGAGAAGGGGCAGTGCTGGACCTCCTGTTAGGAAATGAGGCAGGTCAGGTGACGGAGGTATGCGTTGGTGAGCACTTCGGGACCAGTGATCACAATACCATTAGTTTCAATATAATTATGGAGAGAGTCAGAACTGGACCTAGGGTTGAGATTTTTGATTGGAGAAAGGCTAACTTTGAGGGAATGCGTAATGATTTAAAAGGAGTGAATTGGGACATTTTGTTTTATGGGAAGGATGTAGAAGAGAAATGGAGGACATTTAAAGGGGAAATTGTAAGAGTACAGAATCTTTATGTCCCTGTTCGGTTGAAAGGAAATAGTAGAAATCGGAAAGAGCCATGGTTTTCAAGGGAAATTGGACACTTGGTTCGAAAAAAGAGAGATATCTACAATAATTATAGGAGGCATGGAGTAAATGAGGTGCTAGATGAGTATAAGGAATGTAAAAAGAATCTTAAGAAAGAAATAAGAAAAGCTAAAAGAAGATATGAGGTTGCTTTGGCAAGAAAGGTGAAAGTAAATCCAAAGGATTTATATATTAATAGCTATATTAAACAGCTATATTAATAGCAAAAGGATAACGAGGGATACAATTGGACCATTAGAGAGCCAGAATGGACAGCTATCTGCAGAGCCAAAAGAGATGGGGGCGATATTGAACAATTTCTTTACTTCGGTATTCACCAAGGAGAAGGATATTGAACTCTGTGAGGTAAGGGAAAAAAGTAGAGTAGCTATGGAAACTATGAGATTCAAAGAGGAGGAAGTACTGACACTTTTGAAAAATATAAAAGTGGATAAGTCTCCATTCCAGACAGGATAATCCCAAAGACATTGAGGGAAGTTAGTGTAGAAATAGCATGGGCTATGACAGAAATATTTCAGATATCATTAAAAACGGGAATAGTGCCGGAGGATTGGCGTACTGCGCATGTTGTTCCATTGTTTAAAAAGGGTTCAAAGAATAAACCTAGCAATTATAGACCTGTTAGTTTGACGTCAGTGGTGGGCAAATTAATGGAAAGGATACTTAGAGATAATATATATAAGCATCTGGATAAACAGGGTCTGATCTAGAACAGTCAACATGGATTTGTGCCTGGAAGGTCATGTTTGACAAACCTACTTAAATTTTTTGAAGAGGTTACTAGGGAAATTGATGAGGGTAAAGCAGTGGATGTTGTCTATATGGATTTCAGTAAGGCCTTTGACAAGGTTCCCCATGGAAGGTTGGTTAAGAAGGTTCAATCTTTGGGTGTTAATGGCGGAGTAGCAAGATGGATTCAACAGTGGCTGAATGGGAGATGCCAGAGAGTAATGGTGGATGGCTGTTTGTCAGGTTGGAAGCCGGTGACCAGTGGGGTGCCTCAGGGATCTGTGTTGGGTCCACTGTTGTTTGTCATGTACATCAATGATCTAGATGATGGGATGGAAAATTGGATAAGTAAGTATGCAGATGATACTAAGATAGGGGGTGCTGTGGATAACGAAGTAGATTTTCAAAGTCTACAGAGAGATTTGGGCCATTTGGAAGAGTGGGCTGAAAGATGGCAGCTGGCGTTTAATGCTGATAAGTGTGAGGTGCTACATCTTGGCAGGACAAATCAAAATAGGACGTACATGGTAAATGGTAGGGAATTGAGGAATGCTGTGGAACAGAAGATTCTAGGAATAACTGTGCATAGTTCCCTGAAGGTGGAATCGCATGTAGATAGGTTGGTAAAGAAAGGTTTTGGTGTGCTGGCCTTTATAAATCAGAGCATTGAATATAGGAGTAGGGAAGTAATGTTAAAATTGTAGAAGGCATTGGTAAGACCAATTCTGGAGTATGGTGTACAATTTTGGTTGCCTAATTATAGGAAGGATGTCAACAAAATAGAGAGAGTACAGAGGAGATTTACTAGAATGTTGTCTGGGTTCCAGCAACTAAGTTACAGAGAAAGGTTGAACAAGTTAGGTCTTTATTCTTTGGAGCGCAGAAGGTTTAGGGGGGACTTGATTGAGGTCTTTAAAATGATGAAAGGGATAGACAGAGTTGATGTGGATAAGCTTTTCCTATTCAGGGTAGGAAAGATTCAAACAAGAGGGCATGACATGAGAATTAAGGGACAGAAGTTTAGGGGTAACATGAGGGGGAACTTCTTTACTCAGAGAGTGGTGACTGTGTGGAATGATCTTCCTGCAGAAGTGGTGGAGGCAGGATCGATTTTAACATTTAAAAGTAAAGTGTATAGGTATATGGACGGGAAGGGAATGGAGGGGTATGGTCTGAGTGCAGGTAGATGGGACTAGGGGAAAATAAATGGTCGGCACGGACTGGAAGGGCCGAGAAGGCCTGTTTCCGTGCTGTAATTGTTATATGGTTATATAATGGCACAGAATAATTATGAAAAAGAAACCCAGCAAATAAATGCACTGAAGTTCACTTCTAGTGGGATTGGAATGAAAAGTTAAAAAGTTAAACTTGTGCAGAATTTAGATTAATACTAGAAGTATTTGGAAATTGTTCTGGTTTTCTGGTCTTTGAAGATAAAGATGGATTATGTGTGTGCTATTCACTAAATGCAAATAAATTGGAGTCCTGATACAAGGTCTTGACCTGAAATGTCAACCACCTCCTTGCTTCGCTGAGTTCCTCCAGCATTGTTTTGTTTGCGCAAGTAGCGTCAGAACTGATCAAGAATTTGAAGATACATGAGAACAAGCAATGGTGTGAAACTAATTTATTCACACAACTCCTCTCCACATGCATGCGTACATACACATCACTACATTTGTCACACATTAATTTATATATATATCACATCACTGGAATTTAATGCAGAGAAATGTCAGGTGTTGTATTTTGAGAAATCTAACACGGGCAGGACCTACACAGTGAATGGTAGGGTTCTGGGTTGTGTTGTAGAGCAGAGGTATCTAGGAGTGCAGGAGCATAGTTCCTTGAATGTGGAGTTGCAGGTAGATTGGGTGGTTAAAAAGGCTTTTGGCACATTGGCCTTCATCAGTCTATTGAGTATAGAAGTTGGCAGGTCATGTTACAGTTGTATAAGATATTGGTGAGGCCACATTTAGATTATTGTATTCAGTTCTGGGAACCGTTTTATTGGAAAGATGTTGTCAAGCTGGGAAGCTTACAGAGAAGATTTAAGAGGATGTTGCCAGGACTAGAGGGTCTGAGCTATAGTGAGAGGTTGAGTAGGCTGCGACTCTATTCCTTGGAGAGCAGGAGGATGAGGGGTGATCATATAGGGATGTATATGTTCATGAGTGGAATAGATTGGGTAGATGCACAGAGTCTCTTACATAGAGTAGGTCAATCGAGGACCAGGGAACATAGGTTTAAGGTGAAGGGGAAAAGATTCAATAGAAATCTGAGGGGTAACATTTTCACACAAAGGGTGATGGAAGTATGGAACAAACTGCCAGAGGAGGTAGTTGGCACAGGGACTATTCCAACATTTAAGAAACAGTTAGATAGGTTAATGAATAGGACAGGTTTGGAGGGATATGGACCAAATGTGAGCAGGTGGGACTAGTGTAGCTGGGACATTGTTGGCCGGTGTGGGCAAGTTGGGCTGAAAGGACTGTTTCCTCTATGACTCCATGACTTACCCTTTTTGAAAGAATATTGCATATTTACATTATTATTAATTTAATAACTTTCTGCAGACTTTCTGAATCCCTTTGATTTATTCGTGGTCGTATCCATTTTTAAATTCAATTCAATAGAATTCTATGCAGCTACTTGCATATAGTCCACTGGATCAGCTTCTGGCATATAGTCATAATCACATCATTCTTCATATTCTTGTATGTGTCTTGCAAGAATTATGATTTAATTGTATATTTCTGATTTTATCTCCAGTTTTCATTTGAAACACTTTAGTCATTCTCCAACATCTCAATACCGAATATCAGATTCAATCAGTGGTGTTAACACAAATGATAAATGTGTTCTATGCTGCATCTTTGCCCGACTTGGATTATGATTTCACTTTTAACTCAACAACGTACCTTCCTCTTTCACTTTTTCTTCAAAATGTGATTGACCTAAGTGCAATGAGTTTTGAGTCTAATATATACAGGCAACTTGGTTTCCCCCTTTCTTCACTGTGCCTCAGCAGAATTCACACCCTTTCCTCCCCTCTCCCTCACCTTTCCACATATTCCTCAATTCACAATTCTCACCTTTTCTATCCTTATCTCCTTATTTTACACTTTATGGCTTTTCATCTCTGGCCTTTGTCCAACCATCTCCCAATCACCCCCTCTCAACTGTATCTACCTAGCACATGCCAGCATTGTCCTGCCCCATCTCTCTTTCAGCTTTCTCCACTCCCCCCCCCCCCCCCCTCCACACACACACACACAGTATGAAAAGGGTCCTGAACTGAAATGTGTTCTCCAGAAATGTTGCCTGACCTAACCTGACCTGTTGAGTTACTCCAGCACTTTGTGCCTTTTTTGTTTTTTCTACCATTTTTTAGTCACATTAATGTGACATGCCGTTCTGGAACTCTACATTTGATTAGCAGATTACAGATATTCTGATCCAAACACCGAATTTAGGCAAATATATTCTTGGCAAATTAAAATTGTCTCTAATTGTCTCCATTTGAGTGGAATTCATTTTAATTAAAGGTAGTTACAGATACTGACAGAAAGGGTACATTGCCACATTAGTGGAGGGGCAGGGAATCACTGAGGCCATTATAGAAACACTACACAAAAGTCAAATTAACAACCATGGTAACAGATTTTGTGAATCATCTCAAAACAAATCTTCTTTGTAATTTAGAATAGATGAATGTAATCTGTTGAGATTGTTATGTTTGTGTATTTGCCTCTAAAAAGGTTGCCAACATCACATTATTACAAGGTCATCTATTTATTCATCATGCATATTGTTGTAGATACAACAATTAATGCTACATAGTAGGAGATTTTTTTGGTGGTGAATAGAATCCAACAGTCTTATTGGATTTTAGTCAAAAGAAGAAAACAATTCAAGACACAGAGTCAAAACATCCCGCAGAATCTCCATGTTTTAATAAACAAGAGGAATTAGAATACGGTTCACAGCATGTTTCATCCAGTGTGCCAAGAAACTTTTTCAATGTTGTAATGCAAATGTATGAAGTACCTTACCTCCTTAGTTACATATCCATCCTTATTTATATCATATAAATTGAATGCCCATTTTAGTTTATCCTGTATTGTTCCACGAAGTAAAACAGAAAGACCCTGGACAAAATCCTGGAATGATACAGAATTAGGGGTTAAATAAATGCTCAGTCTACTATTTCATCATTCTGCATTAGGAGATGGCTCTGGGATGGCAAATTGCACTGCAAGATGTGTTAGGAGCCCAACAAAAGCTTGAAGTCAAACAAAACGTAGCACTTAAATATAACCACAGGGTGGCATTGCAGCAGAGCATTTCTGAAGATTGGAAAATATTGAAAAGTGAAAGGGAAAAAAAGGCACAAAATGCTTTTTTGTCAGGCAGCATCTGACCCGATGAGTTGCCCCAGCATCTTGTGTCTTTTTTTTGTAAACCAGCAACTGTAGTTCCCTGTATCCTGAAAAGTAAAAGGAATTCTTCAAAGCTTCCCCACACCACCCCAAACCATTGCACTAACCCCCCAACCCCCCAACCCCCTCTTCGCTGGTTGCAACTTCTGCTGTCCCTTAATCCCCTCAGAATTATTGGGTTATTGGGTTACGTCTGCAGGTACAGGACTATTTTACCTATTCCTGATGGCTGCTTATCTGTGCTTATGTTGATTCTGGTTTGGTTTGGTCAGCATGCACACAGATCTCATCAGATTGACATGATCGTCGTCTTTGCACCTCAGAAACATTTGAGGCATTCACAGAGATGTGACATGGTATTGCATTGTACAAGAAACTGGTGCCACTTGACACATGTCCCTTTCATACATAATGTATCTGTTCTGTCATGGAGTTCACAAAAAATACCCCTCTCCTCCTCTCCCCCTCTCCCCCCCTCCCCCTCCCCCTCTCTCCCCCTCGCAAAGCTATCACCAGTGTTTACTATTTGTATTCTCTTCACCTAATTTTACATTTAAACTGATGTAAAACCGTAGTTCTTTTGCAAAGCAAATTTAAGCAAAAGTCTGTAATCCCTTATAAGAATTTATAAGAAAAGTTGTTTTCTTCCACAATCAAGAGTATTCCAATGACCCAATTTATCTGATGTGTCTCTTCCACAGTGACCCTGCACTCTGAATGTCTGTGGGGTTTACACTGTCAAGATTTCTCCAAGTACTGATTAGCTGGAGCTCTTTCTTATCAAGGATCCGTCATCCTTCTCTGTTCTTTTCCAGGTGATGTTCTTAACTTTGACACCGACACAAGGTTGACGACAAATGGTCAACAAAAACAATTGTTTTCCACTCAATGACACTAATCCATGCCACAACTATAGATCCCTTTGTCACTTAACTCACTTCACGTTTTATGGTGCAATCTTGTCCATATTGCCCATCATTATTGAAATCTTAGTTCTCATTAACTTAGACAGTAAAGCACTTAGTATCTGCAAGAAGAAACTGCAGATGCTGATTTAAACCGAATATAGACGCAAAAAGCTGGAGTAACTCAGCGGGTCAGGCAGCATCTCTGGAGAAATGGAATAGATTACATTTTAGGTGGAGACTGAAGAAGGGTTGAGACTGATCTCAGAGATGCAGCCTGACCCGCTAAGTTACTCCAACTTTTTGTGTCTATGTTAAGCACTTGGCATTGGTTGGCCAAAGTGAAGATTGATGCACCTATTACAAACTGCACCATTGATTTAACAAGATACTTTGAATTCACTGTGCAGCATATTTGGGAGATATTTTGTTAAACCATTGTCTCATTTCTTCCCTGCATTGCTCTGGCTGGTTCTTATCTGCTGTAAATATTCTTGTTACTGTGAACAAAGCTGCAATTGCAACCTGATACTGTTAGTTGGATGTTTTTATGGCAATTGCACGACAAACTGTGAAGGGACCATGGACGATCAAACATATTGTGAAAAGAAACAAAAATCATGTCAGGTCACTTTAGCAAGGTTTTAAATCTTCACCGTGGCCAAAACTGTGCCAATTCTCAGAGTCAGTGAACTGTACAAAAAAACAGCACTCACCTCAAAACTTACTGAACCATTGTGGTCTGTGTCAAAGGCATTAAACAGAAAGTGTGCATACGTGGATGCATCTGGAATGGATAACATTGTATTAGTCAGCAATATAGTTGAAATATGTGCAAAACTTTCAGTTATAATGAAGTTTTTTTTTATAATCAGATTTGCCATCAGAGTGAAGTGACATGGTATTAGACCCATGAAAGAAATCAGAAATGCAAGCAAGCCCTGACTGTCTGGTAAAATGCATGTGCTGTATTCAATGCTGTCTCGCAAAGTAAATAGCCCTTCCAATTCATCATACTTTTAGTCACTGACATTTTCATTATCATCCTGTTAAATGTTATCAAAGCTTTTAGAGAGGCAGAATTATTTCCTTGCTGAGACATTGTGTCTCTGCAGCTAACAAAATAAGGAATTGCTTCTCAATTATAGATTGCCACATTGGTGTGATTTACATGTGTTGCTGTTTCAAGAAAAACTGTGAATTTTAACAGTCGCCCATTATAATTTTAAATAACCTTTTGGTAACGAGGTGGTAAAACCTTGCATTTGTTTGGGAATTTACGATATGGAAGGGAAAGCAACTCTTTCATATCCGTTTTTGAGTGTATGTGGTGAGGAGGGAACTTTCCTAAAACGGAAAACTTCATGACTGGAGTTTAGAAGAATGAGGGCGAATCTCATTGGAATGTACAGAATAGTAAAAGGATTGGATAGAGTGGATGTGGAGAGGATGTTTCCACTAGTGGGAGAATCTAGTACTAGAGGTCATAGCCTCAGAATTAAATTACGTTCTTTTAGGAAGGAGATGAGAGATTTCCTTAGTCTACTGAATCTGTCGAATTCTTTGCCACAGAAGGCTGTGGAGGCCAAGTCAGTGAATATTTTTATGGCAGATAGATAGATTCTTGATTAGTACAGGTGTCAGAGGTTATGGGGAGATGGAAAGAGACTGATCTACGGATCAGCCTTGATTGAATGGCGGAGCAGACTTGATGGGCCAAATAGACAAAGTAGACAAAGAATTGTCTACTCTTATGACAATTATGACCTTATGACATGAGTGGCCAATTCAGTTTGAGTATACATCTTGATAATGTTTCCTTACTTGTGGTGTAAATTCTCTTGAGACAAGAAAATTGGAGCAATGGATGGATCCCTTGTGACTTATTTTAGTTTAGAGATACAGCGTGAAAACAGGCTCTTCGGCTCACATGGTCTGCGCTAACCTACAATCACTCATACTACAGTTCCATGTTATCCCAGTTTTGCATCCTACGCATTAAGGGTAATTTTACAATAGTTTAATTTAGAGATACAGCATGGAAATAGGCCCTTTGGCCCACCAAGTCTGCGCCGACCAGCAATCCCATACACCAGCAATATCAGACACACTAGGGACAATTTACAATTTTACCAAAGCCAATTAACCTACAAACCTGCACATCTTTGGAACGTGGGAGGAAACTGGAGCACCTAGAGAAAACTCTTGCGGTAAGAGGGGGAATGTGCAAATCCGTACCGACAGCACCTATAGTTAGAATCGAACTCGGGTTTCTGCCGCTGTAAGGTAGTAACCGTACTACTCCACCACTGTGTTGCCCTTGTAGAATACTGCCCCAGACAAGGAAAGGGTCACAGACTCACTCACAACTGTGAACAGAGGATCATCTGATTTCCACAGTACTCTTCATAGTAAGGAGAAACAGCAGACAGTATCTATGGAGGGAAATGTCCAGTTGCTGTGCTGGGTCAAGATTTTTCACCTGGACTGAAAGAGTAAAGAGGATACGGACAGTATAAAGAGGTGAGAGGAGGGGGAGATGGGAGCTGGTAAACAAGCAGTGGATGCATGGGTTGAATGGCAGATGGATTAAAGTGGTGAGGGAAGGATGGAGAAAGCAACTGATATTGTGGAGGTGATAAGTGGATACAAAGGGCTACGGAGTATTGTCACTAGTCTAGATCCTGGGACGAGGGGATTGTCCTCTGAGGTGATAGTGAGAAATATTTGCCTACACTCACTAACATTCAGAAAACTGAGAGGCCAATCCCTTTGGGATATACAATATTCTGCAAGGGTTGAAATGCAAAGTACTGGAGTAACTCAGTGGGCCAGGCAGCATCTCTGGAAAACATGGATGTGATGTTTTGGTCCTTCTTTAGACTGATGGTGAATGGAGGGTCATCTAAACACAAGTGACCCCACTTCTTTTCCAAGTTTCTCTCCTGTATTACAATCGGTCTGAAGAAGGGTCCAAACCTGATACGCCACCATTCCATATCCTCCAGAGATGCTGTCTGACCCACTACTTTACACAAGAGATATAAAAGTCTGATCCAATATGTTACTCCAGCACTTTGTGTTCTATGCAAAAAATTCCAGCATCTACGTGAAGTAAATTTTTATACAATATGAAAACATGGAGAAACAAGGAACTGCAGATGCTGGTTTATACCAAAGATGGATGCAAGGTGCTGGAGTAACTCAGCGGATCAGGCAGCATCTCTGGAGAAATAGAATGAGTGACGTTTCGGGTTGAGACCCTTCTTCACCCTTTGGCACTCAACCTTTTTCTCCGGAGATGCTGCCTGATACGCTGTCACTCCAGCACCATGTGTCTATCTTTTCTTTAAGGATGTGATTTGTGTTGCAAAGGATTTGTGATATTATCTCTAGTTAGCTGCAATGTCCTCTCTTACATCCCAGAACACATTTAGTTTGGTTTAGTTTAGTTTACACTTTAGAAACTTTATTTTAACTTTTAAAGTTATAGTTAAACTTGAAGGCCATCATGTAATGTTCTATTGGTATCTGCCTTACACAGCTTTTTCAATCACTAAAATAACATACTACACATAATATTGCTTTGCCCATGTCTTCATCAATATTTTTGTGACCTTGGTGTTTTATATCATCCTTCTCCAACTCACACTCTCCCTCATCACCTTGAGCATAATATAAAAGACCAAGGCCATAGAAGGACTATGGGGGACTGCTGTTCAAATCCAACTCCAATGTTATTCATTGGAGACAATATCATAGGGACTGGAGAGTGTTCTGTTTTTTATGCTTATGGTATCCATTCATTCTTTATGCTTTCTGACTGGTTGTCTATTATTCAGTTCAGGAGTAACTTGAGTAAAATATCAGGAACCCTAAAACCATTATCTTTAGTCCCTGCATCATTAACATTCACTCATCCCCCTTCCTGGCCAGTGTCTCAGACGCAGATAATCTATTTGTAACCTTAGACTTTTCGATGTTAAGGTTGGCTTCTGTCTCATTTCCTCTCTATGATAAAGGCACCATCTTCCCTTCTTCAGAACATTTACAAGTGGAACTTTCATATAATCTCATTAAACCCTCATTACGAAGGATCAAAGGGGTGGGAATAGTGTTCATTATTTACGATTGTCTGCTATAACCTCGTAAGGGATAATCATTAGTAGAAACAAAGAAATACAGATGCTGGTTAATACATAAAAAGACACAAAATGCTGGTACAACTCAGCTGGTCAGTCAGCATCTCTGGAAAACATGGATCTGAGACATTTCAAGTCAAGAGCTTGGAATCAAGGTGAGTTGAGGTGAAGTTTAGCGGAGTCATTGGTTGCGGTCTGCGCGCGGCCGGAGTGCATGTAAGGGTCAGCAATGGCAGTGGTGATGGGAAATATGGCCTGGAGGTGGCCGGGGAGGCAATGAGGGCCGACGCCAACAGCCCAGCCTGGCAGTTAAGGTTGGCAACCTGGCATGGAAATGGCAGGGGTTACGTTGGCAGCTCAGCCTGGAAGAGGCAGAGGTGGCATCGAGAGCAACCGAGGAGGCAATGTGCATCGGGAGTGGCATCGACAGCCTTGCATGGCAGTAAACATCGGTAGGTCTGTCCTCTATAACCAAAATCCGTTATAACAAAGCCCATAAAAACGAGGGTTTACTGTGCAGGTTTGTCACTTCAGTCATTCATTCAAATGCCATCATGGGCAATTTAATACCCCCTAGTTTTGTATACAGCCCAACGTTCAAAAATCTGTTGTCCATACTGTATGCTGCACCAACTCTTGATGTCTATCCTTCCTGACTTTGTTAACATACACAGGCACCTCTTGTCCCAATGCATCCTTTAAAATTCCCATCCTTGTGTTTAACTTCATTGTGTTTAACTTAATTGTGTTCATTTCCTCATTTCTGCAACCTATTCCAGCCATGTAATCTGCCAGAGCACCCCTTGTAATTTTGTATTTTGTACATTCCCCTAACCACCCTGGCAAGTAGCATATTACTCCATTAACAGTAACTATACTGTTTCCTTCTGAGGTGCCACTCTTCAGAATTTGTTCCTCCAAACTTCTTCTTATCTGCCTCTTCAATTAACATCCTGCTCAATACTCATTTCTGATGAAGATTTTAATTGTCCTTTCTAATTTCCTCTTTGATGTACTCATGAAGCATTTTGTCTTCATGAAGCATATTTTTACATTAAATGCACAGGTCTCTGAACTGGTTCTTGAACTACACAATCTTCTGCAATAGAGTAAGCAAGATTACGTGAAAGTGATTTAAACTATTTTACTGTTTAAGAAGGAACTGCAGATGCTGGAAAATCGAAGGTAGACAATAATGCTGGAGAAACTCAGCGGGTGAGGCAGCATCTATGGAGCGAAGAAGAAGGGTCTCGACCCAATACGTTGCCTATTTCCTTCGCTCCATAGATATTGCCTCACCCGCTGAGTTTCTCCAGCATTTTTGTCTCCCTTAAACTATTTTACTTATACTTTAAATGCAAACTGTAGCAATAGTTGGTTTTGCGAGTTTGTAAGACTTATAAGTTTGTGGATTGAACACATCTATTATTTTATATCGTAGTTAATTTAGATTCTGAGTTAGAAATTAGTTTTTTAAAATTTCTAAACTCAGTGCCTTACTGTTTAAATCCAGTGTAAATTTTCCAGCAGCAATTTAGCATTGTTTTAAGTTAAATCTGTCATAACTTTTACACATTGTTAAATTTGATTTTAGATGTGTGAGGTACTATCGATTCCGCAAATCTTGAGTTACCAGTGAATTAACTGAAAATAAAACAATTAACTACTCCAGTAACTATTATCCATTCCTGCCAAAATACAATTAGACCCATGGCTGTCACCTAATCTTGGTTTCACTCTTACAATGGCATCAGGAGGTAATGGAGTTCAAGATCCATTTTCGAAACTTGTGCTAATATGTGTTATGTTTCTGCCCACGTCTACCAATATTACTAAAATTGATTACCTGGAATTATTTCATAACTATTTGTGACAACTTGCTGTATGCAAGATGTGGTAGCTATTTTTTTATCCACATTCCAGCAATGATTACATTTCCAAGATATTCTCATTGGTATGGCCATGTTTTGGGACAACATGGGAAGTCCTATACAAATACATACAGATTACCTTAATATAATTACTGGTGTCATTTCTATAAATACTCACCACCTTGGGGGAAAAACTGGGCATAAATCTCTTTGAATGTCTCTTCATTGACTATCCCACTGGGACATTCCTGTAAATGATTAAACACACAATAAATAAGTCTTATTTGCTGAAACCAAGTATAAAGTTAAATTGATATCTGTATTAGCAAAATAGTCACTGCAAATCAGGTACATGCACATCAATGTATTTGCTCACATAAAAATTATTGTTGCATCGAACTGTATTAGAAATCATTTAATGTGATTGTGGTTCTAAAATCCATCTAAATGATTTGGTGCCTGGAAGAAAGTAGCTTTCAGGCTCATGATCTACAAATTAACAACAACACCATTGGCTGGACTTGGTGAGTCACAGGTAGAGCAGGTATAAAAAGGGTGCAAATGGCACTTTAGCAGTCTTTGAGAGCAGGTCAGACAAAGCAGCAGTGAGAACGACCATTGGCTGCACTTGGTGAGTCTTGAGTGCAGGTTTAAAAGGAGGGCAAACAGCACCGTAGCAGTCTTTGATTGCAGGTCAGACAAAGCACATACTTCTAAGCTCATCAGAGGAAGGAAGGTTAGGTGTGAGTGAGCGTGGGGATTGGCTGAACCAGGGCCGGCCTAAGGAGGTGCGGGACCCAATTGGTAAAATATTTCGTAGAAATATAAATAAATAATTATAATGAGTCACGTGTCATGAGTAACATGACAATTCGGGGGAGAGTTCCTTTCACAGCGTGTGGGGAGTCTAGCCAGGGGTAAAGTTGCGAGGAGGGAAGGAGCGTTGAGAAGGAGAGGGTCGGGTTCATGCCAGCAACACTCATTCGCCGCTGCCGCAGCGCTTCGGGCGAGCACATTGTGGCCAGGGAGGGAAGCAGCTCGCATGGCTACGAGAGGCCTCCATCACCGGACAGCGGAACCGACTGCCATCTCAGCGCCTTCTGCCGGCCCGCTCACCTCTGGCAGTGCTCTCCGTCTGAACAGTGAGGGGACCAGCTCAAGAGCAAATATCATAGAGCGGAGTGGGTCAGCGGGTGATGGATAACATCACAGCGGGCGGTGGAGCTTACTTCTGTGACAGCGCAAACAAGGGATCAATTGAGGTTACTCGCACTGACATATGGAGTAAGCTCCACCGCCCGCTGTCCTGTTATCCATCGCCCGCTGACCCGCTCTTGAGCTGGATGATCCCCGGCCGACCCCCTCCTTCTCAACCCTCCTGTCCTCCCCGTTACTTTACCCATGTACAGAGCACCCCCACCCCCCCCCAGTAGCGCTGTTGTTTTTCAGCCGCTTCCTACTTTACAGCCGCTTCCCATCAGCTGTTAGCAATGAGGGATAGACTTGGCTATATCTCAGTACAGTAAAATCGTTCTTGATAACGAAGTCTATCTTTCTTGACTACCAACCTATCATTTGGCCTCCAAGATGCAGGTACGTTTTCTAGCAAGGTTACAAAATTTTGAGATTTAAAAAATCAAGTCTGCAATTTATCCCATCAGATAAAGCATAAAAAGAAGTTTAATTTGACACCTAATTCACTTTCATATCTTCAGTATTAAAAATAGTTATGGCCATTTTAATACTCGGAAATTAGCATCTTGTTCCCTATTGCTTTTCCATTGACTTATTACAAAAGCTGTGATCGAGGACAGTCAAAAGCCCGTAACTTTCTTAAAAATTAAGAGAACTGAGTGACATTTTCAGTTATTATAGATTGAAGCATTCTGAAACAAATATAAAACATCTTACTTGGATGACCTCAAATTAAAGCATATAAATAGTTAATTACCTAATTGTAGCTAATTACAAAATTGACCGTTGTGACGGAAATGGTGATAAACACCCAGACTGCCTTGAAAATTCAAAAATGTGATATTTTCAAGATCAGAACTATAATATTATTGTATAATATGCTGTAAGTCCGTAACAGATAGGTAAATAAATTACAATTTCTAGCAATAGACCAGGTCTTTATGGAGAAGATCAGTTGCTAGTTGGTACACTGGGCATACCATAACCAGTAGCATCATCATACTACTCAGATTGTAACCAGATTGTAAGCAACTCTGTACATCTTGTTTTTCCTCAACGTTTCAATTTTGGCAATGTAAACTACAAGTTTTTGCTCTTCAAACCACGCATGACATGCCTTTTTGCCCACTACTTTCCCATTAAAAATGTCCTGTAGATTCAATTTCTTAAGAAAAAGATCAAGTACCCAAATAACAAACTAATCCCATTCACACAAGAATTCACAATATAACATGATTTTTAAATATCACTGTTATGAATTTATATGCCAGATGGAAGGAATTTAATGTTTAATTCCCATAAATTAATCGAGAAACATCCACTCAAGGTAATCAAAATTATTTTTTGCCCAATACATGCGTATATTTAGAAAAAAAATATTGACCATGGATAGACATTAACACAAAATATAGATGATTTAGATGATCTTATGACATGATTGTCCAACAAAAATGAGCATTTCAATCATCTTGCGAGTGGGTATTTCTGGAATGCGATTGATTGGAACATTGCCGCTGCAGTGAGTTTTAACCCCATATCGGCAGGAAAGACTCGGCGGAACTCAGCGGGTAAGGCAGCACCCGCGGAGAGATCATATCACTTATCAGGAGCCGCCACGGGCCAGGTCTCTTCCCCTCCCCCCCCCCCCAACAGAAAAGAACCGCGGATGCAGCCATCACCGCAAAACGTCTAGGAGGGAACTGCAGATGTTGGAAAATCGAAGGTAGACAAAAAATGCTGGAGAAACTCAGTGGGTGTGAAGCCCTGTCCCACTGTGCGAGTTCACCCAAGAGCTCTCCTGGGTTTAAAAAAAATATCAAAACTCGCAGTAAACACGTAGGATGAACGTCGGAGCTCGGGACGTTTCAATAGACAATAAATAGGTTCAGGAGCAGGCCATTTGGCCCTTCGAGCCAGCACCGCCATTCAATGTGATCATGGCTGACCATCCACAATCAGTTCCCCGTTCCTGCCTTCTCCCCATATGCACTGACTCAGCTATTTTTAAGAGCCCTATCTAGCTCTCTTGAAAGCATCCAGAGAACCTGTCTCCACCGCCCTCAGGCAGAGAATTCCAGACTCACCACTCTCTGTGAGAAAAGTGGTTCCTCGTCTCCGTTCTAAATGGCATACCCCTTATTCTTAAACTGTGGCCCCTGGATCTGGACTCCCCCAACATGTTTCCTGCCTCGAGCATGTCCAAGCCCTTAACAATCTTATATGTTTCAATGAGATTCCCTCTCATCCTTCTAAACTGCAGAGTGTACAAGCCCAGCCGCTCCATTCTCTGAGCATATGACAGTCCCGCCATCCCGGGAATTAACTTTGTAAACCTATGCTGCACTCCCTCAATAGCAGGTATGTCCTTCCTCAAATTAGGGGACCAAAACTGCACACAATACTCCAGGTGCGTCTCACTAGAACTCTGTACAACTGTAGAAGGACCTCTTTACTCCCATATTCCATTCCTCTTGTTATGAAGGCCAACATGCCATTTCTTAGTGCTAACGCCAGGTACTCGGGAAACGTGGTAACTCGTGAAGATTTTTCAACATGTTGAAAAATGTCCACATGTAAATGTCCACACTCAGGGTGTAAAAAATTGATACTTTTTAACACAGTCACACGTAGTAGCTCGTGAGTTTGCCGTAGTAGGACCTGGTGTCCTATATCACTATTGTATGTTCATGATGGAAATAAGAATACACTATATATTAATTACCTTTGAATTGTAGTTTTATGTAATCCTCCCATAATTTCTGAGTATCTATCAGACATACACATAATTTCACAATATCTATCAGTCATACAAAATGTTGCCAGGTAATATCTTGCCCAAACTCAGTTATATATTTCTACCTCAATAAATATGCCATTTTTTCAGCCACATTATTACAAAATATAGAATGTAGGTTATTTGTTATCAGAAATCCCATCCCAGAAACAACAGTATTTAAAGAACATTTGTTTTACTAATTTATGAGCATGTACCATAGGTTTATCCATATCCAACAAAATATTGTGATAATTGCATAAAATGTATTATTGTCTAAGACATTTGATGTGGAATGATAATCCATCTCAGTACTCATTTAGGCAAGTCCCAAGCTATAGATACTTTTTCTCCTACCCCCAATCCCCCTCGCCCAATCTTCATTGAACCTACCGTTTGACCGATCTTTTACTCAGCTGCTGTAATGTTTCCTTCCTATCAAAATCTCTGTGTAGCATCTCTGTCCCTATCTTCCAATTCCCACTTTGAAATAAAGTACAACCATCGACAAAATATTTGCAGCAGGATTGCTATATAAATGCAAATATATGGTATTCAAAGGAACGCAGCGTCCTTAATATTTCGTCTAAAACACAATTACACATTTACTGAGGAATGTGGATCGATGCATTGATGATGCATTGTATTACTACTTGTTAACTACTAGCTTTTAACACATCTGGCTGTTAACACTACAGTGGTTAACACATCGTTTGTGTCTGATGACCGTACAGCGCTTGTATTCCTGGTAAAAAACCATGTAAGTTTTGTAAAATGTTTTTTTTTTAAATTCTTTAATTAACAAAGCGAATTTGTATTTCCATATGAAATACGGAAAATTAACGCGGGGCCCCCCTTCGGCGCGGGGCCCAATTTGGAAAAATCGGTCCAATCGGACTAGGGCCGGCCCTGGGCTGAACAATTAGATGGGAAGATTGGTAAATTGGACAATTTGGCAATTTAGCATCTGATATAAGCAAGACTTGCTCAAGGGGTGCAGCCCTGTCGAGGGAAGTGCCCTGTGTGAAAAGTGCGAGTCTTTGGTGAGGAGGCTGAGGGAGGACGCCACACCAAATGCTGGAGAGGGAGAGACAAAAGAAGGAAATGTCAAGCAAACTGATTCAGTGTGAAGCTTACGTGATGTGGGAGGTCAAGGACCTACCGCTGGTGCCTCTGGCTGCTATAAATGTGAGAAGTGCATTCAGGTACAGCTCCTGAAGGACCATGTTGGGGAACTGGAGAAGCAAGTGGATGATCTCAGGTTCGTCCGAGAAACGGAGTCGTTCCTCGACAAGTCCTACAGTAAGATTGTTCACCTAAGGTACTGGAAGAGAGAAGGTGAGAAAGGGGGGAAACATGGAATGCAAAGGTCCCCCGGTGTTGTACCTCTTGAGAACAGGTTCACCCACTTAGAAGCTGTCGGGCCAGAAGAAGTTACCACACTGAGCGGCGGACTGGCTTGCGAAACAAAAAGGTCTGTTGAGCCAAAACCAAAGAGGCCGACATCAGGTAACGCCATTGTAGTTGGAGACTCCATTGTGAGAGGTACGGACAGGGGTTTCTGTGCCAACAGATGGGATTTGAGGATGGTGTGCTGCATCCCTGGTGCCAGGATCCAGGATGTCATGGACAGAGTGCAGAAAATCCTCAAGGGCGAAGGTGAACAGCTGGAAGTGGTAGTGCATGTCGGCACAAACGATGTCGGAAAGAAGGGGATGAATATTCTGAAGTGCAACTTTAGAGAGCTAGGAAAAATGCTGAATAGCAGGAACTCCAGGGTGGTTATCCCCGGTTTGCTTCCAGTTCCTCGTGCTGGCAAGAGCAGAAACAGGGAGATACAGGACCTGAATGTGCGTCTGAGGAACTGGTGCAGGGGGCAGGGATTTGGATTCTTAGACCACTGGGATCTGTTTTGGAGTAAGGGGGAACTATACAATAGGGACGGATTGCACCTTAACAAGTGGGGGACCAGCATTCTGGCAGGCAGGTTTGCCACTGCTACACGGGTTTTTTAAACTGAATAAGAGGGGTGGGGTGTCAAATGGGATAGTCAAGGACAGAGTTAAAGGTAAAGAGAGTAAAGGGATAATTAATGACTCCAGAATTAACGGGAAAGAAAGCTCACAAAGGGATAGGAGAGTATGGCCAAGTGTAATAGGGATTGATGTGAAAAGGGAGATGTGTAAGGAATTGTATATGAATATGTATATTGTATATGAATGCGCAAAGTATAAGAAGTAAAGTAGATGAGCTTGAGGCTCAGTTAGATGTTGGTAGATATAACATTGTGGGGGTTACTGAGATGTGGCTGCAGGAGGATCGGGCTTGGGAACTTAATATTCAACGTTATACTCCTATAGAAATGACAGGCAGGTGGGCAGAGGAGGGGGGTTAGCTCTGCTGGTGAGGGATGGAATTCAGTCCCTTGCGAGGGAGACATAGGGATTGATGAGGTAGAGTCACTGTGGATTGACCTGAGGAATTGTAAAGGCAAGAAGACACTAATTGGTGCTATCAGACCCCCCAAATAGTAGGCCGGATGTAAGGTGTAAGTTGCAGCAGGAGTTAAAACTGGCATGTAACAAAGGTAATGCCACTGTGGTGATGGAGGAATTCGATATGCAGGTAGACTGGGAAAATCAGGTCGGTTCAGGACTCCAAGAAAGAGAGTTTGTAGAGTGCCTCCAAGATGGATTCTTAGAGCAGCTTGTAATGGAGCCGACCAGAGAGAAGGCAATTCTGGATTTAGTGTTGTCCAACGAACCAGATATGATAGGAGAACGCGAGGTAAATGAACCGCTTGGAGGTAGTGATCATAATATGATTAGTATAAATCTGGAATTTGAGAAGGAGAAGGTTAAATCGGAAGTGTCAGTGATGCAGTTGAACAAAGGGGAGTATGAAGGCATGAGAGAGGAGCTGACCAAGGTAGACTGGAAAGGGATCCTAGCAGGAATGACAGTGAAACAGCAATGGCAGGAATTTATGGGAATAATCCGGAAGACGCGTGATCATTTCATTCCAAAAAGAAAGAAAGATTCTAAGGGGAGTAGGCTCCCCTTAGAATCCACCGTGGCTGACAAGACAAGTTAGGGATAGAATAAAACTAAAAGAAAAGATGTATAATACAGTAAAGAGTAGCCGGAAGCCAGAGGATTGGGAAACTTTCTTGGACAACAGAAGGAAACAAAACGGGCAATACGGGCTGAAAAGATGAAGTATGAAGGGAAGCTGGCCAGGAATATAAAGGACAGTAAAAGCTTCTTTAGATATCTTAAGGGAAAAATAGTAGCAAAGTCAAATGTGGGTCCCTTGAAGGCAGACACGGGTGAAATTATTATGGGTAACTAGGAAATGGCAGAAGAGTTGAACAGGTACTTCGGATCTGCCTTCACTAAGGAAGACACAAACAATATCCCAGATAAACTGGAGGACAGAGGATCTAAGGGGGTAGAGGAACTGAAAGAAAGTTTCATTAGGCGAGAAATAATATTGGGTAGGCTAATGGGACTGAAGGATGATAAATCCCATTGGCCTGATGGTCTGCATCCCAGGGTCCTTGGGGAGGTGGCCCTAGTAATAGTGGACACATTGGTGATCATTTTCCAATGTTCAATAGATTCAGGATCAGTTCCTGTGGATTTGGAGGATAGCTAATGTTATCCCACTTTTCAAGAAAGGTGCGAGAGAGAAAACGGGGAATTACAGACCAGTTAGCCTGCCTTTGGTGGTGGGAAAGGTGCTGGAGTCAATTGTTAAATAGGTAATAATGGGGCATTTGGATAACAGTAAAAGGATTTGTCCAAGTCAACATGGATTTATGAAAGGGAAATCATGCTTGACTAATCTTCTGGAATTTTTTGAGGATATGACAAGTAAAATGGATGAAGGGGTGTCAGTGGATGTAGTGTATCTACACTTTAAGAAAGCCTTTGATAAGGTCCCACATGGGAGACTGGTGACTAAAATTAGAGCACATGGTATTGGGGGTAGGGTGTTGACATGGGTAGAAAATTGGTTGGCAGACAGGAAGCAAAGAGTAGGAGTGAACGGGTCCTTTTCAGAATGGCAGGCAGTGGCGAGTGGAGTACAGCAATGCTCAGTGTTGGGGCTGCAACTGTTTACCATGTATATTAATGCTTTGGAAGAGGGAATTAGGAGCAACAATAGCAAGTTTGCGGATGACACAAAGCTGGGTGGCAGTGTGAACTGTGAAGAGGATGTTAGGAGGTTGCAGGGTGACCTGGACAGGTTGAGTGAGTGGGCAGATGTGTGGCAAATGCAGTATAATATAGATAAATGTGAGGTTATCCACTTTGGCGGCAAAAACAAGGGGGCAGATTATTTTCTCAATGGGGTTAAGTTAGATAAGGGGGAGGTGCAGCGAGACTTGGGCGTCCTTGTACACCAGTCATTGAAAGTTGGCGTGCAGGTACAGCAGGCAGTGAAGAAAGCTAATGGAATGTTGGCCTTCATAACAAGAGGATTTTAGTATAGGAGTAAAGAGATTTTTCTGCAGTTGTATAGGGCTCTGGTGAGACCACATCTGGAGTATTGTGTATAGTTTTGGTCTCCTAATTTGAGGAAGGACATCCTTGTGATTGAGGCAGTGCAGCGTAGGTTCACGTGATTGATCCCTGGGATGGCAGGACTGATTGAAAAGACTAGGCTTGTATTCACTGGAATTTAGAAGGATGAGGGGGAATCTTATAGAAACATATAAAATTATAAAAGGACTGGACAAGCTAGATGCAGGAAAAATGTTCCCAATGTTGGGCGAGTCAAGAACCAGGGGCCACAGTCTTAGAATAAAGGGGAAGCCATTTAAGACTGAGGTGAGAAAAATCTTGTTCACCCAGAGAGTTGTGAATTTGTGGAATTCCCTGCCACAGAGAGCATTGGAGGCCAAGTCACTGGATGGATCTAAGAGAGAGTTAGATACTCTAGGGGCTTGTTGAATCAAGGGATATGGGGAGAAGGCAGGCACGGGTTATTGATTGGGGATGATCAGCCATGATCACAATGAATGGCGGTGCTGGCTCTAAGGGCTGAATGCCCTCCTCCTGCACTTATTCAGTTAAATGATTATTTACTCGAATGGATGATCCTTTGCTGCACTACTAAACAGTTAATGTTTCAAGGAAGAATGATATATAGATTGTGGTGGGAACATTTAGACTAAGCATTTAAAAAAAAATCATCTTTTTTAATACTGGAAAAGTTATTTCATTGAAGAGGAGACTTCAATGATCTTCAGTGTTCTAATAGTTCATATTGATCAATTGGAAATCAAAGGTCATTGACCCACAATTTTAACCCTATTTCCCGCTCCAAAGATATTACAGGACATGTTGAATTAGCACATTTCTTCAGTTTCTAATCCTACCTCAGCATCAGAATATTACGGACTACCTTCTGCACTATCATGGACTTCTTTACTAATTGTGTTTTGCACTAATGGCTTATTTTTGCAGGGTCTTTTTTTCACTCTTAGAGAATTTCTATGTAATTTGTGTAATGAATGTATAATTTATATTTATGTGTGTTCTTTGAGTCTATGTGCCTGTAA
Organism: Raja brachyura; assembly: GCA_963514005.1. The sequence goes on along the minus strand of OY740781.1, from coordinate 103,963,154 downwards.
TGCTGCTGAATGCAAAATGTTTATTGTACTATACTCGCCCTGCTTATGTATTTGACAATAAAATAATTTTGATTTGACTTGGATTACCGCCATCATCAACCAACACCCTACCCAACAATTATTTCTACACATTCTGCTCCCCATTTCATTCTCAAACTGTGGTAACTTTCTTCGGAGGCACGGGCCTAATACAAGATTTATCTGAGAATAGACAAAACCAAATGAAAATACAAAATATATCCAAATAATAAACTGTAATTTCCAATAATTTTTGAAGGAATAGATAGTTCTGTGTTCCATCACTACCTAATCCCCCTTCCTTTCACAGAGTAGCTGTCCATGAAACACCGGAGATGTAGCTCCTTTAACCTCTTCCTTTCAAGTTTCCAGACAACTACATATTATTTTCAAGTGGAGCATTACTTATTGCAGTTAGGTGAACTGGATTTTCTGTTGCAGTAAAATTCTCTCAACATTGGCAAAACCAAACGAGTGCTTGACATAACTTATTCATACATTCCACCAGGGTGACAAAAACATCCAGTTGCCTCTCACGCTAATACTATGTTGTTTCCGTCAACCTCATTGTTGTTTCTTTTTATAAAAGTCCCAACCAGACCTAATATAAGCTTGAGGAACAATACCTTATCTTCAAACTATGTTCATTACAATTTGCAGGACGTAATAGCAAACTCAACAATTTTAGGACATCAGACTTCACAGCTTGTGTCAGAACAGCCACTTCTGATGCAAGGTCATCTATCTGTAATGTTAACTCAATTTTTCCATCTCCACAGATGTTATGTGCCCTGTTGGCTATTTACTGCATCCTCTTTCATTTCAGATTTCCAGCAGTATTTTGTATCTCACAATTCTACTATGGTTTTTTTAACTCTTTCTCTGACATTTTACTTCCTTAATTTCTTGTGACAAATCCTTCACCCAAACAGATCAGCAATGATTCACTATTCCCTCTTAGGCAGCGTCAATAGCATTTCTGCCACTTGCAGCAGTTTGGTCTTCACCGAATCGGACATTCCCTTTGGTCTGTCTACCTGCTCTCTTCCTCTGCAACTTAAATGTTTAATTTCCAATATTCCCTCGTTCTGTTGGAAGGTCATGAACCATACATGTTAATTTTGTATCTCTTTTGATGAATCCTGCTTGACCTGCAGCGTATTAACAACAACTAATTAAAAATAAAATAGAGAATAGAAGTGAGAGAATGACAGAAACAGAGTGGATACGCAGGAGAAAAATAGGTGGGCAGATGGGGAAAGGGGAAAATGGAGTTAAGTAGGTAAGTAAGAATGGGTCTGACGAAGGGTCTCGACCCGAAATGTCACCTATTCCTTCTCTCCAGAGATGCTGCCTGTCCCGCTGAGTTACTCAAGCATTTTGTGTCTACCTTCGATTTAAACCAGCATCTGCAGTTCTTTCTTACACAAGTAAAGATGGGTGGGTTGAATGCCAAGAACATTGCAGCAGAACATAATCTGTCAAGGCTGTTTTCCCCAGGCACAGTAAGTCCCAACCATTCACTTGTATCACAACATGTATTTTATTTCCAACCAACCTTGTGCCATTTGGCTTTCACCAATTCATAACAGTTAGAATTTCTCATCCACCATATTTGAGGCTTAGTACATCATAGAGTTACAGATTCAGTAACAGGCCTTTTGTCCCAACTTGTCCATACCAACCAAGATGCTGCATCTAAACTGTCCTAATTTGTCCACATCTCAATGAACCTTTCTTATCCATGTACCTGTTCAAGTGTCTTTTACATATTGTTGTTGTACCTGTCTCAACTACTTCCTTTGGCTGTTCTTTCCATATACCCACTATTCTCAATGAGAAAAAATTGGCCCTCGGGTTCCTATTAAATTTACTAGTTCTTGATTGTTCTAATTGACTGTGCATTCATCCTGTCTTTTCCTCTCATGATTTGATACTGCTCTATTGGATCCCCCTTCAGCCACCGGCGACCCAACAAATAAAGTCCTAGCCTGTTCAGTCTCTCCCTATAGTTCTGGCCATTGAGTACTGGCAACATTCTTGCTATTGAGGGAGTGCAGCGTAGGTTTACATGGTTAATTCCCGGGATGGCGGGACTGTCATAGGCTGAGAGAATGGAGCAGCTGGGCTTGTACACTCTGGAGTTTAGAAGGATGAGAGGCAATCTCATTGAAACATATAAGATTGTTAAGGGTTTGGACACGCTAGAGGCAGGAACCGTGTTCCCGATGTTGGGGGATTTCAGAAACAGGGGCCACAGTTTAAGAATAAGGAGTAAGCCATTTAGAACGGAGACGAGGAAACACTTTTTCTTACAGAGAGTGGTGAGTCTGTGGAATTCTCTGCCTCGGAGGGTGGTGGAGGCAGGTTCTCTGGATGCTTTCAAGAGAGAGCTAGATAGTTCTTAAAAATAGCAGAGTTAGGGGATATGGGGAGAAGGCAGGAAAGGGGTACTGATTTGAGATGATCAGCCATGATCTCATTGAATGGTGGTGCTGGCTCGAAGGGCCAAATGGCCTACTCCTATGTCTATTGTCTATTCTCAAAAGTCTTCTCTGCACTCTTTCCAGCTGAAATACATATTTTCTATAGCGGGGTGTCCAAAACTGAACACAATACTCTGTGAGGTCTCACCAATGTATTGTACAACTGCTATGTAAGATCCCAAACTTCTATACTCAATGTATTTTTATGCCAGAGAAATGGACATTACATATTTATGTTACCCTTTAGTGTCCATTTTAAGTATTGTTCCTCAGCTCAGCTCATCTTGTTCATGAAAAGATTTACAGCTGCTAGATCTCCATCTTCAGTGCTGTATATGGATTGTCACCAGTCATAAATTGAAAAGGAACAAATATAATTATACTAGGTCTTATGAAAGATGTCATCTGATCATTTGGCTATTTTCATTCTGAAATTGAGATCATTCTGAAATTGAGATGCTAGGAGGCTGCAAGGTGACTTGGATAAGTTGGGTGAGTGGGCAAATGCATGGCAGATGCAGTATAATGTGGATAAATGTGAGGTTATCCACTTTGGTGGCAAAAACAGGAAAGTAGACTTTTATCTGAATGGTGGCCGATTAGGAAAAGGGGAGATGCAATGAGACCTGGGTGTCATGGTACACCAGTCATTGAAAGTAGGCATGCAGTGAAGAAAGCGAATGGTATGTTGGCATTCATAGCAAAAGGATTCGAGTACAAGAGCAGGGAGGTTCTACTGCAGTTGTACAAGGTCTTGGTGAGGCCACACCTAGAGTATTTCATACAGTTTTGGTCTCCTAATCTAAGGAAAGACATTCTTGCCATAGAGGGAGTACAGAGAAGGTTCACCAGACTGATTCCTGGGATGTCAGGACTTTCATATGAGGAAAGATTGGACAGACTCGGCTTGTACTCGCTGGAATTTAGAAGATTGAGGGGTGATCTTATAGAGACTTACAAAATTCTTAATGGGTTTGACAGGCTAGATGCAGGAAGATTGTTCCAGATGTTGGGGAAGTCCAGAACAAGGGGTCACAGTTTAACGATAAGGGGGAAGTCATTTAGGACCGAGATGAGAAAATCATTTTTCACACGGAGAGTGGTGAACCTGTGGAATTCTCTGCCACAGAAGGTAGTTGAGGCCAGTTCATTGGCTATATTTAAGAGGGAATTAGATGTGGCCCTTGTGGTTAAAGGGGTCAGGGGGTATGGAGAGAAGGCAGGTACAGGATACTGAGTTGGATGATCAGTCATGAGCATATTGAATGGCAGTGCAGGCTCGAAGGGCTGAATGGCCTACTCCTGCACCTATTTTCTATGGTTTTATGTTTCTATAATATATACTGATGGTGGAAGATTGTTACATTAGCTGAAGTGCCGTCTTCTCTCAGATGTTTCATCACGGCACTGTTCCATCCATTAATTTAGTTGCTTCTGAATCTCTTCTGATATTGGATCTAATATGGCTTGCAAAGTCCATTGGTTGCAATTGCAACCTGTAATTATCTTATATTCGAACATACCTCACCTGAGTGTAAGGTCTGTCCTGGCATCAGCCCTTTATCTGTTGCAGATCTGCATGGTGCTCCTTTCCCCAATCTTTACAACATTATCTACTTCCGCTCTGAATACCTCCAGTGATTAAACTTCTGAAACGATTTGGGAAATAAAATTCCAGAGCGTCACCACCCTCTGCAAGAAGATATTCCTGGGCACTTCAGTTTTAATTGAATGTACCTACTCATTCTACTGCTCTTTCATCTTACAACTGCTTCCTTTGTTCAAGTCTCTTACACTCATGGAGACATCTCATAATCTATTCCATCATTCCCTGAGGGCCTTACATGTTTGAATAAGATCATGTTCATTCTTCTAAACCCCAAAGAATACAGATCTAATTTCTGTGATGGGAATTAAATGCCATTTCTAATCACTTGCTGCACCTGCTTGCTAATGTTTTGATTTCATGCATAAGAACACTTAGATCCCTCTGTATGCCATTTACAATCTCTCTCACTTGGCTAAGTCTGCTTTTTATTTCCTTCCAGTGAAGAGAATGATCTCAACTTTGCTGCTTTAAAACCCATTTGCCAAGAATTTCCCAGTCACTCAACTAATCTATATCCTGATACAGGGTTTAAATATCCTCATCACAGCATGTCCTCCCACCAATTTCTGTGTAATCAGCAAACTTGGATGGTTTATTAAACAAGATCCCACAAACAACTATAAACATTAAACAAACTCAATAAAAAAAAAAGTCACTTTCCGCTTCCTTTATGTTTGTTAAATTCCAAAGCAAGTCAATGGGGTCACAAATCCTCTGCCAAATTTTCACCTGGTGTGGGGTCTGAGAATTGATCCCCCCCCAGGAGGGGAAACTCAGTTGGATTATGCTTTTAGCTGACACAGCACACCGAATTACCAACTGAATTCAGGGACATGCACACATCACAATATTGGACTACAGTCGTAGAGTCACACACCATAGAAACAGGCCCTTGGCCGAATTTGCCCACGCCGACCAAGATGCCCCATCTTCACTAGTCTCACTATTAATATTGGCCGTTGGGGAGCACTTTGGTTCCAGTGATCACAATACCATTAGTTTCAATATAATTATGGAGAAGGACAGAACTGGGCCTAGGGTTGAGATTTTTGATTGGAGAAAGGCTAACTTTAACGAGATGCGAGATGATTTAAAAGGAGTAAACTGGGACATTTTGTTTTATGGGAAAGATGTAGAGGAGAAATGGAGGACATTTAAAGGGGAAATTTTAAGGTACAGAATCTTTATGTTCCTGTTCGGTTGAAAGGAACCAGTAAAAATTGGAAAGAGCCCTGGTTTTCAAGGGAAATTGGACATCTTGTTCGGAAAAAGAGGGAGATCTACAATAATTATAGGCAGCATGAAGTAAATGAGGTGCTTGAGGAGTATAAGGAATGTAGAAAGAATCTTAAGAAAGAAATTAGAAAAGCTAAAAGAAGATATGAAGTTGCTTTGGCAAGTAAGGTGAAAGTAAATCCAAAGGGTTTCTGCAGCTATATTAATAGCAAAAGGATAACAAGGGATAAAATTGGTCCATTGGAGAGACCGAGTGGACAGCTATCTGCAGAGCCAAAAGAGATGGGGGAGATATTGAACAATTTATTTTCTTCGGTATTCACCAAGGAGAAGGATATTGAATTATGTGAGGTAAGGGAAACTAGTAGAGTAGCTATGGATACTATGAGTTTCAAAGTAAAAGAAGTACTGACACTTTTGAAAAATAAATATAAAAGTGGATAAGTCTCCAGGTCCTGACAGGATATTCCCTAGGACATTGAGGGAAGTTAGTGTAGAAATAGCCGGGGCTATGACAGAAATATTTCAAATGTCATTAGAAACGGGAATAGTCCCCGAGGATTGGCGTATTGCGCATGTTGTTCCATTGTTTAAAAAGGGTTCTAAAAGTAAACCTAGCAATTATAGACCAGTTAGTTTGACTTCAGTGGTGGGAAAATTAATGGAAAAGATACTTAGAGATAATATATATAAGTATCTGGATAAAGAGGGTCTAATTAGGAACAGTCAACATGGATTTATGCCTGGAAGGTCATGTTTGACTAATCTTCTTGAATTTTTTGAAGAGGTTACTAGGGAAATTGACGAGTGTAAAGCAGTGGATGTTGTCTACATGGACTTCAGTAAGGCCTTTGACAAGGTTCCTCATGGAAGGTTGGTTAAGAAGGTTCAACTGTTGGGTATAAATGCAGGAATTGCAAGATGGATTCAACAGTGGCTGAATGGGAGAAGCCAGAGGGTAATGGTGGATGGCTGTTTGTCGGGTTGGAGGCAGGTGACTAGTGGGGTGCCTCAGGGATCTGTGTTGGGTCCTTTGTTGTTTGTCATGTACATCAATGATCTGGATGAAGGGGTGGTAAATTGGATTAGTAAGTATGCAGATGATACCAAGATAGGGGGTGTTGTGGATAATGAAGAGGATTTCCAAAGTCTACAGAGTGGTTTAGGCCAGTTGGAAAAATGGGCTGAAAGATGGCAGATGGAGTTTAATGCTGATAAATGTGAGGTGCTACACCTTGGCAGGACAAATCAAAATAGGACGTACATGGTAAACGGTATGGAATTGAAGAATACAGTTGAACAGAGGGATCTGGGAATAACCGTGCATAGTTCCTTGAAGGTGGAATCTCATATAGATAGGGTGGTAAAGAAAGCTTTTGGTATGCTAGCCTTTATAAATCAGAGTATTGTGTATAGAAGCTGGGATGTAATGCTAAAATTGTACAAGGCATTGGTGAGACCAAATCTGGAGTATGGTGTACAATTTTGGTCGCCCAATTATAGGAAGAATGTCAACAAAATAGAGAGGGTACAGAGGAGATTTACTAGAATGTTGCCTGGGTTTCAACAGCTAAGTTACAGAGATAGGTTGAATAAGTTAGGTCTTTATTCTCTGGAGCGCAGAAGGTTAAGGGGGGACTTGATCTTTAAAATGATGAGAGGGATAGACAGAGTTGATGTGGACAAGCTTTTCCCTTTGAGAATAGGGAAGGTTCAAACAAGAGGACATGACTTTAGAATTAAGGGACAGAGGTTTAGGGGTAACATGAGGGGGAACTTCTTTACTCAGAGAGTGGTAGCGGTGTGGAATGAGCTTCCAGTGGAAGTGGTGGCAGCAGGATCGTTGGTATCATTTAAAAATAAGTCGGATAGGCATATGGATGAGAAGGGTATGGAGGGTTATGGTATAAGTGCAGACTAAGGGAAAAAAGTTGTTCGGCACGGACTTGAAGGGCCGAGATGGCTTGTTTCCGTGCTGCATTTGTTATATGTTATATGTTATTGGCCAAAATACAGCTATTATAAAATACAGCTATAATTGCATTTGCTGGGCCTGTTTGGCCACTTTCTGTGAAAGTTGCAAGATGAGAGTCATGACTCCAAGGAGTCTGGACCCCAAATGGAATTTGATGATAAGGAGAAGTCCAGATGTCCTTTCTTTGTTAAAATGTATGAGGGTTTGCAGAAAGAGATAAGAAGGTCTGCAAATGCAGAGTGGGTATTGGTTATAAAAGGGGTGTGTAAAGGTATTGTTAATAACGTTGCAAGGTGGTTGTACTGCTGCTTGATGATTGGCTGAAGTGTGAAGCCTTGTTTGAATTGTTTATGCAACCTGGGAAAATGTTGCATTACCTAGTCCTTCCAGATGTTTCTGTAGAAACATTGTAATGGGATGCTTTGTAATTGGGTTAGGAAACTGTCAATAACTGTATAATGTGATTGATATGTGTGATTGGTTTGTAGCAGTTGCCTCCTCCAAGTAATATCACATCCTTAGTTTGGAAGGGTATAAGAGGGTGGGTAATTCTTTGGGGAGTGTGAGTTGATTGTGACTTCTGATCTGTTTGCACGAGATATGGTTGTCATGTGTGAGTGAATCGGCAGCCTTCCGTGCAGTTTGTTCTTCAATAAAGTATGGTTTTGGAACCAGAGTTTGACTTAGTGTTTGACTAAACCAGACTAAGGGGGGTAAGTCTAGAACCGGAATTTACACCACCAGCCCGTAATTGGCCCATATCTTTCTAAACCTTCTCCATCTTTGTACTGGCTAATTTAATTTTACCTGCAAATGCTGTTATTTAAAGATAATAAGGAAGTACTCTCAATTCGCCAAAGAACTTCCAAATTTCATATGCTTGTGGGAATTTGCATGAAAAATGGCTGTTACATTCTGCCTTAGAAATGAATAGGAAGAGGAAAGTTATTAATCCACCTCATTTAACTTGTGAGCCAATCCAAATGTTAACAGATAATAAACATCTTTGTAAAACATGCAGTTTTGGTCTCCTAATTTTAGGAAGGACATTCTAGCTATTGAGGGAGTGCAGCGTTGGTTCACTAGGTTACTTCCCAGGATGGCAGGACTGACATATGATGAAAAAATGGATCAACTGGGCTTAGATTCACTGGAATTTAGAAGGATGAGAGAAGATCTTACAGAAACATATACAATTCTTAAGGGATTGGACAGGCTAGAAGCAGGAAAAATGTTCCCCATGTTGCGGGTGTCCAGAACCAGGCGTCACAGTTTAAGAGTATGGGGTAGGCCATTAAGGACTGAGATAAGAAAAAACTTTCTCAGCCAGAGAGTTGTGAACCTGTGGAATTCTCTGCCACAGAGACAATGGAGGCCAATTCACTGGATGCATTCAAGAGAGAGTTAGATACAGCTCTTAGAGCTAATGGAATCAAGGGATATAGGGAGAAATGTAGGAAGGAACAGCAGATGCTGGTTTAAACCGAAGTTAGACACAAAAAGCTGGAGTAACTCAGCGGAACAGGCAGCATCTCTGGAGAGAAGGAATGGGTGATGTGACGTTTCGGGTCTGAAGAAGCATCTCGACCAGAAACATCACCCGTTCCTACTGTCCAGCATCTCTTCGATATACGGAGAAAGCAGGAACAGGTTACTGATTCTGAATGATCAACCATGATCATATTAAATGGCGGTGCTGGCTTGAAAGGAAAAATAGCCTCCTCCTGCACTTATTTTCTTTGTTTCTATGTTTCTATCCCTGTCAAAACTATTAGAAGGTTTCATTTGTGAAACATTGACTTTGTGAAACAGGTGATAGAAAAGGTGAAACATGGTGCATGTGTCCTGGCTGAGCATTATCAGCTGAATGGTAGATGATAATGGAAGATAGACACAAAAATCTAGAGTAACTCAGCGGAACAGGCAGCATCTCTGGAGATAAGGAATGGGTGCCATTTTGGTTTGGGATAATGTTTGACAGTGCATGCGTCAGCAACACATCAACAGTTGAAATGCAGAGAGGAGATTTAGAAAATAAGTAATTGATAATGTGATCAGTAAAACTGCATTTTGAAACAGCCTTCTAGGAGACAAGATTGAAGAAAATAAATTACATTTGAAGACATTTAAACATAGATATCAATCATAAAGACCTGCATCTTATCTCGGATTGTCTGTGAATCAAATGACCTTCAATTATCATACTTGTTATTTCTGATTCATCAAAGATAACATTGGGATTGTTCAAAATTCTCAGTGTTACTAAAAGAGGATGCTTGTAATGAATTGATTCTGGAGATTGCAATGTAAGTAAAACTGACATAACTCTTTTTTTGGTAAACTTTAGTTCTTTTGAAGCACCAGGATATATTGAAAGCTGCCACAACATTGGTTTTTCACCTTCTTAGAAAATCAAAAGTGAATGGTATCTAGTAATTGGTAAAGATACTTTACTTTCAGATTCCAAAGAATACCCATAATTCAATAACACAGCCTGCAACTTGGTATGCTCAATGCCAGAAAAGCTGGTACTGCTGAAAGTTACTTGCAAATTCCAATTTTTTAAGACTGTTATGGGCCTGTCCCACTTAGGTGATTTTTTAGGCGACTGCCAATGACTAGGACAATGAAATTCACCAAAATCAGCACCGGCACAAACATACATCACCTGGCGACAACCTATGACTGCCCACATTGTCGCCACTGTTGACATTTTTTCGGCAATTGCCTATAGTTGCCTAAAAAATCACCTAAGTGGGACAGGCCCATTAGGAAGAACTTCTTTCCCATTTTTTGTAAGCTTTGCAGAGAGTTAACACTGGTCACTGGTCACTTGGTGTGAGATATTTGTAAACCCTGATACTTCTGGTGTCTCATTGAAATATCATCTAAGGTACTGCAAGGTCCAACATTTATCTCCAGTAAGATGTGCAACCACATTGGGCTGATACATGACTGTAGCCATTTACTCACAGAAGGACCAGGGTTTCTGAATACTAAAGGCTCAAACTGGATATTAACTGATAAAGAAAGAGTCAGACACTCTCTTGCAGCCATGAGCAGACTGACTCAAGTTGGGGTTCCTGTCGCAAAACTTTCAGGGGGATTTTTAGCCCATTCACCATCAAATATGAAAATAAACCATAAAAATAGAAAAATAGTTCCAATTCAATTGAACATAAATTATTATTATTTTTTAAACAGGAGAAAAACATCTACAAAAAGAGGACTACCAAAGCTGCCCCATCTTTCCTCACTGCTCTGGTCACAGGAGGTTGCCCTTCAAGGGCCCCATCACAATACGCCCAGCATGACCCAGCACAAGGATGCTCGTAAAGAGAGACTGTAATACAAAGATGGGAGGCAGATGGCAGAGTTTGCTCACGAGCAGAGAAGTTCTTAGAGATCCAAGCGAGTGGGCACTGGAAGCATCTTACACTTGTAAAAGACATTGGAAGCTGGAAGTTGCCAGCAAAGTGCCTGTAAGGGCACGACTGCCCTCGATAAATGTGTGCATTATTAGGCTCCTGCAGCCAAATGCATTTGTGCATTCAACAAAAATCAATGGTCCTCTGCTTTGCTGATTGAGCTAGTTTTGATGCAATGCAATGCAATGGTCAGCTCATCTCGGCAGAAACAGCCTAAACGGATCCTGAGGCAAGGCCTCTGAAAGTGAGGATGATCCTGAATTTAACCATGAGAGCAGGCACTTGTGAAGTGACCCTTTATTCGAGTCTGAAGAAGGGTCCCAACCTGAAACATCACCTATCTTCAGTGATGCCTGGCCTGTTGAGTTACTCCAGCACTTTGTGTCCTTTTCTGTAAGCCAGCATCTGCAGTTTCTTGTTTCTAAACTTTATATTTTTTCATGTCACAAACAAACCTCAAATAGTAAATATGCTCACTCTTGCTGTTCAGATAAAAAAGATCAACCAGCAAAGTGGTGAGTTTTCAATTTTGAGTGAATGCATCTGTTACATTCATGAATGGGAAGAGTTTTCAGATGCAGTATCCCAAAGTTCTCAAAAGTGCATCATTCATGCACTGAAAGTTACCTGTGAGGTAACGTCCGGGCACAACTACCCTTTGAATAAGGAAGTTGTCACCTGCATGCACTGTTTCTTCTCCAACCCTGTGGAGGACTCATAGTTGCATGCATTAATTTGGTATCCATAATTCATGGGAGCTGTTGTGATAAGATTTAAAGTGTTACGACTTGTTGTAGAAAAGTGCTGCTAAGAAGTTTAATTCCTAATGCCCACAATTCATGTCGTACAAGAGAGGACACAGGTGTTAATGAATTTAGGTTTCTTGAGCTGTTTAAGAATATTAGTTAGATGCTAACAACACTTTTACCCTGGAAAATTGTGCAGCTACATTTTTAGATCAAGGTTTTGAAATTTGTACAAGTATGAATCACACAAAAAGGCCGATATTTACTTAGAAGAAAATGTAGTTAACAGGTAGTAATTAATTCAGTTAAAACCAGACATAAAGGAATTGTACTGCTTTCATTACCCTTGCCCAATGTAGTTTGTGCAGAAAATTTTAAAATGAGCTTCAGAGAGTTTGAGCTACAAGTAAGTTTATGCAGTGTTTGGCTCCAAAGTCATTATAGAAAACAAGTGAGCAACAAAAAATCAGTTTTAATATATTTTTCATTTTCCTCAGAGGGCTATTTTGAATCAAAATAAACTCTTATTGAATATTTTTCAAAGCTAGTTGCAGCTGCTTTTTGAGATAAGTAGTATGTTCCCTCGTAGTAATGCATTTAAATGGTTTTATATCAGCATTCTTGGCAGCAGGCTCCTCGACTTGCCAGGATTTGGAAATTAAATGAGAGGTGAGGCTAAAACCAAATGGAATTTTACGCAACTAAAAAACAGATACTGAAATTCCATTACTGATGATTTAAATGTATTATGCTGCTGTGATAATTGATACAGATTAATGGACATTTTTATGAGTGCAATCTTCAGTTACATTCTTTAATCTTGGTAAAATATTGCAATTTATTTACCTGAATGCCCCAGAGCAGGAAATATGTGGAGATCCAGAATCACACTATGGTGGGTAATATAGAAACATATCACATCAACCATTTTGTTCATTATGCTTTTCCTGGGTCTTTGAAAAAAATAGTTAATCAACCTAGAATTGAAGAGAGGTCCTATGCCTGGTCTATCCCTCTAAGTAGTTATCTAACACCCTTCCAAATGTCAACATGTGGTCTCCTCACATGTTCAACCACCATATTCCAGAAAATATTACGTTGCTGAACTATGAGGTTTTCTTAAATTTTGATCCCTAGATTCCTGATTTCCAAAGGAAACAATTTATGTTTGTCTTCATGATCAAAATCCCTCTTGAACATCAACATTTGAAAGGGGTACAAACTGCCAAAGATGTTTGTCTTTCAACAGGAGTGAAAGAGATATTGAATGTGAATCTGTGATTAAAGGTATGCCTCTTCAAATGTTTGATATTAATATAAAAAGCTGCTGCTAATTACTGATTACCATAATTTGCATTTCCCAGCTGGTTTAACAAAGACTAGACAACTTAATGTATTAATATGAGTGTCCTGGACCCAATTTCCCTGAAAGGATGGAGGCCGCAGATGCTGTAAGCAGTGGTTCAGTGATCAAGTTGGATACCTTGAGGGTTTTAAATATAGGACACGTGACCCTAGAGGAGGAGATCTGCAGGGGAATGGACAGCCAGGGTCCACATGCAAGGGGTAGATGTTCCCACATCATCGTGTCCAGCAGAAAGTTAGAATTACTCTATCTGTCTTCATGTCCCCCTTCCATTCCTCCTTTAGACCAGGTGGGGCATCTAGGAAGTTAACTATGATTAAGATCTTCCCTTGATGTCCCTTGGCATGTACCCAATGTGCAAACAAAATTCACACAAGTGGCATCAATCAATTTTCAGAATCAGAATCAGAATGCCTTTTATTGTCACTATACACATGTACAATGAGATTAAAAACTGCTCCTACTCAGTGCAAAACAAAACAAAAAAGGGGGGGGGGGATAAGGTGCACAGTTTCTGCAGCGCTATATACATATCTATAAAAATACAATGGATAAATAGAATGGATAATAGGATTCCTATATCCAGTATGGGTTATTGCACCCATTATTGCAGTATGGGTTTGATCATGTTTGTGGTACAGTAAACAGCATTCATTGATAGCACATGGTCTTTTAAGTGCAAGATTTTTGTACACCAGCTTTCTTTTTTTTCTGGAGTTAATTTCTCTCAAATGATGTCATCCATAGTACTCATTATTCAATTCCAGTAAGGATGTTCCTCCAAGAGAGATGCAAGAGACTGCAGATGCTGGAATCATGAGCTAAAACCAAACTGCTAGAGGAACTCAATGAGTCTGGCTGCATCTGTGGAGGGAAATGAACAGATGATATTTCTGATTGTGGTTTTTCTTACAATTGGGGATTTTGACGCCTAATGCCTGCTGTTCCTAAAACTGGCGAGCTACATGAGAGCACCTTTATTACTATTCTGAGGTTGGAGAGCATGATTGCTTCTGCTTTATTAACCCATTTAAAATTGCATTTGGGAGAATACGAATGTAGTTGCAACAACAGAAAATGTGCATTGTACAAATTTCTTGTGATATTGTTTCAATAAAAAGTCCTGATACAATGCCATGTTATCAAGACTTTACCGCTGTTCCATCAAGATTTTGCAAAAAGTCTGTCTACATGTTTCAAAGATTACTTTCAAACCTCCAGAAGGTAACAACTGAGAAATTCAAAATTCTCTAATCAAATATTTGTGATTGTAACTCAGTTTCACGGCAAAATATTTTCACAAAAATACATGCAAGAACATGAGAAATAGGAGTGGTAGAACACTGCCTTCTTCATTCAGCAAGGTCATGGCTGATTTTTTTTTTTTTACCTCATCACCACTTTCCAGCATTAACCCAGTGTTCATTGTTTCCCCATAAAATTCTATAAATCTTGTTTTTTAAGTCTGGGGCTCCATAGGTGTATTGGCAGATGATTTTCAACCACTCACTTTAATTAATACTAACTGGCAATTTAGTGACTTCAGCTGCTCATTCAGAAGGGCTCAACCCAGCAAAAACTTTAACCTTTACTAAGATGGTATTTTGCCCCAGACATGGTCTAAACTAATGTTTGTGCAAAAGATCCCATTTTGCCCACCTAAGCAGCTCCTTCTATGTGAAGAAGCCATGCAAAATAATGAGCTAAATAAGGATAATAAACCATGAACCCCATACTGGAGAAGCGTGAAGAAGGGTCTCGACCTGAAACGTCGCCATTCCTTCTCTCCAAAGATGTTGCCTGTCCGACTTAGGCAATATTTTCTGCGACTGTTGGCGACTATCATAATCGTAGCAGGTTGCCGAAAAAACGTCGACTGGACCCCCCTATGACAATGTCTACGACAATGTCTACAACAACCTACCTCCTCGTCGACGTCAAGTTACAGCAAGCTACCGCAACCAGCGACCCATAGGACGTCCACCTACGACCACACCTACGACAAGCTAAATCCACCCATGACAAGCTAAGACAAGGTAAGACAATTAAGTCGCCGGTACCTGTCGCCGGTTGACGTACGCTGACGTAGGTAGTCACCAATGGAATTCACTGAAGTCAGCACTGGCGACAACCTACGTCATCCTGGCGGCAACCTATGTCATCCTGGCCACAGGACCTATGTCAGGCTACGATCGTTGGCGTCAAGCTCAAGGGCGCCGACTGTCGCCGAAAAGTTTTGAACATTTCAAATTCCAGTAGCAACCAGAAAAAAGGTACGATTCTTTGGGCAACTGAGGAGACCATGCAGGCGATACCACGGCGACCATGTGCCGACAGCCTGGTCGCCTGTAGTCGCCTAAACAATTGCCTAAGTGGGACAGGAGCATTACTCCAGCTTTTTGTGTCTGGAAGTACAAAGGCTGATCAGAGGGTAGCAAATTGAGCCCGATCCTATACATTACAACTTAATTTAGTGATTGAAATATGCAGGGAAACAAATTATGTTTATTGTGTACAAAAGAACAATACACATGAGAAATCACTGTCAGCAATAATAGCACGTAATGTACAACGTGATTATATAATATTCCCCTGACTGTTTGTTTAATGGAGAGATTAACCAGTTTATTTATGTATGTGAATCCATCCATTAAAATAATGGATTTGGAAATGTCAGATAAACCTTTTACGTATTCCATTCCTGGATAGTGACAATTGATTCTGGGCTTATATTGTGATGTTTCAAATCAGAAAGTTTCTGAAGTGTAGGCTGATTGGCACTTCACAAAGTCAAATCAAGTCAAGAGAGTTTATTTAGGTATGTTACAATACCTACCTTTAGCAGCGCTGCAGTTCTGCCACTCCCCTTTCAGAGGGGGGCGGGTTTAAAATGCCGTTTTTCCCTAGACAGCCCAAATCGATCAATCTCAGGCGATTTTGTTGCTAAAGAGAAAGCACTCCGACATTTCATTCATGAAGGCATTTTTAAACTACGCTAGATCATTTATTAGCTAGAGTAGTTTAAAAATCATCTTCTAAAGCCGTGAACGCCGACAGCGGAATGGACCTAACGTAGGTGATAAAAGTAGCTACAGTTTGTTTTTACATAAAAACGTGCTTCTTAGGAAGCCTTTAATTAAATTTTCATCATGCGAAAAGGGGACAAAAGATATACGAACCAGCTGTATTTTTCCTGCCGACTGGGAGTTAAATTCACCGCAAACCGCAACGTTCCAATCCACTGCGTTCCACTAAAACCCACTCGCAAGTTGATTTAAATGGCCATTAATTTACAGAAATTAAACAGTAAATTCCTTCAATTTGGCCTATAAATTCATGGAAATTAGATTTAAAAATCATGTTATATTGTGGATTATTGTGTGAATGGCGACTTGAAGATGGCGCCTGCCTGCGGCGACTTTTGCGGAGCACCAGAACAGAAAAGATTTAACTACAACTTCTATCAACTTACCTGCATCAGGGAAACGGCAGTAATCGGTGCCGTTTCTGACAGGCTGCTTGTGCAGCTGAAAGCGCTGGAAATTTTGCGATCTCCCGCAGCTGCGGGAGCCCTGGACTTTAAACTTTCCCACGCTGGCGGTGGAACTCCCGACCCGACTGAAGAACCCAGGTATGGCACCTGGAAACCCCGGGATGACCTCCAGAGCCGACGGGCTGGATATCCCAGACAAAATGAAGCTGGAGCTGCTGATTCTGAGGGAACCCCCGTTCATTACGGAGCTGGAGCTGCCGTCTGTGAGGGAATTCCCGTTCCAGCGCTGGTCCGCAGAAACAACAGGCACAGGAAACACAGTACCTGGAAACAAAGGGGAAGCCTCCATTGTGTCCGGAAACGTGGCCGACGGGCAGGACTTCAGGTCAGACTGAAGCGCAGGGGACTTCGGCCCCCGCTCCCTACTATCCTACTGGCAAATGTACAGTCCCTTGAAAATAAAGTGGAGGACTTAAGGGCAAGGCTGCTTTATCAAAGGGAGCTGAGGGAATGCTCTGTGTTCTGTTTCACAGAGACATGGCTCACCCCCAGCTCCCCAGACTCAGCAGTCCAGTCTGAAGGGTTCTCCATCCACCGCATGGACCGTACACTGGCATCAGGGAAAGGGAGAGGAGGGGGTGTCTGCCTCATGGTCAACTCTGCGTGGTGCTCAGACGTAGTAGTCCTGTCCAACTCCTGCTCTCCACACTTCGAACATCTGGCGGTGAAGTGCCGTCCCTTCTACCTACCGAGGGAATTCACCTCCATCATACTGACCGCGGTCTACATCCCACCCCAGGCAGACGTTCGTCTGGCACTGGAGGAGCTGCACGCCGTGGTCAACAAACACCAGACGTCTTACCCCGAGGCATTTACCACCATTGCTGGGGACTTCAATAAGGCAAACCTAAAGAAGTCACTCCCCAACTTCCACCAACATGTCTCCTGCTGCACTAGAGGACCAAACACCCTCGACCACTGCTACACCACCATCAAAGATGCATACCGCTCTATCCCTCGCCCTCACTTCGGTAAATCTGGCCATACCGCGGTGCTGCTTCTTCCTGCCTACAGGCAGCAATTAAAGAGTGCACCCCCAGAGGTGAGGACAGTACAGAGCTGGTCGGCGGGGGCAGAAGAACAACTACAAGACTGCTTGGAGTCTGTAGACTGGGCTATGTTCAAGGACTCGGCAACAGACTTGAATGAATATGCCACAGTCGTTACAGACTTCATAAAGAAATGTGTGGAGGACTGCATCCCTATAAAAACCTTCCGAGTGTTTCCCAATCAGAAACCTTGGATGAACTGTGAGATCCGCACTCTTCTGAAGGCCAGACACCGGGCATTCATGTCTGATGACACAGTGGTCTATAAGAAGTCCAGATACGACCTCGGTAAGGCCATCAAAAAGGCCAAAAGGGAGTTCTGCTCCAAGCTGGAGGATGAGACAGATGTTCGGCAGCTGTGGCGGGGACTGAATGCAATCACCTCTTACAAGGCGAAACCAGGAGGCAGCTCGGAGGTCGGCGATACATCACTCCCTGATGAGCTCAATGCATTTTACGCACGCTTTGATAGGGAGAACACCGATGTGCCTTTCCGAGCCCCTATTCGCTGTGATGGTATTTCAGTCTCAGTCACAGAGGCTGACGTCAGGAAATCTTTCAGGGGGGTGAACCCTCGAAAAGCGTCTGGACCTCTTGGCATACCTGGTCGTGTCCTAAAAACCTGTGCGGACCAACTGGCTGGAGTTTTTACGGACATTTTCATCCTGTCACTTCTGAGGTCTGAGGTTCCCACCTGCTTCAAAAGGGCATCAATAATACCGGTGCCCAAGAAGAGCAAGGTGACGTGCCTCAATGACTATCGACCTGTGGCACTAACGCCTGTGGTGATGAAGTGCTTCGAGAGGTTGATCATGGCGCAAATCAACTCCTACCTCGACAAAAACCTGGACCCACTGCAGTTCGCTTACCGCCACAACAGATCAACGGTGGACGTGATCTCACTGGCCCTCCACTCCGCTCTGGACCACTTGGACAACAAAAACTCATATGTCAGGCTGCTATTTATTGACTACAGCTCGGCATTTAACACAATCATCCCCTCCAAGCTGGTTACCAAACTCGCAGAACTGGGTCTTTGCGCATCCCTCTGCAATTGGATCCTCGACTTCCTCACCCACAGACCACAGTCTGTTCGTATTGGTGGAAATGTGTCAGACTCGATAACAATCAGCACGGGAGCACCTCAGGGCTCCGTGCTCAGCCCCCTGCTGTACTCACTCTATACTCATGACTGCGTAGCCGGTCATAGCGCGAACTCCATCATCAAGTTCGCTGACGACACCACTATTGTGGGACGTATCACTGATGGGGATGAGTCCGAGTATAGGAGAGAGATCGAGCGACTGTCCATATGGTGCCAACACAACATCCTGGCCCTCAACACCAGCAAAACCAAGGAACTGATTGTGGACTTTGGAAGGAGTAGGATGGGGACCCACAGTCCTGTTTATATCAACGGGTCGATGGTTGAAAGGGTCAAGAGCTTCAAATTCCTGGGTGTGCACATCTGTGAAGATCTTTCCTGGTCCGAGAACACAGATGCAATTATTAAGAAAGCTCATCAGCGCCTCTACTTCCTGAGAAGATTACGGAGAGTTGGTCTGTCAAAGAGGACTCTCTCTAACTTCTACAGGTGTACAGTAGAGAGCTTGCTGACTGGTTGCATTGTGGCTTGGTTCGGCAACTTGAACGCCCTGGAGAGGAAAAGACTACAAAAAGTGGTAAACACTGCCCAGTCCATCATCGGCTCTAACCTTCCTTCCATCGAGGGGATTTATCACAGTCGCTGCCTCAAAAAGGCTGGCAGCATCATCAAGGACCCACACCACCCTAGCCACACACTCATCTCCCTGCTACCTTCGGGTAGAAGGTACAGGAGCCTGAGGACTGCAACAACCCGGTTTAAGAATAGCTACTTCCCCACAGCCATCAGGCTATTAAACCTGGCTTGGAACTCTAATCATTAATATCCCTCCATCTGTTATTTGCACTTTATTAATTTAATAAGTCATGGGTGTATTTATGTATAGATTTGTAGTCAATGCCTTCTATGTTCTGTTGTGCTATGCAAAGAAAGATTTTCATTGTCCTGTCAGGGACACATGACAATAAACTCTTTTGACTTTTGACTTTGAATGTTATTTGGACACTTAGGCACATTTATCATTTCTTAAGAAATGGATAGATGTTTAGATCTAGTAATTGAATTTCGTAATTAGCTACGATTAGGTAACTAACTAATTATATGTTTTCATTTCAGGTCATCCAAGTAAGATTGTTTCATATTTGTTTCAGAATGCTTCAATCTATAATAACTGAAAATTTCATTGAGTTCTATTAATTTTTAAGAAAGCTATGGGCTTTTGACTGTCCTAGATCACAGCTTTTGAGTTAAGTGAATGGAAAGGCAATGGGGAACAAGATGCTAATTTCCGAGTATGAAAATGGCCATAACTTTTTTAATACTGAAGATATGAAAGTGAATTAGGTGTCAAATTAAACTTCTTTTTATGCTTTATCTGATGGGATAAATTGCAGACTTGATTTTTAAAATCTCAAAATTTTGTAACATTGCTAGTTTATTGTCATGTGTCCAAGTTGGACAATGAAATTCTTGCTTGCTGCAGCACAGCAGAGTATTATAAACAAAAAATACAGAACACTTCAGGTCAATATACACATAAATAAGCAGATAAAGTGCAATAGGCTGTTATAGTTTGGAGTTTGTTTGATGGCGAGTTTAATAGCCTGATGGCTGTGGGGAAGAAACTGTTCCTGAACCTGGATATAACAAATCTCAGGCTCCTGTACCATCTGCCCGATGGTAGCGGAGAGATGAGTGTGTGGCCAGGATGGTGTGAGTCCTTCATGATGTTGGCTGTCTTTTTGAGGCAGCGACCGCAATAGATCCGTTCGATGGTGGGGAGGTCAGAGCCGATGATGGACTGTGCAGTGGTTACAACTTTCTGCATCTTTTTCCATCTCAGGTTGCCGAACCAAGCCACGATGCAACCAGTCAGCATGCTCTCTACTGTGCACCTGTCGAAGTTCGAGAGAGTCCTCCTTGACATACCGACTCTCTGTAGTCTTCTCAGGAAGTAGAGGAACTGATGTGCTTTCTTTATGATTGCATCAGTGTGCTGGGACCAGGAAAGATCTTTGAAAATGTGCATGCCCAGGAATTTGAAGTTCTTGACCCTTTCCACCATCGTCCCGTTGATGTAAATGGGATTGTGGGTCCCTATCCTACCCCTTCCAAAGTCGACAATCAGTTGCTTGGTTTTGCTGGTGTTGAGAGCCAGGTTATTGTGTTGACCCCATTTGGTCAATCGGTCGATCTCACTTCTATGCTCCTGTGCTGATTGTTATAGAGGATGACACATTTTCACCAATACGGACAGACTGTGGTCTGTGGATGAGGAAGTCGAGGATCCAATTGCAGAGGGATGCGCAGAGACCCAGATCTGAGAGCTTGGTAACCAGCTTGGAGGGGATGATTGTATTAAATGCCGAGCTGTAGTCAATGAATAACAGCCTGACATATGAGTTTTTGTTGTCCAGAGCAGAGTGGAGAGCCAGTGAGATCGCATCCACCATTGATCTGTTGTGGCCGTAAGCGAACTGCAGTGGGTTGAGGTTCTTGTCGAGGTAGGAGTTGATATGCGCCATAATCAACCTCTCAGAGCACTTCATCACCACAGACATTAGTGCCACTGGTTGATAGTCATTGAGGCACGTCACCTTGCTCTTCTTGGGCACCGGTATTATTGATGCCCTTTTAAAGCAGGTCGGAGCCTGAGACCTCAGAAGTGACAGGTTGAAATTGTCTGTAAAAACTCCAGCCAGTTGGCCCGCACAGATTTTTAGAACACGACCGGGTATGCCATCAGGTCCAGGTGCTTTCCGACGGTTCACCCCCCTGAAGGATCTTCTGACGTCGGCCTCTGTGACTGCGACTGAAATATCGTCAAGGCGAATGGGGGCTCGGGAAGGCACATCAGTATTCTCCTTATCAAAGTGTGCGTAAAATGCACTGAGCTCGTCAGGGAGTGATGTTTCGCTGACAATTGAGCTGCCTCCTGATTTCGCCTTATAGGAGGTGATGGCATTCAAGCCCCGCCACAGTTGCTGAACATCCGTCTCATCCTCCAGCTTGGGGCAGAAGTCCCGTTTGACTTTTTTGATGGCCTTACCAAGGTTGTATCTGGACTTCTTGTAGACCTCTGTGTCTCCAGACCTGAATACCCGGGATCTGCACTTCAGAAGAGTGCGGACCTCATGGTTCATCCAAAGCTTCTGGTTAGGAAACACTCGGAAAGTTTTTGGTGGGATGCAGTCCTCCACACATTTCTTTATGAAGTCAGTAACACTGTGGCGTATTCGTTCAGGTCAGGCCCAGTCTACAGACTCCGAACAGTCCTGGAGTTGTTCCTCTGCCCCGCCCGACCTCTATACAGGAAAAGGCAAGACTATAGTTGGATGCGGATCTTCTGCTGAGCTTTGTTTAAAGTTTTGTTTCGATACTGAGTCACTCAACATTAAAAAAAAGTAAATGGGCTGAATCTTGGCGGAAAACATAATAGTGCATCAATGATGAACTTTGGTATCAATATATAAAAAGACTGACAAATTCATGGAGTTTAAAAAGAGTCATGAGTTGTGAGTCTCCAGAATTTAATGGTGGAATAATTGGAAAATAAGATCAGAAGATACCAGAGCAAGAAAAGACAAGATGCCCCCTGAAGCCTGTTTCACCATTCACCAAAATCTTGGCAGAGCGAATCCTGGACTCAGTGCAATATTCCCACTTTCTCTCCAAGACTGCTGGACTTCCATGTAATTTAAATGTCTATTTTATGCCACATAGGATGCAGCCTGCCCATTTAAGGCTTCATAGTATCTACACATGACTGTTAAAAGTTTAGGCTGGCAAAGCAGAACGGTGCTAATTATTTTGGTAAGTTAATTGTTAAAGCAATGCTTATCCACTTTGCTGCTCAAGATTGCAAACTGTTTTAAATGCAGTCATATTCCTGCATAAAACAATTATTTTAGAAATGAAAAGAAATGATTTTTAAAAAATCTTTCCTTTTATTCTAATTTTCATTCTACCTTCATCCCATCTTCTCTCTATCCAGGTGATCCTGATTTGACCCTCATTCCCTAATGTTTCCATTTGTTTCTCTGGGATTAATTTGATCCCAGTTGCCATGTTACACACATCATGCCATTATCACCATGAACCTCCGGCAAGTTACAGTGTTGACTTATTATAAAGCTGCAGAAAACCAGTCCATTAAAAAATATTCAATTAAAAAATAAATATCTCTAGCTCCATATGCATTGTCATTGAATATAGAATAGGCACAAATAATAGCAACACTATTGTCTGTGGAAATCGAACGTTCTGCCAGTTGTGTTCATTATAGGTGTGTTTTGGCAGAGTTGTCAATTCACAATTTATTATGATGCATTTGGGATTAGATTCACAATGAAACAATTTGGATACTGTGAAAATTGTCCTCATGCTCACAATGCATGTTATCTCAAAGTATCCGTAATCTCTTCGGGAGAAATTTTCTGAGCTGGAAGATAGAATTACAGAAAGCTCAAAGTTCTCGAAAGTGCACCAAATAAAATGTCAAAAGTCTAAATAGTTTGGAGAAATAAATCTGGCAAATAAAGCTTAGGCTTTTGCATAAACACCCCTTTATGTAATTTCTAAATCTATCATTATTGCATGTTTTAATTCTGTGAACTTTTTATTTCCTAAGTATATCTACACTTGTGCTTTCAGTCTGGCTTCATGGTCTTTGGTTATTAAAGCTAAACACTTGTGAACTGAATGGCTGCTCACAGCACTCACGTCAGCACATTCAGCTACTCTGTTGGCAGTGGAGCACAAAGGACTGATGTTAGAACTGCTGACAGATAATATTCTTACATATTCAAAGCTAGTGGGCATTGGATTCTTGCTTTTCCTTTATGCCCTAAAGACTCCATTCTGGACTATTTTTATCTATTTTAATCATTTTCCTTGCTTGACGATTATGTTGCCATACAATTGAGCTGAACATTCAAACAGCACACAAATGGGATCCTTTAACCCACTGAGTCCACACCGACCATCAATTACCCAATTGCTCTAATCCTACATTAATCCCATTCATTTTTTCCATATCTCCTATTCCTCCTAGATTATATCGCTCACATATAAACTAGAGGTAATTCACAGTGATCAATAATCCCACCGACCTGTACGTCTTTAAGATATGAAAGGAAATCATAGCCCCATGCGTTCACTGTGAGAATGTGCAAACTCTATGCAGGCAGTACCGGAGATCAGAAATTAACCGAAGCAGTGAAGCAGCAGTTCTACTCGCTGTCCTACAGTGCCATAGCAGAATTTACAGAGATTACAGTAAGAACGCTTTTCTGGAATGTACTACTCGAGTTAAGGTTAATCCTCAGAAATTTGAATACAAAATATAATTCAAAAGTTTTGTATTGCATGACCTCAGAAGCCCGGGTCGGGGCCCAGCTAAGGCCTCGCGGGTCGGAGTCCAGGTTGGCCGACGGAGCCCGCGGCTGGGGCCCAGGTCGGCATCATGGAGGCATGAAGTGGACGGTGAAACCTCGTGACGATGGGGCCTCGGCGGCGGTGAAGCCTCGTGGGTGGCGGTGACGCCTCGTGGGTTGACCAGTGGTCGAAAGTTGATGAGAGCATGGAGGACCACTGTGAGGTGGGAGGGGAAGAAAAATGGAGGACCCCGCGTAGGGGGACAATGGACAATGGGGGAGGGGGGCGAGAACATAGGGCAATGGGGACCCGGAGTGGGGGAACCGCTGTGGGGGAGGGGGGGGGGGACAAAAGGAGGTGCCGGTGTGCTTTGTAACTTTGTCAGCGCCATAGGTGGCTGTTATTTGTATACATTGGGTATACAAGCAAAGAATCTCATTGTGCCTAGTCACATGTGACAACAAAGTATTCCATTCCAATGGTCAACAGTCAAACAGATTTCCAATGATTACAAGATTAACTTTATATTGGTGACATATTCACCTTGCAACAGAGAAACAACATATATATATTGAGAGCACTAATCCACCATATCATTTTTGTACACTATTTCTGGTGGGCCAAATGGGTACCGAGTTTAGTTGAGGAAGGGATCAAGACCCTGTCCATACTGAAGTACCCACATCAAATGCTGATCCAAAAGTGAATCAAAACACTCAATGTGGTGCTGTAATGAAACATGTTTTCTACCATCTTTCCAAGAAAGCTTTCCGTTTCAATTCTCAGAAGCAATTTAAAAAATGAATATGATTAAAATACATACACTACAGAAAGAGCAATGAATTGCCATGAAAACAAGCTTGACAGTCAAGAGAAGTGCTTTGCAATGCAGCACTCATTGTCTTATTCTCACTTTAAGGATCAAGAAATCAATTTTCGAGTTCATCCAGAATCAAACAAGCAAACTTTCTAACTAAAATCTCAAGGGAGTTAGCTTTAGGCGTTATTCTGAATTTTAATTCCAGTTATTATTGTATTTACTTACATTTTTAAAACCCCTATAGAGGATCTGAAGTTCTTTTTTTGTGAATTTAGTTTGTGCCTCAAGCTGCTCCAGCCCCTCGGGACGATGGCAGACGGTAGCCATTTCCAACTCATCCTCAACACTGTCTGTAAGCAAAAGAAAATATATCAAATGATGGAAGGGTTGCATTTTAAATAGGCCAGGGTCATATTGGCTACAATATGGCTTGTGGCATTCAGTTGCATCAAGTCAATGGATATCCAATGTAGTTATTGCCACTCAAGAAGCGTAACCTAATTCTGAAGAGGACAACTTGCTTGATTGTTGTCTCACCAATCTCCCTGGCTCTGAACTCCAAGGACAGGAGTAGAAATATTTTGGACTCATCATCATTTCCAAGTCTCTCCAAGACTTGCACAATGAGGAATTGCACATGGGCCATCATTTCCCTTATCCAATCAAACGCCATTGTGCAATAATGTCACCAGAAGGATGGCCAAGTTCACAGAGATCCGTCATGACCTCTTCAGTGTAACTGAGGTTGAGCAATATATGTCAATTTAAAAAAATCTGCGGTTGCTGGAAATCTGAAATAAAACAGAAAATACTGAAAACTTCAGGAAGTTGGACTGCATCGTTGAAAAGAGTAATAGATTTAATGTTTCATGTTTAAGCCTTAAGATACTGCCTGAATGTTTCCAGCATTTTCTGTTTTATTTCATCAATGTGTGTGTTTTTACTATCATAATCCACCATAACTATCAATAGGCTGATCTTAACAAAAAACTGGTGAGGGCATAAGCAATAGTGGCTGGAACCGCCCATTCAAGAAAATGGCAAAATAAAAATACATATATCTTGTATTGCTAGATTTGTATCCCAATAGGGACTAACAACATGGACTGTTCTTTAAAGTCACAGGACTTTCAGTGTGGCAACCTCTTTCATTCTGCACCAGGATATGCTGAGTCAAGAAGTTTATGGAACATTACTGCATGTCCACATCACATAGTCAGACCCCAGAAGCAGCCTAATACATTTTCCATTCTTCAAAATCAGGAAGGCTGTGATTAGTTTGCAACTTGCCCACTTCATTTCCTTTTGCATCTAAAGGTTCCAATGTGAACAAATCCAGAAACAGGAAATATCGCCTAATGTTTGAACTCTGAACCACATGGATGCTAATTTTGTTGTTTAATGCGGAATTAATATTTGTAATCAAACATTGTCAAAGGCACATTAATTATTAATATAAGAATGGTAATTAAAGTGTCCCTGTGGCAAAGGTTGCAGTCAGGAAAATCCATAGAGTTTGCACCGACTAAAATTTGACCGCCAACCAGCTCAGTTGGATCTGTAACTTATCTCATCGTTGTCCGTGGAAACTTGCTGTGTTCAAATTATCTGTTGTATTACAATGACTGGATTTCAAATTGCATCTCAATAGTAAAGAAGTCATTTAAGATCCATTAAAGCAGTGAAACAAAGACACTGTTCACCCTTTCAGGTGGATGGAGAAACTCCTTTGGCACCATATTTTTGTCATCTCAAAAAGAATATGGTGATTCTTACAATATAATTTGTAGGAACTGGCTGTTTTCTAACTGCCGACTGCAGTTCCTACATTACATAGTGAGCACACTTTAAAAGTATCCAATTGCTATAAAGCACTCTGCAATTAAATGAAACTCTATACAAATGTAATTTGCTTTCTATGTGAAGCCGTGTTTAAATATTTTCTAATTAGGCTTAACCACATTATTAACCAATACTACAATCTTCTTTGGAGAGAAGGAATGGGTGACGTTTCGGGTCGAGATCCTTAACGTCACCCATTCCTTCTATCCAGAGATGCTGCCAGTCCTGTTGAGTTATTCCAGCATTTTATGTCTATCTTTGGTTTAAACCAGCATCTGCAGTTCCTTCCTACACACTACAACCTTCTTGTGCTCTTCCTCTATTACTCCTGAAAAATTGGTGACCATGTTTATTAAGCCTCCGATTCTGGCCTTGTTTGAGCAATGTATTTGTTATCCAAACACATCATTCTCCCAAGTGACAATATCTGCCTGAAACTCACAAAAGACATGATACATTTTTCATATATCCATGTTAAATAACATGAATATATGAAAAATGTAACACCTCTTTTGTCAATTTTGATAACGTTCTCAATTTAGTTATCAGCTTTTATAAATATTTCTAGTTTATACCTTTGCCATTTAATCTAATTCCTACTCCTTTGACCTTACTTGGTTCCCTGCCCCCTCCCACTGAAAAAACAAGAGTTTTTTTAATTGTTAGACTTCACGTGGTTAGTTTCCACTAGTTAAAGTGCCCTGCTTGTAATTTATTGATCAGGAGGAGTTGGCGAGGTTTTATATTTTTGTAGTAGGTGAATTGGTCACTTTAAGGAGAGTTGATTTTTCAACTTCACCAGATTCATTAGAAACATAGAAAATAGGTGCAGGAGTAGGCCATTCGGCCCTTCGAGCCTGCACCGCCATTCAATCTGATCATGGCTGATCATCCAACTTAGTATCCTGTACCTGCCTTTTCTCCATACCCCCTGATCCCCTTAGCCACAAGAGCCAATCCAAATCCCTCTTAAATACAGCCAATGCACTGGCCCCAACTACCTTCTGTGGCGGAGAATTCCATAGATTCACCACTCTCTGTGTGAAAAATGATTTTCTCATCTCGGTCCTAAAAGACTTCCCCCTTATCCTTCAACTGTGACCCCTTGTTCTGGACTTCCCCAACATCGGGAACAATCTTCCTGCATCTAGCCTGTCCAACCCCTTAAGAATTTTGTAAGTTTCTATAAGATCCCCCCTCAATCTTCTAAATTCTAGTGAGTACAAGCCAAGTCTATCCAGTCTTTCTTCATATGAAAGTCCTGCCATCCCAGGAATCAGTCTGGTGAACCTTCTCTGTATTCCCCCATGGCAAGAATGTCTTTCCTCAGATTGGGAGACATGAATATTGCATGTATGCAATACTCCAGGTGTGGTCTCACCAAGACCCTGTACAACTGCAATAGAACCTCCCTGCTCTTATACTCAAATCCTTTTGCTATATATAACATACCATTCGCTTTCTTCACTGCCTGTTACACCCGCATGCCTACTTTCAATGACTGGTGTACCATGACACCTGGGCCTCCCCTTTTCCTAATCGACACCATTCAGGTAATAGTCAACTTTCCTGTTTTTGTCACCACACATTTATCCACATTATACTGCATCTGCCATGCATTTGCCCACTCACCCAACCTATCCAAGTCACCTTGCAGCCTCCTAGCATCCTCCTCACAGCTAACACTGCCCCCCAGCTTTGTGTCATCCGCAAAAACTTGGCGATGTTGCATTCAATTCCCTCATCCAGATCATACAATACAATACTGTTTATTGAGGTTCAAACGAAATTTAGTTTCTGCAGTCATACAAACAAGAAAAGAACCAAGACACAACACAATTTACACAAACATCCATCACAGTGAATCTCCTCCTCACTGTGATGGAAGGCAAATTCTTATCTCTCCCCTGCACTGCCCATTCTCCTCCAGATGTCAAAGTCTAAAGCCCCCGGTGGGCAATGGTAAATAAATCCCGCGGCCATTAAGGCCGTGCCGGGCGATGCAAGGCCGCGCTCCGGGTCTTGATGTTGGAGCCCCTGGCAGGTGCTAGCAAGTCCCACGGCCATTCAAGCCACGCCAGGCGATGTAAGGCCCCGCTCCAGGTCATTTTCAACCCCGCAACTCGGGCGGGAGAAGTTGCCGCCGCGGGAGCACCGAAAAGCGGTCTCCCACCAGGGACCAGTGAGCTCCCGATGTCACCGTCCACTGTAGCCTTCAAATCTCCGGGGTCGGGCCGCAGCAGTGTGCCACCACAGCTCCTCCCATTCCGAACTCGGCCAACTCCGCGATGGTGAGTAGTCCCCAGGCTCCGCGACTGGAGCCCCAGGTCCGGTTGGAGGCCGCTTCACGGTGCTAGGCCCCAATGACAACGGCGACCTGACAGAGGAAAGGTCGGGTCCTCCGTACAGGGAAAAGATTTTAAAAGATTTTAATCCTTTCAATTTCTCTAACATCAATTCCCGGCTAACCAGGATTTCACTCAGTTCCTCCATCTCATTTGACCCCCGGTCCCCTGCTATTTCCGGCAGATTATTTATGTCATCCTTAGTGAAGACAGAGCCAAAGTGGTTACTCAATTGGTCTGCCATGTCCTTGTTCCCCATGATCAATTCACCTGTTTCTTACTGCAAGGGACCTACATTTGTTTTAACTAATCTTTTTCTCTTCACATATCTATAAAAACATTTGCAGTCAGTTTTTATGTTCCCTGCCAGTTTTCATTCATAATCTATTTTCCCTTTTTTAATTAAGCACTTTGTCCTCCTCTGCTGGACTTTCTCCCAGTCCTCTGGTAGGCTGCTTTTTCTGGCTAATTTGTATGCTTCATCTTTTGTTTTGATGCTATCCCTTGTTTCCCTTGTTATCCACGGATGCACTACCTTCTCTGATTTATTCTTTTGCCAAACTGGGATGAACAATTGTTGCAGTTCATCCATGCAGTCTTTAAATGCCTTCCATTGCATATCCATCGTCAACCCTTTAAGAATCAATTGCTAGTCTATCTTGGCCAATTCGCATCTCATACCCTCAAAGTTACCTTTCTTTAAGTTCAGAACCCTTGTTTCTGAATTAACAATGTCACTCTCCATCCTAATGAAGAACTCAACCATATTATGGTCAATCTTGCCCAAGGGGCCAAGCACAACAAGACTGCTAACTAACCCTTCCTCATTACTCAATACCCAGTCTAGAATAGCCTGCTCTTTTGTTGATTCCTCTACATGTTGGTTTAGAAAACTATCCCGCATACATTCCAAGAAATCCTCTTCCTCAGCACCCTTGCCAATTTGATTCACCCAATCTATATTAGATTACGTGTTCAGGCTGTATGACATGGCCAGCTTAATGTTGAATTGTGTTTTATGTTTGTACTCCCTTTTCACTTTATGGCTTGTAGATACATAAAATTCTATGTCTAAAAAGTCTACATTCTCAGTTCCCAGTGTGAACTGCCTTGGGTCTACGTAGCGATGGCACTTCATGAAATATCATGTTAAAGACATGCATGCAGACAGAGTGAAGATAACACCTTCTTTGTGCAAAATAGCCACAAGGCTTGATAGGA
The DNA here is from genome assembly GCA_963514005.1 of Raja brachyura. The sequence continues at coordinate 103,932,979 of OY740781.1, read as the reverse complement.
AAAACAGAATAAAAAAATAAGTGTAAAATATGCAAACAGTACTATCAGCGAGTTCAAATCTAGTAGGGCACGAGGCCCTCAGATAAATTGATAGATGGGGCAGCTTTCAATGCCTGTCATTAAAGTGGTGTGGATTGAATGTCTTGTTTCTATGATATTGATTCCATGTAAAATATAATAGCCCACTTTTGCAGACACCAACAGAGTGATGGCAGCTGTTGTTGACTTCAAGTGAGGTGCTGACAAAGATGTCATGAATCCTCAGGCTTAACCTTTCCACTTTTTAACATCATTTGCAGTTTTTGGCAGATCTTTGATGATGACCGCAAGCAGTCAAGCATCTGTCAGTCACATTACAGAAATATATTTGCACATAAAGGTGCTCAATCAGAAATCTGATCATGTTTACTGTGAGGGGCTTGTTAGAAGCTGAGTTTTTCTGGGTCTGCCATGCAAATGATGCACAAATATGAAAAGGTTTATACAGTGATGTCAAATGGGATGCAACATATGATTTGATGTCACCCGTGCAAAATTCAGAGTGCGGTGGAGGCAGGTTCTCTGGATGCTTTCAAGAGAGAGCTAGATAGGGCTCTTAAAAATAGCGGAGTCAGGGGATATGGGGAGAAGGCAGGAAGGGGGTACTGATTGGGGATGATCAGCCATGATTATATTGAATGGTTGTGCTGGCTCAAAGGGCCGAATGGCCTACTCCTGCACCTATTGTCTATTGCCTATTGTCTACCAACCAGAGTATGACCTTTCCCACCACCCTATCACCTTCAGGTTATAAAAACTTAACCTAAAAATGTTATAAAGGGCAAGAAAAATATTGTGACAGAAGCAGGAAATTAAAGCAGAAACACAACACGCCTTAAAAAATGTCAAAACCTATGTCAGAAATGATGGGGTTTTTAAATAATTGTGGGAGAACATGAGACATCACACACGGCCAGTGAAGTTGTTAAGCGATAGTTATGGGCTGGTTCACTGCAATAGATTCACTGTTTATTTAAGAAGGTATAATTTCTTGAGGGTTTTGTACAGTCACAATAAGGCACAGCTAGTGGAAGCTTGGGTCATTTTACTAATTATTTTGATGGCACTGGAGAAGACTAGGATGGAGACCCCCTGCCGAGGAGCAGAGAATCAAGCACTCCAAGTTCTGGTCTTTTGCAAATGACCACACATGTTATTTACTAATTTCCTGTATTACAATGATGACTGTGGATGGTCTGACCATTAGTTTTATCACTTCTTGAAACTAATTGTTGCCCATTTGTTTCTTGCCCATTATAAGGGCCACAACTGGCATTCTAGCCACACCATAGGACTGGAGCACAACATGTGAATGGGCGTGATGCAGTGTTGATCATTCATTAGTGTTTTATGCCCCATATTTGAAACAACCCAATAGATGTGTTCAATTGTTAACAGTTCTGAATAATTAAGCAGTGATGTCAAGTTGTTGCAGGATAAGATCTGGCATTTTGATAAGACGTAAAGCAGCATTACGGTGCAGTAATTACTACACGACTCCAGTAACCTGGGCTTCATCCTGACCTCTGGAGTTGTCAGTGTGGAGTTGCACATTCTGTCTGTGACCGTGAGGGTCTCCCTCAGGTGCTCCAGTGCACTCCCATGCCCACAAAATAACCTGGTAGGCTAGTTGGCATCTGTTAATTGTCTATGTATAGTTAGGTAGCAAGATAAACCAAGGAGATTTAAAATGCATGCGAGGTAGAACAAATTGCAGGGAAATAAGTGGGAGAATGGGACCGATAGGATTGCCTCCAGAGCCAGCATGGATTTGATAGGCCAAATTACTTCCTTCTCTTTCTTGCAAAAAAAAGAGAGATATCATTAGTTATGTGTATCAAATTTTTCTCCATTCCAGTGTAGAACCATTATGATTGTTTGCATTGTGATGCAGGTTATGTTTCTGTGATGCTACACAGCAGTACAATGCATGATGGTTCTGACCTATTGGGAGACAAAATGGTAGTGGGAGAAGAAAAGTCTGTGGTTAGATAAATCTGAAATTAAAAAAATCCCGCAAACTATGAAACTGCTGGAATGTAATTAAAGTCCATATGTTATTGTAGTTTATGGGAAGTAAATACCATCTTTAACGTCATGGAGCTCACGGTCCCTAGTTAGGGACCGGCTTCGGGATCTCCAAGCCGCAGGAGCTTCGACCGCCCAGATCATGGGAGCCTCGATCACCCCGATGTGGGAGCTTTGATCGCCGGCTGCGGAGGCTTCAATTGCCCTGGCTGTGGATGATTTGACTCCCCCAACCGCAGGAGAAAAAGGAGGAAAGAAGATAAGACTATTGCCTTCCATCACAGTGAGGAATGTGGAGGAGCCACTGTGGTGGATGTGTATGTCAACTTTTATGTAGTTGTGTGTCTTGTTGCTTTTTTGGTATGACTGTATGGCAAATCAAATTCCTCGTATGATTTACATACTTGTTTTGTTTTCATACTTGACTAATAAAATCAATTACATTACATTACATCAATACCTGGTCAAGCTCAAAACTTACTCATCACCCACCCCCAATGTGCTTGCCTCTTAATTGCCTTCTTAGTTCTGATGCAATTATGGATTGATACAGGTATCACTGGTGACCTCCCAATTTGTTGAACAAATACACAAACACAAAAAATAATTGTTATTTAAACATTAACAGGGATAGGAAAGGCTTAAATCTGACGTTCAGATACAAAGCCAGGAAGCAAGGCAAGATATCCCATTTCCTGGGATCAAAGTCTTTAAAGTGGGTTTGATGGCTTGACTAGCTTTGGGAAGCTGTAGCATTGTTGCAGCAGAGGATTCAGGCATCCAAGAAGGATTAAACCATTTTCAAAACCATTTTTAAATTGTGAAACTGGGAACTCACAAGACACCCCTGCCATTAATTCAATTCTTCTTGGCAAGGTAGAATAATTTAAATGTGTATGAAAGAATTGCAGATGCTGGTTTAAACCAAAGATAGACATGAAATGCTGGAGTAACTCAGCAGGACAGGCAGCATCTCTGGAGAGAAGTTTTGGGATGAGACCCTTCATCCTTGTCACGCATTCCTTCTCTCCAGAGATGCTGCCTGTCCCGCTGAGTAACTCCAGCATTTTGTGTCCATCTTTGGAAGAATTTAAAGCCCTCCTATGCTTCAAGACCTATAGCATCGCAAGACACCAGGGGAAAACGTGCAACCTTCAACTCACTATCACCAGACAGGTGCATACATGACATTTTCTTGTCATTTGGGATTTTCGTTAATTAGGCACATATATTAGACAGCTGTAATTACTTGGAAAATAACAGGATTTATGGGAATGAAAGCGCAGTACACATTTTATGAGACTAACGATCAGCTTTAGGATCAAAGAGATCTGTAGTCAGGGTAATGACAAATGACAAAAAAAGTACAAATAACTATCAATAGTAATTCCACTCAGTGGTCCGTTTTAAGCTTTCCAGGGGATTCTTCTGCATTGTTTATTTTAATTAAATTCAGCAGGAATTAAAGAGAGGAATGTACACCCCCTGGAAACCAAATTTCAATCAAAACACAAAGTACTTGTGCTACAACACCAGGATAAGCTCTCAACTAAGAAAGCCAAGCCCAAAGCTAATGTGTTTAAGAAGGAACTGCAGATGCTGGAAAATGGAAGGTAGCAAAAATGCTGGAGAAACTCAGCTGGTGAGGCAGCCTCTATGCAGCGAAGGAAATAGCCAACGTTTCGGGTCGAAACGTTCGAGTCTGAAGAAAGGTTTCGACCCGAAACGTTGCCTTTTTCCTTCGCTCCGTAGATGCTGCCTCACCCACTGAGTTTCTCCAGCATTTTTGTCTACCCAAAGCTAAAGTACTAACTAACTGAATATGCCAACTTAAGCTAAGGACAATAAAATAAATGAACATTATAAATATAGACATTCTTTTCATTTAAAAAATAAATGTTGGAGATCCACTGTTTTAAGAACAAATTCTGTTCATTCTATCCTATTCTTCATCTTTAATATTTATTTCAAGTTAGTGCATGGTAATTTGAATTTCACTGTACCTTAATTGGTACAGTGACAATAAACTGACCTTGAAACCTTGAAACCTTGAAATCTAATTTATAGTTTCTGTTTTGTACTTTATACTCTGCATTCTTAATAAGAAGGCTTCAATTGGATAGTTTGAAGCAACGTACTCACAATAAATGCCCATTTAGAACAAGTCTCATCAGCAAGGTGTACAGGCTGATTGGTGACCAACACTTGTGTTTCAAATTCTATTCTTATTTACAAATTATGAGAGAAATAAAGTTTATGCGTCTGTGGAATTCTCTGCCTCAGCTGCTCTGGTAGAGCTGCTACCATACAGCACCAGACAGCCGGGTTTGATCTGCAGGGTGGAGGCCGGTTCTCTGGATACTTTCAAGAGAGAGCTAGATAGGGCTCTTAAATATAGTGGAGTCAGGAGATATGGGGAGAAGGCAGGAACGGGGTACTGATTGGGGATGATCAGCCATGATCACATTGAATGGCGGTGCTGGCACGAAGGGACGAATGGCCTACTCCTGCACCTATTGTCTATTGTCTATTGTCACCCAGAGGAAACCCATGTGGCCATAGGGAGAACATGCTAACTCCATACAGACAGCACCTGAGGTCAGGACCAAACCCGGTTCTCTGGTGCTGTATGGTAGTAGCTCTACCAGCTGCAATACTATGCCCGAGTAGTTGTAAGAGAAATGATACAAGGGCTTGTGAAGCAGTACAGAAATTCCAGTCTATTATGAGGGTCATAGCCCGAGGACACTAGCATAAATGACCAGATATTGCACATTTTATGAATGAATATGTGCTGTGACAGGAGGGGTTGCCATCAGGTCAGTACAATATAGGATGTTCCCCATGTCTGAAAGGATAAATGATCTACTCATCCTCCTGGTAATTTATCCATAAAGCCCAGAGGCTCAGGGAGTGGACCGGAACTTCTGTGGAAAACTACCACACTGCCAGTCTCTCCACTAGAAGTACTGTGGTGGTTTAAGAAGTAGGCCCACCATTGCCTCCTGTAAGGTTACTAGGCTTGAAGACTGAATGCTGCCTGGGCCAACAATACACAAATCCACCTGAAAATGCATACATGAAAAGAAAGGACTGTAGGGTTATTTCAATTAATATCCCTCTCCAGAATTTACTTTTCTTAAAGGAATGTACATCTACATGAATCCACAGGAATCACGGATAAGCCAAACGCTGTGAAGGATGCATATCTTTTGACTATGGACAGAAAAGATATGTTCCTGGTCCTCACCTAACTAGGAAATGTTTGCCATTTGAGCAAAAGGCAAGAACACATAGCTTTTTGAGAAACACGCCTAGTTTTTATGCATTTATTCTGACTTTGCTATGATACCTATGGAATGTATCAGCATATTTTTAACGCCACAATGTGTTCCAAAAAATTGGTTGCTTCAAGAATCGGTAACTGGCAGATCTTTATTATATTTTCCATTCTCTTTCAATATAATCTTACATAATGTCTGTGGTGACAAGAGATCCATTACCTCGTTGACTCTCAGGAGCTTATGTCACGTAGTGGGGGCATAGTTTCCTCAACCTCCAGCAGCCATCTTCACCATCCTCCATCCACCATCCACGCTACCCATTACATGCTCCTTGTTAGAATGCAGAGCAGGCAACCATCAGACCAGATTGGACCAGCAGCAGGGACAGGGCCAAATCGGAAACTAGTAATTCAAGTATGGGTATCAGAGACTGAGAGTATTGTCCAGTCGGGTCAGAATAATGTAAGGCATAAAGTGGATGTGGAAAGGATGTTTCTACTGTTGGGAGAGTCTAGGACCAGAGGAGGAACCTCTTTAGTCAGAGGGTATGTAATTGATGGAACTCATTGCTTCAGAGGGCTGTGGAGGCCATCTGTGGATATTGTTAAGGCAGAGATAGACAGAATCTTGATTAGAACGGGTGTCAATGGTTCTGGGGTGTGTTGTTGAGCAGAGGGATCTAGGAGTGCAGGTGCATGGTTCCTTGAAGGTGGAGTCGCAGGTAGATCGGGTGGTCAAAAAGGCTTTTGCCACATTGACCTTCACCAGCCAGAGTATTGAGTATAGAAGTTGGGAGGTCATGTTGCAGTTGTATACGATGTTGGAGGCCACATTTAGAGTATTGTGTTAAGTTCTAAACACCGTGTTATAGGAAAGATGATGTCAAGCTGGAAAGGGTACAGAGAAGATATATGAGAATGTTGCCAGGAGTAGAGAATATGAGCTACAGGGAAAGGTTGAGTAGGCTGGGACTCTATTCCTTGGAGCGCAGGAGAATGAGAGGTGATATTATAGCGGTGTATAAGATCATGAGATGAATAGATCAGGTCGATGTACAGAGTCTCTTGCCCAGAGTAGGTGAATCAAGGACCAGAGGACATAGGTTAAAGATGAAGGGGAAAAGGTTTAATAGAAATTTGAGAGGTAACTTTTTCATGCAAAGGGTGGTGGGTGTATGGAACAATCTGCCAGAAGAAGTAGTTGAGGCCGGGACCAACCCAACATTTAAGAAACCGTTAGAAAGGTACATGGATAGGACAGGTTTGGAGGGTTATGGACCAAATGCTGGCAGATGGGACTAGTGTAGCTTGGACATGTTGGGCAGAAGGACCTGTTTCCACATTGACTCTATGACTCTTTAAGTTGGATGTGATAGTGAAAACAAAAATTGATTTTCTTCATATAGAAAAATTATTTCCTTCTGCGTATTTCTGATATTTATTTGGAGATGAATATTGTCATCTTATTTAGAACAAAGGTCAGTACAGGAACAGATCTTTTGACCAATAATGTCTGTGCCGAACAAGATGGTAGATTGCACTAATATTTGCCTGCATATAATCCATATTTGCCCATTCCTACATATCCATGTGTCTATCTAAAAGCTTCTATAGTATCAGCTTCCACCACTAACCTTGGCATATTCAGCACCCACTACTCTCTGTATCACAAAACCTGCCCCCACACATCTTCTTTAAACTTTGCCCCTCTGATCTTAAAGCTTCATCTCTCGTCTGTAATTTTCATCTTAGATAAAAGGTCCACCCTATTTATACCTCTCATAATGTTATATACTTCTATTAAATTTCCCCTCAACCTCTGATGCTCCAGAGAAAGTGACTCAAGTTTGCCCGGCCTCTCCATAGAACATTTTCAACTTGAATAGAGCAGTGAATCAGCTGCAATGATTGTACTGAGTTTATACCCGGTCTGATATTCATCCACAGTGATCAGAAAGGATTGACTATTATGTACTCCAGTAAATGTTCAACTTTTCTTATGTTTATATTACTAAAAGTCTAATCTTGACCACTTCCTGTTGTTTTGTATGTTGATTTTAGAAAAAAACGCTGCCACTTATGGCTGTGATTTTTGGCCATCTCACTCAGAGTCCACCTCCACTGTGCAGGACAAGATGATTTTTCCCATCGATGAAAAATAAAACTGTTTAAAAAAGGTTGAGAGTCTCTCTCCTGAAGGCCACGCCCCTTCCGGAGGGACTATAAAACCCAGAAGTGTTGAGTGCCTCAGTCAGTCTCTGCAAGATGGGGGGGGGGGGGGGGGGCATGTCTACTAAACAGTAAGTGTAGACATAAACACATGTCTACTAAACAGTAAGTGTAGTTTTACTGACCTTGAGTGCCCTTAATGTGGTTTGAAAATTAAAATGCGGTTGGTTTGAAATAAAGCACAGCAAATGGTGGTTGGTGATGATTGGTTCAAAATAAAGCATTGTAAATGGTTGCTGGTGATGGTTGGTTCAAAATATAGCATTGCAAATGGTTGTTGGTGGTGGTTGGTTCGAAATAAAAACACTGCAAATGGTTGTTGGTGGTGGTTGGTTCGAAATAAAGTAGTGCAAATGGTTATTGGTGATGGTTGGTTTGAAATAGAGGACTGCAAATGGTTGTTGGTTTGAAATAAATTACATGATTATAAGTCTAAACTTGACAACTTCCTGTTTGCACTGTATATTGATTTTAGAAAAAAAGCTACCACTTACGGCTATGATTTTTGGCCATCTTACTCAGTCCCCCTCTGCTCATTAGATGCAGAGGATTCTTCCCATCAATGAAAAATAAAAGTGTTATTTGTGTTTAAAAAATGATGAGAACCTCTCTCCTGTCAATCATGCCATGAAGGCCACACCACTTCCGGTGGGAGGGGGAGGGCTTATAAAACCCTCAGTCTCTGCAAGATGACTCATGATTCTGTCTGAGCTGTGAATCAACTGAACACACTGAATGTCTATTGAACTGTGAGTGTGTTGTTTATGTGGTCTTTTGTGTGGTTTTATGGTGGTTTCACCCTGCTTGAATTGGTATGAAACTGCATTTGAATGTGGTGGCTTTGCACCCTGCTTGAAATGGCATGAACCTGCACTTGAATTTGGTGGCCTTGCACCCTGCTTGAAGTTGCATGAAACTGCACTTGAATTTGGTGGCCTTGCACCCTGCCTGAAGTGGCATGAAACTGCACTTGAATTTGGTGGCCTTGCACGCTGCTTGAAATGGCATGAAACTGCACTTGAATTTGGTGGCCTTGCACCCTGCTTGAAGTGGTCAGAAACTACACTTGACTTTGGTGGCCTTGCACCCTGCTTGGTGGCATGAAACTGCACGTGAATTTGGTGGCCTTGCACCCTGCTTGAAGTAGCATGAAACTGCACTTGAATTTGGTGGCCTTGCACCCTGCCTGAAGTGGCATGAAACTGCACTTGAATTTGGTGGCCTTGCGCGCTGCTTGAAATGGCATGAAACTGCACTTGAATTTGGTGGCCTTGAACCCTGCTTGAAGTGGTCGGAAACTGCACTTGAATTTGGTGGACTTGCACCCTGCTTGGAGTGGTTTGATACTGCACTTGAATTTGGTGGCCTTGCACCCTGCTTGAAGTGGTCGGAAACTGCACTTGAATTTGGTGGTCTTGCACCCTGCTTGGAGTGGTATGATACTGTACTTGAGTTTGGTGGACTTGGACCCTGCTTGGAGTAGTATGATACTGAACTTGAATTTGTTGGCCTTGCAACCTGCTTGAAGTGGTATGAAACTAAACTTGAATTTGGTGGCCTTGCACCCTGCTTGAAATGGTAATTAACTGCATTTGAATTTTTGTGGTCTTGCACCCTGCTTGAAATGGAATTTCAAGGAATAACCATGAATCAACTGCTAGCCCACCAGACATGAGTGAGTGAGCTGCCAGCACATCAGGCTTGAGTGACTGAGCTGCCAGCACATCAGGCTTGAGTGACTGAGCTGCCACCCCAAGAATCCATTTGGCCCACAATGTTCATACTAGCCCACTGGAAAACCAGTTCCTTCAGCCCACAACACCCTTACTAGTGCTCCAGAAATCCCCCCTCCCCCCCCCCCCACCCCACTGGCCACCAATATTGGAATTGGTGGAGAGGTAGAATATTGCATTCGGGGACCAGCCCTCCCGTGTGAACATGGGACCCAACGGATCCCACCTAGTCGTTTCATGTATTTCATGTAACATTTGAAATACAGCTAATTAGGTAAACCTGAGAGATGAGTTAGCAGAAATAGGGTAGAGAACAACTGTACTATTGAAAAAATGTTTGGCATATTACCAGGTTACTACCTTTTAATTGCTTAATGACACAGAAGGAAAACAAGGGATAAAAGAAGCCATTTAAATTTCATTCCAAACTGTGGAGCCTATTCAAAGATAAAAGATTAGTTAAATAAATGGGGTAGAATTTATTTCCCTGTTGCATGTGCTAACACATGATATAATAACCTGTGTCAATTTCACAGTTTGAAAATGCATAGCTTGTTGTTGAGGTCAGAAAGTGCATTTGCTTTCTTTCTCTCAGCCTTGTGAAAATGTCTTTTGGTTCAGTGAACTTTACTAATCCTTGCATCCCAGAAAACTTGTTAAATCCTTGCTGTTTCCGAAACCTTGTCCATCGGTGTTCCTTCAGAGTTGGTCGGCTATTGAGTTTGTCTATCCCTGAACTTGTCCATCACATGGCACCGTGAGCACATTTACATGCCCATATTTCATCCAATCAATTGGTTGTGTGTCTGGTCATTTGGTAGTGGAGATATATGCATTAATTATCCGGAAAAAAAAGTAAAACAATCTCTAATTTGGAACTAACAATATTGGTTGGACAAGATAGTTGTACTTTTTCTAAAAAAACAGAAGGAATACAAAAAATATTGAGGATAGACAAGGTAAAAGAGACAGACAGAAAACCAATTTGGATGAGGGGCCATTGACCTGAAATGTTGACTCTGTTGTTCTACCACCAGTTGCAGAGTGTTTCTGGCATTTTCTGGTTTTGTTTTAGAGCATCGGGCTGCCTTGAGATGAATAAGCACATTAAGGGTGAGAGAATATCATGACTTTTCTGGATGAAGCAATAAATTGAAGGTATTCATTTCCACCTGTCATAGAGAGCTAAAAGTCTCTGGATTTGACAGCAGCCTCTGATGCAATCTTCAAAGCCCTGAAGTTGGATCAGTATGTGCCACAATACAAGGACAATACAAATACAAGGAACAAGGACATGGCAGACCAATTGAATAACTACTTTGGTTCTGTCTTCACTAAGGAAGACATAAATAATCTGCCGGAAATAGCAGTGGAACGGGGGTCAAATAAGATGGAGGAACTGAGTGAAATCCAGGTTAGCCGGGAGGTGGTGTTGGGTAAATTGAACGGATTGAAGGCCGATAAATCCCCAGGGCCAGATAGTCTGCATCCCAGAGTACTCAAGGAGGTAGCCACAGAAATAGTGGATGCATTAGTGATAATTTTTCAAAATTCCTTAGATTCTGGAGTAGTTCCTGAGGATTGGAGGGTAGCTAATGTAACCCCACTTTTTAAAAAAGGAGGGAGAGAGAAAGCGGGGAATTACAGACCAGTTAGTCTAACATCGGTAGTGGGGAAACTGCTAGAGTCGGTTATTAAAGATGGGATAGCAGCGCATTTGGAAAGTGGTGAAATCATTGGACAAAGTCAGCATGGATTTACGAAAGGTAAATCATGTCTGACAAATCTGATAGAATTTTTTGAGGATGTAACTAGTAGAGTGGATAAGGGAGAACCAGTGGATGTGTTATATCTAGACTTTCAGAAGGCTTTCGACAAGGTCCCGCATAAGAGATTAGCATACAAACTTAAAGCACACGGTATTGGGGGTTCAGTATTGATGTGGATAGAGAACTGGCTAGCAGACAGGAGGCAAAGGGTAGGAGTAAACGGGTCCTTTTCAGAATGGCAGGCAGTGACTAGTGGGGTGCCGCAAGGCTCAGTGTTGGGACCCCAGCTATTTACAATATATATTAATGATTTGGACGAGGGAATTCAATGCAACATCTCCAAATTTGCAGATGATACCAAGCTGGGGGGTATAGTTAGGTGTGAGGAGGATGCTTGGAAGCTGCAGGGTGATTTGGATAGGCTGAGTGAATGGGCAGATGCATGGCAGATGCAGTATAATGTGGATAAATGTGAGGTTATCCACTTTGGTGGCAAAAACATGAGGGTAGACTATTATCTGAATGGTGGCAGATTAGGAAAGGGGGAGATGCAACGAGACCTGGGTGTCATGGTACACCAGTCATTGAAAGTAGGCATGCAGGTGCAGCAGGCAGTGAAGAAAGCAAATGGTATGTTAGCATTCATAGCGAAAGGATTTGAGTATAGGAGCAGGGAGGTTCTACTGCAGTTGTACAGGGTTTTGGTGAGGCCACACCTGGAGTATTGCGTACAGTTTTGGTCTCCAAATCTGAGGAAAGACATCCTTGCCATAGAGGGGGTACAGAGAAGATTCACCAGACTGATTCCTGGGATGTCAGGACTTTCATATGAGGAAAGATTGGATAGACTCGGCTTGTACTCGCTGGAATTTAGAAGATTGAGGGGGGATCTTATAGAAACTTACAAAATTCTTAAGGGGTTGGACAAGCTAGATGCTGGAGGATTGTTCCCGATGTTGGCGGAGTCCAGAACAAGGGGTCACAGTCTAAGGATAAGGGGGAATTCCTTTAGGACCGAAATGAGGAAAACATTCTTTACACAGAGAGTGGTGAGTCTCTGGAATTCTCTGCCACAGAAGGTAGTTGAGGCCAGTTCATTGGCTATATTTAAGAGGGCGTTAGATGTGGCACTTGTGGCTAAAGGGGTCAGGGGCTATGGAGAGAAGGCTGGTACGGGATACTGAGTTGGATGATCAGCCATGATCACATTGAATGGCGGTGCAGGCTTGAAGGGCCGAATGGCCTACTCCTGCACCTATTTTCTATGTTTCTATGTTTCTATGTTTCTAATACCTTTGCAGAGTATGTGGATGAATAGGTTACTTTTGGCTTCCAGATTACATCCTCACCTTACAAGTGAGGATACTGCCTTTATTTCCACCAACAATGAATGAAGTATGATTAAAGGTGATATCTGAGAAAGCATACACTCAAATGTATATTACTCAGCAAATGTTGAACATCAGGAAACCCCCAAATTAGTAAAGCATTCATAAACAGCATCATCAGAACAAAATACAAGGACTTGCTTTGAACATTGGAAGATGGCTGTTTGGCAACAGAACAGGGGAAGTACTTCCAGAGACGCTCTTTTATGCTGCGCCTGGTACCATTCTGTGTGTAGATGAGACCTAGAAGATACATCATCAGCATTTGTTAATTCCCTGGACCCCAAACATACCATTGCGCATGCTTCATGCAGTGTGGCAGAGTCACTGATTTGAAGTGCTAAGCATTCAACAAGCAGAAATTATTTTAGGTTGAAGGTGCCAGTTTTGGAGAGCAGGATGTCTTCAAGTATTCTAAATCCACTTGCAAGAGCACAAAACCATTGAGACTCAACAGTTCTAAAGAATGCACTTAATTAATTAATTAATCTATTAATCAATTTATTTGTTTATTTATTTATATATTACATATACAAGTAGGAAAAACATGCCAACAAATCTGATAATAGTAGAAAATGTTGGAAAGCAGATCTATTTTTATTTCCAATTGAGGTAATGTTTGCGTCGGGCTATCACAGCTCATCTGACAAAATGTCAAGAAAGTCCTGAAACCTCCCTGGAACTTGTTTTCTAATATAAAATGTAACTAATTCTAAAATTCTACTTTGGCAACAGCAAAGTGGAATAGTGTAAGAAGGAACTGCACATGCTGGGTTAAACCGAAGATAGACACAAAATGCTGGAGTAACTCAGTGGGACAGGCAACATCTCTGGAGAGAAGGAATGGGTGACCTTTCGGGTCGAGACCATTTTTCAGACTGATGTCAGGGGAGAGGGAAATATATAGATATGGAGGTGTAAGGTGTGAAAATAGGGCAAAGGGAATGGAGATCAAGGAAAATGTAGACTAGATCATTGTTAGCTGGGAGAAGGTAACACCAAGGCAAACAGATAAAATGTAGTTGGAGACAATAAGACTGGTTGGTAAACTGGGAAGGGGGAGGGATGGAGAGAGACGGAAAGCAAGGGTTACTTGAAGTTAGAGAAGTCAATGTTCATACCGCTGGGGTGTAAGCTGCCCAATCAAAATATGAAGTGCTGTTCCACCAATTTGCGCTGGGCCTCACTCTGACAATAGAGGAGGCCCAGGACAGAAAGGTCAGTGTGGGAATGGGAGGGGGAGTTAAAGTATTTAGCAACCGGTATAATAGATTGTGATTAACATAATAATTAAATATTTGTATTTTACGTGAATAATTTGAAAGTTGAGAACATTATAATAATTTTGGGGCAATTCAGTTTCTGATTCATATTCCATTTATAAAGCTGTGCTCAAAATTCAAACATTAAATATTGCAATAAACATGTTGTTACTCAGCAATATTTATTATAGAAGTCTTTCCTTGTTAAGTACATCAATCTGTAATATCAGCACCTTGAAACAATGTAAAGTGTTAAGTACTGATGTGCTAATATTTTATCAACAAAGATAATTATTTCTGTCACATTCTGATACCATGTTTCATGCGTAAGAAGTGAAAAACAATTGGGAACTATATTTACATTTTTAATATATTTGATGATATTGGAAAATTGTGATTTGTTTTAATTTGTTGCAGAAAGAGGTTTCCAAGGAGTAAGTTTTACATTCACCTTTGATAAATGGTAGAGGGCAGTCCTGCTTATGGAAAGGAGGGGATGAAATGGATTTATATGTCACAGTGGATGAGATGCATCGAAAAGCAGGTAACTAGAAGGTCCCACTGAAGGTCATGGTCCCATTTAATATTTTTTCTCTATTTCCCAGCTAACAGTCAGCCAGCGAGATGTAGTCCATTACCACGTGAGGACTGCCTGTATTTGTTGGCGACAGCAGAAAGAAAAACAGGACGGAGACCTGCAAGACTGGGGAAGATATCGTAGAAGTCAAGAGGTAGGTAGCTGGACTGGGGAAGATGGTGCATTGGGGAAGAAATGTGAAGATTTGAGTGAAACAGTTTAACTTGGGGCAGAGTAGCTGGTTTGTTATGTGGTAGAGAAAGGGGTAAAACACACTTCCTCCTCGACCAAGAGCATAATGACAAAAGTACTTGACTGTCAATGCTGACCATTATCACTTCCCTCCATATGTTAGATTTGCCAATGACAAACCACGTAAAAAACAGGGTTATGGAAAGCAACAGTGTCATGATTAGATCAGCCGTGATCTGATTTAATGGAGGAGGAAGCCTGAGGGATTGAATGGTCTAATGTATTTCTCATTACCTTCCTCTGCTCTATATTATTATGTTAGATCCGAAAGGTTGTTAAAAAACACACAACTTCCTTCCATTTTGTTAAATTAAACATATGCCAACATAGGCACATTGTTGCCCGCTCAACTACCCACCTAAACAGGTACAGGATATGTTTGAGGTGGATGTCAGTAAACGTTTAGAAAGTTGAACTCGTTGGCATTTCTCCCACCCAATTTGTGGTCTTAAATTTTCCAATGCTCCTTTTGTCCAGGAAAAATAATGGATGTGGTCAGACATTTGGGAATATTAGATTATTATCTCATAATTTTTGCAATTCCAAGTCACATGTCTTGAGACATACTGTAATGCACCGAGGTATATCTGATCCACGTTCATTAGGAATCCATATACTGTAAACATTCTCCACACCAACATAGCACTGGCCTTTGGGCTCTGTTCCTGTACTTTTGCCTTCCAGGTCTCCACTACAGTTTTAAAATCAATATCACTCAGTATAACCACCAATCAGTGCATGCACATTGTAACATCACAGCTCAAACTTTCTAAAAGATAATAAACATCAGCAATTCATCAAATTACCTAATCATTATTGGATTTGTTCAATTCGTTGCTACAATATAGTGCATAGGGGGCGCCGTCCTGTATGGTATGGCTGCCCAGCCTGCAGCTGTATGTTTTTCACCCTTTTCTTTATTTTAGTGTGTTTAAAGTGTTTTGTTTTGGAGCCTATTCTTTTTTATGTGGGGGGTGAGGGGGAAGGGGGAAACTGCTTTTCCTGGTCCCTACCTGGTCGGAGAGGCAGCTTTTCTCTGGGCTGCAATTTCGACCCATCCTCGCGGCCTACCAACGGGCCTGGAGCGGCGTTTCCTGAGGGGACCGCCCAGAACCTTGGCTTCGGCAGCGGCGGAGCACTGGAGCGCCATCGCGGGGCGGAGCGGGCGATGCCTTGCCTGGGTCACCGCGCTGGAACTCCGGTGAGCTGAGACCACCGAGACAAATATCGCGGAGCCGCGGGTCTGTGGAGCGGCCAGTTGCTGGCGGCGGCGCTGAACTTCAACATCAGGAGCCAGTGGGGGAGCTCCATTCAGCGCGGCCTTGTTGGCTTCGGAAGCCGCGGACTCCAGTAGGAAGCGGCCGTTCCAGGTGTCCCAAGCCGCTGAGAGGATTCTCCCGACGCCGGAACACCATCACCCCGCGAGAACGGCCTGGAACATCGGGCCTCCGTGAAGGCGACTATGGAGGCCTAAATAGGCCTGACTATGGGTGGAAATGTGTTGGGGACAGGACTTTGTGCCTTCCCTCATAATGGGAACCATTGTGGGGGGATGTTTTTTACGTTTAAATCTCTTTATTAGTGTTATGTCTGTATTCTTTATTTTATGTGCTGCATGGCAAGTAACATTTCACTACACTAATTGGTGTATGTGACCAATAAACTAACCTTGAACCTTGAACAATAAAACCGAAGTATTCATAGAAAGGCACACACAATAAATGGCAACATTTCGTTAGGGTGGATTTACAATATATACTGTGCTTATAGTGACATATTTTCTGTTTATTTCTTCAATGCTGTTGATTGAGGCTAAGTTACAATGATGAACCATCTAGGAGGATGGGCTACAACATTATTCTTTACTATTGTTACTTGGATCCTATGTCCATATATAATAATACTACTACCTCATAAGGGAGCTTTGATGTTTCTAATATTCTTCTTCTTCAGTGTAATGCCGATTTTTAAGCTATGGCACCCTCAAAAGTAATTTGAACAAAATTATAGGTCGCTCATCATCAGACTGAAAAGATTTTTGGGCAAGCTTTTTCTGGAATATTCATAAGTAGCTTGTACTTAAAAAAAGCTCACAGTAGGAAAGTGCACAACATTTTATGGTATGCTTTAAACCTTTCATTTGATTTAATGTTAATTATCCACAGAACTGAACAGCATTGCTTACACTGAGTTAATGTTCCACAGAGACTGACACTTTCAGAAGGGGTATACTGTCAACTAGCTTACATTTAATGAACTTCTGCAAAATTAAACTATCAGTTTAAGGATAGCAGATCAGTGATGAAACCCAAAGCAATGTTGCAACTGTTGAAAATTCTATTTTACAATTTGCATTTACATCGCATCTTTCATGATGTTAAATTGCAACAAGCTCCTGACAGCAAAATGTGTGTTCAACAGAATTACAACTGGGTGGTGGTGGTGGGGAGGGGGGCGTGGGGTGGTTGAACTTTTATCTAATCATCCTATGTGTAGAAAGGAACTGCAGACGCAGGCTTATACTGAAGATGGACACAAAGTGCTGGAGTACTTAGAGGATCAGGCAATATCTCTGGAGAAACATCATCCTATCATCCTAGTCTGTTTAGGAATAATCATCATATTCTACTTTTTTACATTAAGATAACAAGGGTGCGAAATGAAAGAGAGAAAGGTGGGGAATATGTTAAGATGGAAGGGGAAATGGAGAAGGGTGAAGGTGGAAGAGGAAGGTGAAAAGATAAAGTTAGGAATATTCTTTCACGATTCATAACTTCACGTTCCACCAATGAATCGACTTTAATTTATCAGTTGTGGGCCCTGGCAACTGTGGAAAGTTTGTCTCCTGTTCTGATTGAGATTTCCATAACTTCTCGCATTGGTGCTTTTGAGATATTGTGGTCTTTCTAGAATCATTGACAGGGCTCTCAATTTTATCTATTCCACTTTCCCCATTTCTGATCTCACCTTTTCTTTCCCACCTCGAGTGGAGATCGGGGTCCAATCCAACCAACCTCCACATTCATTGGACAATCCTTTGGAATTTCCACCACCTTCAATGAGATATTAGGGATATCTTCCCATCTTCTCTCATTTCAGTGCATAAGGGATTAATCCCCTGGTTCATATTCTATCTCTATCAACACCCACTCTCCTTCTGGCACCATCCCATGGGATGGTAGGAAGTGCAACACTACACATTACATTTAGCTATTTGGTCCCACCATTCAGAGACCCAAACATCTCATCTAGGTGGAACCTAGATTCCAATTTAATGTATTACATGTGCTTGCCGAGATGTGGCCTGCTCAACATTGAACAAAAGCAATGCAGAACATGTAGGGCGGCACAGTGGCACAGCTGACAGAGCTGCTGCCTCACAACGTGAGAGACCCCAGTTCAATCCTGACCTCAGGTGCTCTCTGTGTGGCAGTTTGCACTTTCTCCCCGTGACTGTGTGGATTTCCTTCAGGTACTCCGCTTTCCTCCACATCCCAAAGATTTACGGGTTAAGGGCGTGTCCTACCAGCATCTGGCTCCATGCGATGAGCGCAATCAAACTCGAAGCGGGGGCCGCGCGGAGGTCGGGTGATCCCCTGTACAGGGCCGTTCCCACCAGCATGCGCCTCATGCGGCAAGCACGACCAAACCGGCAGCGAGGGCCGCGCAGAGGTCGAGTGAGTGGCGCAACGCGGCGCAAAGTGAGGCGAACTTGGAGTGAAGTCTTAAGGTAAGTTCGCCAGGACAGAGAGGGGCACAGAGGCACACACACAGAGGGCCACGGAGCCACACACATAGAGGGTCATGGAGGCACCTACAGATAGGTTCACAAAGTCACGATGTCGAGGCGGTGTGTAATGCGTCGAGGCGACTGCGAGCCGACAAGCCGTTGCCGCGCGGCATTTTTGAACATAGTCAGTTTTTTGGAGCCCCGCGCGATGTCGGGACGAACTCCGCACAATTCCGCACGGCTCCGGCGATCGAGGTGGGACCGGCCCCGCGACGCCGGACGGCTCAAGCGACCACGTTAGGTCGCGTTCATCGCATGGAGTTGCATGCTTGTAGGACAGGCCCTTTAGTAGGTTAATTGGCATTTGTAAAAAAAAAAGCCCCTAAGGTGCTAGGAGTTGATGAGAAAGTGGCATAACATAACTAGTGTGAATGGGTGATTAACAGTCAGTGTATATTCAGTGGACTGAAGTGCCTGTTTCCATGTCATTTAACTAAATTAACTAAACTAAACCAAACTGAACTAAACTATACTGAATTAAACTAAATTAAATTAAACTAAAAATCTGTTCAATCTGGAAATGTGCACCTGAGGTTCCAATTACTCTGCACCTTATTTTTCATCCGACTCCCATTGGTCTCCTACATTGATCGGAGAAAGCCCAGTGGAAGCTCAGGAACAGTATCTGAATCTCTGACTTTGGCATGTTCATGTTCTCAGTACTCAACATTGAATATGACCATTAAAGAAGCCAAGCTTTGCAGTTTGTATCAGAACTGACCAGTTTCAGGTTGATAAACTCTGTTTATCTCTCCACTAGTGCTGTCCGGTCTACTGTGCTGTTGGCTATTTTATCTCAGATTTCCAGCATCTCCTCCTCTTAGATTTGCAGTTTTTTTCCCTTCCTTTTCTTTCCTCTCATTTGCCTTAATTTGTATCCACATCTCTTCCAACGAGATCATGTGTAAGTTTAACAAGCCTCATGACCATCTCCCATCTGGCATCACCATCACTTGTATCATTCATCTATCTTGGCCTCCACCTAAACATAGATTGGTGTTCTTCCCCTTTCTCTGCCATGTAAAACATATTTAATTTCTAACTTTGTTCTTGAACTTTCTCAGTTCACCTAACCTGAAACATTAACTCTTTTTCCCTCTCCACTTGTGGCTCTCAACCAGCTGAGTATCTCCAAACTCTTCTGTCATTGTTTTTTATTTAAATCTGATACCAGTATCTGAAAAGCAGCTTTTAGGTTCTGCATTTTGCATTTAAACACCTGAAATGAATGTACACAAATGTGCTAGAAAAATTGAAAATGGTACTATGGTTCCTTTATCCTAAATCCAAATTCTCCTCATTTAGGAAAGCTAACTAGAATATTTAATTTGTACATAATCATGTTTCACTATCTGTCACCTCAAAGAGGCATCCACAACGCTATGTTGGAATATCAGAAGTCACGGACAGATATATAAAGTGCACAACACTCAATATATTGACAGTTTTGTTTTAAATTATATTCTTCTCATTTAAAAGCACTCAATGAATTCACCAACTGTGCTCAACCTGTACATGTCTTAATAAAACTCCTCTGTGGAATTTATTTCACGTTGCAACAGGGCTCGGGAATTTTGAAAGAAACAATTTGTAAAATATTACCCAATACTTTTCCCAGGAGGCGAGTCATAACATTGTATAACCTTACCTTGTGGAATATAATTTTACAGAAAATAGATAGCATAAATAAAAGCTACTGACATCAGATATTTTTAACTGCATCATGATATTAACTAACTCCTGTTAAAATAATCATCCTTTGTGCTTTATGGGTAAACAGACTATTGGAAATGAACGAGAGAGAGAGGGGCAAACATAAATCTCAATCATTTCTGAATGTGTGACAACAATTTTCAAAATATAGTTGTTATCTCTGACAAACTCCACTTATTTTCTATGTTCTTTGATCTAATAATTCAATACTATTTGCATTTCAAGTTAAGTATGTTGTTTTCCTTTAAATATACAAGCTTTGTATTTGGTACAAATGTAACGATTTATCAGTAGCCTGTTCTGATCTGCTAAAAATAGCAGATAACCTGAAGCCAAATCACCACTTCCCTTGTGTTTATTTCACAAACCCATTCCGTCACCTGTTGCTGCTTTGACAGTGTGATAAACTGGTCGGGATAACCTCATCAACAAACAGACTTTATGCTTTAGTACAATGAAGCTGGAGCTGCTCTGTTCAATTTGCATGTCTTGAAACTGAGAGTCGAATGATTTGCCTGTCGACTATTTCCAGCTTATATTCTTTGAATATTTGAGCCACCTGCCCCTACAGAATGCTTCGCCGACACGACTGATTGTTTGCTCCCTTGCTGCTCATCTCAATTTCATATTGTAAATGGATTTCTTCAAATGGTCCCTCATACAATGATTGATAGATTCGGGTCAGTGACAGCAATTGGAGTCTGTTTGCATCAATCAGTTTCTTGTTATGTGAGGACATTGCTGGGGATTTGGTTCACTTCATCGCCATTGAAACATAGGAAGACAGGGAAAGGGACAGGAGGAGGTTATTTGTTTCCATGAACTTGATTCCCCATTCACTGAGATCACGGCTGATCTGTGACCCATCTCTACACACCTGCATTTTTCTTACATCCTTTAAAAATCTTTGTTTACAAGAACCTATCAATTTCCAATTTGAAATTACCAACTGCCTCAAGATCAATTGCTGTGTGTGAAAGAAAATTCCAAATTACTGTCAAACTCAATATGCAGAAGTGCTTCCTGACTTCACTCTGGAAAGACACGGCTCCAATTTTTAGATTGTGTCATCCAACCCCACACTCCCCAATCAGTGGAAATAATTCCTATCCACAATTTTTGCTTTCTATGATTTCTTGAAAACTTCAGTCAAATCACCTTCATAACATCCAAATTCAAGGGAATTAAACAATAGTTTAATTTCTCCTCATAATCCAACTCTTGGAATCTGAAGAAGGGCTTTGACCCGTAATGTCACCCATTCCTTCTCTCCAGAGATGCTGCCTGTCCCGCTGAGTTACTCCAGCCTTTTGTGTCTATCTTGAAGTCCAGGTATCATTCTGGTCAAGCTATGTTGCGTTCTTGCCAAGGCCTATTCAAGGATTAGTGCTTTGAATTGCTCACTGCAGTGTAGGTATGTTCAATCTAGGGTTTTGTCCAACCATGGTTAGCACGCAACAACCAGGGTTATAGAAACATAGAAACACAGAAAATAGGCACAGGAGGAGGCCATTCGGCCCTTCGAGCCAGCACCGCCATTCTAGATCACCGCCATTGTGATCATGGCTGATTGTCCCCAATCAATAACCCGTACCTGCCTTCTCCCCATATCCCTTGATTCCACTAGCCCCTAGAGCTCTATCTAACTCTCTCTTAAATCCATCCAGTGGTTTGGCCTCCACTGCCCTCTGTGGCAGGGA
Organism: Raja brachyura; assembly: GCA_963514005.1. Next base: position 103,911,216 of record OY740781.1, on the reverse strand, counting down.
ATTTCACAAGTTCACAACTCTCTGGGTGAAAAAGTTTTTTTCTCACCTCAGTCTTAAATGGCCTCTCCTTTATTCTAAGACTGTGACTTCTGGACTCGCCCAACATAGGGAACATTTTTTCTGCATCTAGCTTGTCCGGTCCTTTTATAATTTTATATGCTTCTATAAGGTCCCCCCTCATCCTTCTAAACTCCAGTGAATACAAGCCTAGTCTTTTCAATATTTCCGCATATGACAGTCCCGCCATCCCAGGGATCAATCTCGTGAATGTTAGCGTGCAACAACCTAGTTTTCACTGTACCTTGGCACACATGACAATAAACTAAACTGAACTGAACCCTAACTGCTGTGGATGTTGAGGACCACATTGGGAAGAGGTTCTTGGTGAAAGTTTCACTGGCTCTTGAAATTACAAGAGGCATTGCACTTCCAACAGAAAATGTGCCACGTGGTTGGAGGCCAGAGCTGGTGGAAGCTTGGAGGTCATAGTTTGAAGGTCAGTGAATTGTTTTAAGTCAATCGGGAAATTAAATGGCTGGGGCAGGGCGGTGTCTGAGTGTACCTTCAGGAAACGTTAGGGATGTGGGAGCTGGGAGGGGGCAACTCACTGAAAATTGGATCTTAGTGTGTGATCTTCACTGAGATCAGGATCTGGAAAAAGATCCTCACTGAGACGAGCCTGGAATGGGATATTCAGTCATAGAGAGATACAGGGTTTTGAAGAAGGGTCTCGACCCGAAACGTCGCCTATCTCCTTTGCTCCTTAGATGCTGCTGCACCCGCTGAGTTTCTCCAGCTTTTTGTGTAACTCTCGATTCTCCAGCATCTGCAGTTCCTTCTTTAACATAGAGAGATACAGGATGGTAGCAGGCCTGTAGCCCATTGAGTCCACCCCTGACAGTCTAAGTACCCCATTTTTACACTTATCCAACATGCATGCTTTTTAAATCCCCTCACACTCTTATCAGTTCACCGAAATTCTACCATCATCAACACACTAATGGTAATTTACAGTGGGCAATTAATTTACCAACCTGCACTTTTTTGTAATGTGGGAGGAAACCGGAGTTCCCGGAGGAAATCTAGACAATCACAGGGTGAACATACAAACTGAAGATAGACATCATGATTGAACCCAGGTCACTGGAGCTGTGAGCTGCATTGCTCTACTAACTGCATTTTTGTGTTGCCTCTTCGCCACTTAAGTTCAGGGCCGAGAATGAGATATTGATTATGAATAGGGCCAAGAATAGAACTTTCACTGAGCATCGTGACCAAGGTTTGCATCTTTTTGTAGAATCTGGATCAAGAAACAGAACTTCACTGAGAATCTGGACCAAGAATAGGATCTTCAGTGAGAATTAGAACTGGGAATGGGCTCTTCTCTGAGGCTGGAAACATATTCAGTGAGGATCATGGCCAAGAATAGGATACCACAGTGGACCTGAACTTGAAGGGTGTCTTCCTCAGGGATGAGGATGGAAAATGGGATCTTCAAAAACAATTGATGTCTGGGAACTGACCAGACAATTATTTACGTGGTTGGCAGACGGGTTTGTGAACTGGACCTTTGTTAATGGCCTCAGGATATAAGTAGGTTGAGGGTAGAAGGTTTAGTGAAGGGGATTGTGTTCACTGGGAGGTAGAGGGAATCAGATTCATAGGATTGGGTGCAATTGAGGGGCTTGGCTTCAGGTGTGTGAGACTGGGGAAGTATGTGCAGTCCCAAATCAAAAATGCGGCAATAAAGCTTAATGCATCCATGTGTTGTAAACAATGCTCATTCTCAAGATGACTTGACAACATTTTCCACAATGGATATGGAAATGTGCAAGTGACTTACATGAAGAGGAGCTGTTTGAATCTTCAGAATTACATAAAATGCTTGCAATGGTTACCACCACACTTCCCTCCAGCTCAATTCAACTTTTCATCATAGGATAGAAAAAATTAGTATTACTTGACTGAATTTCTAGACACATGTATTAATAACTTTATTTAAAATTCAATTTTCTTAGCAGTGCAGGCTTATTGTTGTTTATAAACTCTGGAAAGATATATGTTATCAATATTTAATACTTTATAGTTGTAAATTGTGATCCAAAGAAGGACAAAGGAATATTTAATAAACATGAAAACAAAAAGCAATCTGCAGTTCCTGGAGATCTGAGACTAAAACACAAAATATAAGAAATACACAGGAGATCTGGCAGCTTCACAGGAAAATAATAGCTCTTGGTTCTTCCACAAAACCGAGTGCTTCCAGCTTTTTCTGTTTTTATTAAATATTTTTAACCTTAGATTTAGGAAAAAATAAATCCATGGCAGTGACCAAAAGTAGCTCTTGTCACAGACAGTATATCATTACTGGAGGCATTGGAATGGTACTGAACCTTGTACACCTGTCCCTGTCAGGTATTAGGGCTCTGCTTAACCTTTCATTTCACTTAGAATATCAGAGCAGTTCACACTCATGTTAGGATATTTGTTGGCATAAGCTAAAGATAATAAAATACACTCAAGGTGAACCCTTATCTGCCACTTCCTGAGCTGCAGACACATCACTGCTACACCAGGTCACTATATATCACCATGAAGCATGAGCAATGTACTCCACCATCTAATTGCTGCCTTATGGGCCTGTCCCACTTCGGTGACTTTTTAGGCAACTGCAGGAGATGATGCAGTCGCCACATGGTCGCCACATGTTCGCGGGTGGTTGACAGGGAGTCGCCTTAATGGTCGTGAGGAGTTTCCGCATTCTTGGAACTAGCCGCAAACTTTTCAACACTAGCGGCGAATAGAATGAAGCCGCCATGGAGAGCAGCAAGAAATCTCATGCCGTAGGTGGGTCCCCAGGAGGTCCTAGTGGGTTGCCAGGAGGTCGAAGGTTCTCATACGTTCTTGTAGGTTGTAGCCGGGGTTGACCGTTGAATATCATTGGCTCATTGGGAAAAAAAACGTAAGTAGTAGTTTACAGAACCAAGGATAACCAACCGGTAATGTTAAATGTCCGCCGAGCTTCACAGCCGTGTAAATCTGGTTTCTTAAAAGTTGTCTGGCTTCTTAAATGTTGTCTCCACTCCTTCTCCCTCCTTCTCCCCCTTCTTTTTTAAAGGACTTACCGTACACTGTACTTTAACCATCTTAATTACAGCGCCAACCTTCCTGTTCATCGCGGTGTGTGTCTGTATCGCCTTGGCTTTGCACCTTGGCTCCTCCCGCTTGCCCTGTCCCCCACCTGCATAACGGGCTGGTGAAGGAAGCAATGTGTTTGTGCGTGTGTGTGTGTGTGTTCCACTCTGACAGTTGCCGTTCCAGTTGCCGGTTTTTTAGGCGACTGACAGTCGCCGGCAGTCGCCTGAAAAATCGCCGAGGTGGGACAGTCACATTACTATGTGCAAAAAGGCTGATGCATTTGCATGAATAATAATACTGGTGCATAAGCTAGTTACATCTGAGGAATCCTATGCAGGTTTGGTAGGCTGGGCTTACTTTCATCATTGTATTGCTGTTTAAAGTTGCATGATTTTAATTCATTGTTTAGAGGAATCAAGGCAGTTTCTATCTGCAGTTTTCATTGGGGAATATGTCATTGTTGGTGTTATATTAATTAATTTGCCTCTGCTAAAAAAAATAGTTGCTCACGGTTTATTGTGGGTGGTAAAGTACTAAATCCAGCAAATTACATTAAGGGCAAAGATACAAACACAAACCAAACTTGGATTAGAATAAATTGTCAACATGTTTCTACAACACATTTTGCTCAATTTAATTTAGAGAGTGCACACTAGGCCATTTCCTTTAATATAATATTTTATATCTTTAGACAGTTAAATGGTTTGATTTCAAAGAGAGAGAAGATCAATCTCAATGAAAATATGCATTTAGATGTTGCTACATGAAAGATCAAGGCAGATTCGTCCATTGCAAATCCAGTGATTTGTCCAGTGCATTTAAGATTTTTAAACAAAGACTGCACACTTAAGCAATCCTAATGGCAAACTTTCTCAAATCAGCAGACAGTAAAAATGAGTGATTGAAGAATTCTGTGCACTAATTGAAACTAGCTTGGAGCAATGAAGGTTTAGCCTGCACCTCTTAAATGGCCATGATCAGCGCTGCAGATTGTAGTACAGGTTGGGGTGATTTGTTCTGAAGAATGGCAAGGGGAAGAATGGAGAAAGTTGTCCTCAGCTTCTCTAATGCTGATCCTGCTGAAAGAGTGAATAACTGGAGAGAGGTGGACTTCTGCCCAGAAAGCACTCGAGGGGAAAAGATTCTAGAGGTGAGAGGAGATGACCAAAAAAGCTGCTGCACATGTAGTTATGCCAGTTGTATCACATAGTTTAACACACACGCAGATGTGGTTGTGAGACGGTGAAATCCTGTAACTGAAGCAATTCATCAGCAACTGCAGAACTGTTCTCAAACTCGTCTCCTTGAAGTGCATTAATCTCCCTCGGCTAACAACAGTCTCTAAAAGAACTGAAAGAACTGCTCACCTCTGTTCCGACACTCATGCAGCTAAATCTTGAATCCTACCTACACTTCCACTTATTCATCTGAGAAAGACACTTTAACCTGCACATTGCAACTCACTTACCAACAGTTATCTTTCACTTCTTGCAGGAGAGGTAGAACACAGAAGTAGAATACAGCAGCATATTGGTGGGAGGCACATTTGCTTGCATTTAGATGCAGAGAAATGAGTATTGATTCCTAACCATGCAGCCATGGCCAAAATAGACTCACCACCGACTGAGGACAATGTGATCCATCAGCCCTCATACTTACCTGATACAATTCAGGTGATTTACACAAACCCCCACTATTTAACCATTCTTCTCACGGTGACAATATTCTTCTGCTTCTTATTTCAAGGAGACAAGTTACACCAATAGAAGAGGTCCTAGCTGACAAGAATTTATGATCAGACAAAGGTTCCTCACTGAATCTGACAAACACACCCATCAGCTCAGATACGAGAAACTTGCAAAAAGTTGGGAGAACTTCAGTTGCAGCATCTACAGATGAAAAAAGAGCGAGACCTAAGCATGCACTAGTTACCTATGTACTGTTACTGGTACTTTATGTTGCGTAATCAATATGGATTCTACAAAGAAATATACCTTTCCTGCACCATATGAAGCCACTATCTTCTGGATTGGACAATCTTGCAAAACCTGGCAACTGACACTTGCCTTTCAGCATCAAATTGTATCCCCCTCCACTTAGGAATGTTTTTGCAACATCCTCATAATATTTTCTGTACTCTTTTCAGTTTAATGGCATCTTTCATATATTTGGGTGATGAAACTGAACACAATACTCAAAGTACAGCCTCATCAACAACTTATACAACTGCAATGCAATATCCCAATTTCTTTACTGAGTGGTCTTATTACATGCCAAAGGCCATTGTCACCACCTATCCATCTGCAACATAATTTGAACTCTCTGGCTTTGCGAACATTGGTTCGCGGCATGGTGGTGCAGAGAGTATTCATGGTGGATGGGCGGCTGAGAGTAAATAGGATCGTGGGGGGGGGGGGGGGGTAGGGGGTGGTCACAGAGAACTAAGAAGGACCCGGCGGGCACCTGTGGCCACATACGGCGGCAAGCCTACATCGCTGCTGCGAGGGGATAAGATTGCACTGAACCTTTGACACTTTGTCAGCACCAGAAACATGGCAACTCTTTGCGTACTGCCTTGGTGAATGATTTTATGCTGAATGATAATCAGCTGTATGATTTTACTGGATTGTATGCAAAAAACAAAGTATTTCATTGTACCTCGCTACACATAACAATAAAGTATCATTGAATCATTGAATCACTATCTCACTTTCCTTTTCTCTGCTCTGCAGTGAACACCCCACTCAGTTTAATTGGCTGGTAAGAAAAATAAATCAGCTTCCCATAGCAGGATTTCCCACCTAAGCAAAAGTGGACCCTGTGCATTTTTAGAGCACATCTTGTGCACATGCGAAAATGGGGTGTGATTGGGACTGTTAAAATATGATTACAGTTTCTGAACGGACAGTAAAGAATTGGTGCAATTGTCCCTTCAAACTGGGACTTCTTCCAGTTGGGCAAAGCTGCCTTTGAAACATATCAGATAGTTTCATAATATCAATGATAATTTAATTTGTGTATAGGAGTGTATTGGAAAGTGAGATGCAAATTGAATGAGTTTCATAATTTAGGAACAATGTTTTTATTACATGTACATTGTCAGCCCAAATGGAGAAATGCATAAGCAAAATGTTCAAAGAAATGATATCTGACTCCTTTGTGGCCTAATGCATGCTTTTGACCCAAATGTTGAAAATTCCACCCCTCTCCCACCCCACAAAAGCTGCTCAACCCGCTGGCTCCTCCAGCAGATTGTTTGTTACTCCAGATTCCAACATTTTGAGTCTTTTGTGTTTCCAGACTTCACCAAACATCTTAGTTGAACCATCACTACAAATAATTTTGAACTGTTGTATTGACTGGGGATGCACTTTTGAGCAGTAATTTAAGCATCACAACTCCTTCAACCCCAGTAAAGGAGGATTCATTTAACATTTTGTTTCAACCAGAAACTGCGGTCACTCAATCAGCCTCTTCAACCAACTGACTACAATTTTCCTGTGAGGCACATTGGACAGAACATTGCAGCTGTCCGTGCAAGTTTGCTTGGTTTAAAATATGACTGAGACTGCATTATGTGAAAGAAAGTGACTCGGGATGCTCTATCTGTTGAAAACCAATTGAAAAAAATTAATAACAGGACAGAATCAGACATGAATTTAAGTTCATTAGGAAAAGGTTTACAAGCTGGAAGAAATAAATTCAACAAAACATCGTGGAGATGAAATGTGACAGTCGCACTGATATTGTGCAATAAATTACAGGCTCCAGTGGAAGCCCATTGATGCATAGCAGTCAAGGTGCATAAATGTAATTAGAAACCTATCCATTCACTGATGTAATCACAGCATGCTAATGCACATGTCCTTCATCTATATAACTAAAAGTTTCATATTGACCACTTCCTGTCTGCACTGTATATTGATTTAAAAAAAAAACTACCATATATCACTATGATTTTTTTGGCCATCTTACTCACAGTCCTCCTCCGCTGAGGCAGCCTCGAGGATTTTTCCGATCGATGAAAAATAAAAAAGTTATGAGTGTTTAAAAAATCTTGAGATCAGCTGATTGGTCCTCTCGCCTGTCAATCACCACGAAGAATGTAACACCCCGGATGCCTGGGAGTGAGTCAGTCACTCTGGAAAATCATGAGGGAGAGTCCACTACTGTGATTCTAAGCTGTGAATCAACGGAACTGTGAGTCTGCATTGTACTTGCAATAAATGATTTGTTAGCCCTTAATGACAATGAGTTGTTTGGCAATTTGGTGGCCTGCACTCTGCTTGAAATGCTATGAAATTGAATGTGGTGGCCTGCACTCTGCTGGAAATGCTATGAAATTGAGTGTGGTGGCCTGCACTCTGCTCTAGTTTCCATTAAAGGCAATTCCCACCAGCAGTGAAAAGCAGCATGGACTGATTGGGCCAACAGTCTGTCTCTCTACTACTTTTTATTCAATTGCAGCATTTTCTCCTGAAACAAAGAATTAGAAAGTTGTCTTTGCTTTGTCCTATTTTCAAAGAAATCTGTCTTGTTGAAGATTTAAAGCATAAAATTAATCTGAATTATGAAAATACTAAAAAATGCTTAATCAGGAGATTGCTCTAGATTAATCTGTAAATGAGTAAGGAATTGCCATTTATCTGCGAATAAGGAGTAATTTATAATTCCAAGAAGATATTTTCATTGACTCTTACGCAACTTGTTGACATGGTAAGCAGGATTCGTAATAAAGATGGGAAAAAAGCAAGATAACGTTTATTTCAATCAGAGAGGCTCATTGACATCCAGGTTGTAGCCCGAGATGGCATGCTGAACTAACTTGGCACTCTCATCAATCTACAAAAAAATGATATGTAATAGGCTCCAGGTACGATCTCTATCTACATTAGCATGCACTTTTCAGATGCCATTGTTACATCAGGCTATTAGTTACCACATTAATCAGGTCTTGTTGATGTATTCTATTAACTACTTCATATGCTTTTTTTCTTTCAGGTTATGTTAAGCAAAAAATCAAAGTTACAATAAGTAATGTGTGGGATAAATGTACAATGCGGAATAAATGAACAATCACTCTGGAATTTAGAAGGATGAGAGGGGACCTTATTGAAACATATAAGACTATTAATGGTTTGGATACGCTAGAGGCAGGAAACATGTTCCCTGAATCGATTGTTAAAGATGTTATAGCAGCGCATTTGGTAAGCAGCGACAGGATCGGTCAAAATCAGCATGGATTTTTGAAGGGGAAATCATGCTTGACTAATCTTCTGGAATTTTAGAATGGGTAAAGAAGAGCCAGTGGATGTGGTGTATCTGGACTTTCAAAAAGCCTTTGACAAGGTCCCACACAAGGCTTCCCCCCCCCCCCCCCCCCCCACAATATAATATGCAAAATTAGAGCATGGTATTGGAGATAGGGTATTGACATGGATAGCAAACTGGTTGGCAGACAGGAAGCAAAGAGTAGGAATTAATGGTCATATTCAGAATGGCATGCAGTGAAAAGGGGGGTGCTGCAAGGCTCGGTGCTAATGTTAATATTGGCCAAATTAGAGGTATTATAAAACAGAGAATCTTTGCATTTGCAGGGCCTGCTTGGTCTCTTTCTGTGAAAGTTGCAAGATGGAGTCACGGCTCCAAGGAGTCTGGTTCCCAGATGTAAGATGATGTAAGGAGAGGTCCAGATGTCCTAACTTTGTTAATATGTATGAAGGTTTGCGGAGGGAGATGAGAAAGTCTGCAAATGCATAATGGGGATTGGTTATACAAGGGGGTGTAACTGTACAATGTAATCAATATGTGTGTTTGGCCTGTAGGGGCTGCCCCCCACCCCCCCAATATAGTTCTGCCCCAAAGGTCCGATGGCCTATAAAAGATTGTACCCCATGAGGATTGAAGTCGGTCTTCTGGAGGAGCACTTGGGGTCATGTGACCTGCCGGAAGTGTCTGGTTGCACAAGGCTGAAGGGCTTGAACGAGCAGAGACAAGGATCGGACCCGCGGTGGTTAGGAATGTTAGGGAGTTTGTTTGTATTTGGGTAGAATAAAGATTAGGTGAACCAGTGCTTGACTCAGTGTTTTACTGAACTAGATTAAGGGGTAAGCTTTAGGAGCACAATTGCATTGGGGGCTCAACAGGGATCTCAACGGATCTCCAGACATAAGTTTGCGATCGAGGGTGTTGAGCTGTTCCAGATTGCGACGAGAGAAATCAGTGCCACGGTGTGGTTTACGCATCAGTTTTCCCACTTCACTAGTCGGCGTGGATTGATCATTCGCGCGCTTGTGTTGAGGTTCCCAACAAGATCGGAGAACAATAGTCTAGCAAGCACTGAGGGCATCCTTGCCTTATGGGGAGAAAGGCCCTTCGGAATTCGTCATCAGCTGTTGCAAAATCCAAAAGTCAGGTATCATTGAGTTGGCCTGACATCCACAAAGTGGCTGAGGGGTTTGGGGCCCTGCCCGGACTGGGATATCCGGTTGGTTGGGATATCTGAGTATACAAGACTGGGTTAGATTTCAGTACAAAGAGGTGAAGTAATGTGTTGTTGCTGAGGGTGCAAATTGGAAAGGCACTTTAAAGATTGGCATCGACTGCCAGCGTGAAGTGACCATGCGCTGACACCCGGAACCAAGCAGGTGGAAAGGAAGAAGCCCGTGGGTGAGCCTATGAGGGTTTGAGTCCTCACCTGTATGCGTAGTACCTGGAACTCTGAAAAGACGGGGGAGGAGTCTCGTAAAGGTACCGGGAACTCAGTGGTTAAAGTATAATTGGCAGAAACTACTTTTAACCAATCCTGAGAATTTAATTAAATTTGAATTGCCATACTAAAAAGACAATTGGATCAGAAAATAACGAGTTGAAAATTTTTCGATCCAAATTTACCAAATTCAGGACCTCATATTGAAGTGCTTGTTAGTTCTTATTCCTTGCTTTCATATTGGAAGTTGGATGTTGTAAAGTGTATATATTCTCTTCCATGTTAACTTGTGTATAATAAATACTTTGTTGAAATTGTTAATAGTTAAGATTTGTGAAGCTACAGTTTAAAATGTGTTTAAGATTTGTGAACGTTTTATTGTATTTACTGTGTATTGCTTTTGATTTAAAGTTTTGAATGTTAGATACACTGTTGTAATAGTGGTTCGAATCAGAACTGTTCATAGTTTGATTAAGAATGTTATTATAATTGGAGTCCGAATCGTGGCTGTTCAACCAGGGGTTTATATCCTTTAGATCACTGATTACTACCTGTTAGTGGAAAAGTAAATTGTGGTAGAAGAGTACTTGTTAGTGAAGAGTATCTCGATGGTAATTGTACCCCTAAGTGTAAGCATTTAGTGTGAGGAAAGAGTACCTGACAGAAGAAGAGTAACTTGATAGGAAGAGTTACCGCTCAGTGAAGAGTACTTTGATGGGAACGTCTTCTGTATCTAAGGGAGGGGATCCGTTGGTTGAAAACAGCACGACAAGGGATTAAAAATATACTGTGATTTGTTTCTGAAACTGTGCAGTTAATTAATGCAATATTAGATGAACCCTTGTAATTTATATTGGATTGTGCTTTTGTATGATAGTAATAAGTGGTATAGTTTCTTGTCTAAGTGCAATTTTGCTTGCATGGTTTGAGCTTATTTGTCTGTGTTTAGATTCAAGTGTTTTGAGTGTGGGAGATTGCTGCTGAAGAGTGTGCTTGATTGCTCACCGAAGCACCTTAATTCAAAGATCCTACAGCGGAGCAAGATAGACCACTCCTGTTAAATGCAATGTGCTGACTTGTAGTACACAACGGAACGGAACGTGGGCTTTTTTTCCATCCATTTTCGTAACCTGACCCGACCCGACTCACAGTGTAATCAACGTTGCGGGGGAACAGTTTGTGTTAATAAATTAAAATTCTGAAAATGAGGAGACGATTTTTTACCAAATAACTTTTATTTTTACGAAGATGTTTCCGTAACTGGCTTCTGTCTCTGCACTAGTATCCTAGGGGATCCTTGGTGCGGAGATGGAAGCCAGTTACGGAAATGGGGCCGAAAATTACCCATTAATCTGCCCATGATGGTACTACGTCTTTTTCGTCGAGTGATCTATCTTGCTTGCTATAGGATCTTTGCCTTAATTTGGTCGACCAGAGATTGTTTTGGAATTGTTTACAGGTTGAAAGCTGTGTAAGTCGTGAATTGTGCGCGATTGTTAAGGAATTTGGGTACCCGATTGAAAGGATTGATTGTGTAATGGTGCTGTGAGAAGTGCAAGACTGTTGACGTGCTACAGAGCTTCTGGCCATTGTTCGGGAGCAAGTTTGATAAGTCTAGAGATTGCGAGAGAAGTGTGAATTGTTGCTTAGGAATTTGTTTCCATTGTCCACAAGTATGGGAAATCAAGTAGAGCAAGATATAACTGAAGATTTAGAAATCCCACCAATTAATATGCAGTGAATTTCCACAAAAAGCTGAGAGATTGAGAAACTTTTCAGGAGCATTGAATAGGAAATTCGGGAACGATTTATGGCCCGAGGAGGGCGTTGAAACATTGAAGGGAGTGGTATATATTGCAAAGATTATTTGGCAGTGTGGTAATAGTGACAAAGCGAAGGAATTAATTGGATTGTGTAGAAAATATTATGAAGTGCAGGAATCTAATAGAGAAGCTGTGAGAACAGCGGATTGGGAAGAAGCAGCTTCAAAGCTTGGAATAAAACTGAAAGATGATAATTCAACCTCCAGGCACCAGGGGAGAAGGGTGTGGATGTATAAGAGAGCATAAGGAACAGGAAAGAGATAGATCTCCTGAAGGGAAACTGGCACCGGTAAATTTGGAGTTTAAGTATCTGATGATTGTCATATTAGGACGAAAATTTGGAAGATTTGGAAAGTGTTAAAATTAAAAGAAGCTTGACGCCTCTCCCATATTCCACTTGCATTCCCCAGGCTCCACACATACATTGTATAACTTGTGCACACAACAGACATTCAGAGCTTGCAGCACCTTTAACACCACCTGCAGATTCCACAATAAAGCCTGCTTTACAAACAGCAACAACACGAGTACAGGATTATTTAACCCCAACTGCTCCACTATTGGCAGATAGTCCAGTAGCTTACAGTTCTGCCAGGAGAAGAACAAAGAAGTTAGCCCCAATATTTAAGGTGAGAGAGGTTATTAGAGACATAGTACAACCACCAGAGTATTTTTGCAAGCCTAAACCTAGAAGAATTAGACGAGCAGTGAGAGAACGGAGAAGGTCTTTTAGAAGGTACCGTAATCCCCCTATTGAAGAGAAAGATATATATGAAAATGAGACAATAACTGGGGACATTGAAGAAAATACTGATATGGGAAAAATTCTGTAAGCAGAGCAAGTATCCAGAAGACAGTTTCCAGTAAGGGAAATTCCTTATACTGCTTTTGATCCGGTTAGTACAGTGGGTGCAAATAATTCCCGTACAATAAAGGTCTATACCCCATCGAACCTCACAGAGATGATGGCAATTCTGAGCCTGATACCCGATCATAGAAAGTCACCTGCTTCCTTTGTGGATCACTTAAGAACCATAATGCGTGTACATCGTGCAGACTCCCGAGATTTATGGGCAGTGATCCAGCAGATAATTACTCCGACTGCACATACTAGATTCCTAACAACCCTAGGACATTCAACACACGAAGCACTGGCAAACATAATAGCAAACAATGGTGACCTAACTAGAATCTTGGATGTATGACCGAAAAAGGGAGAGGCAGCAGATGAATTCTTGGAACGATTTTCAGAATTATACATGGACCAATCGGGTGACTGAAATTATGAAAATGGAGTAGATTCTCCACAAAACTGTGCCATCTTGCTGAATTGCCTTCCCACTAATATGGCTGAATCCATTAAAACTAATAACATGGACTGGACAGAAAATAGTGCCAGTCAGATGGCTCAGGCAGTAAGATACCACTGAAAAGATGTAAAAAAGCAGGAGAGTCAGCCTGCAGTAAAACCAAAGACCGAGGAAAGAGGCGCCAAAATCTGACTGAATCATGGAGCCCCAGAGTACCAGCAAACTATGGATTGGGAGAAATTAGGGTTCCAGAATATTTAGATCGGTATCACAGAGAAATACCTGCCCTATAGCCAATCCCACAGATACCAAGTTTGAGAAGACACCGAACATTAGGATTAGACCAGTGTCATACTTGTGGGGAATGGGTAACTGGAGCAGGGAGTGCCCAACCAGAGAGAGGAACGAAAGAGGGGGTCACAAAAGAGATTGCTGAGATCAGAGGGAGTGCAGAAATCCCAGAGATCAGCTAGATCACAGAGAGCAAAGAGGAAACTGGCAGGAAAATCAGGAACCAAGAGAGCAAATAACATTTTCTCAAAATAACCCATTTTCACGCATGATTAGAACCTGTCCAGTTTTCAAGGACAAGTCTGCCAGTATCCCATCTCTGAGCCAGTTGAAGTATTATATGGAGGAAAGGCAATCAGACACAGATTTGTGATAACAACTGGATTGGATTGCACATTAATGGCTGGAGATTTGCTCCAAGCTTTCCAATTGAAGATAGAATGCGGCAATAGAGGGATAGTAATAATCCCCTGGGAATTCGTACAGTAGTGTTACTCCATAGTGACCTATCAACGGTGGTCCTTAGATCTGGATGAATAACCCCCACTCCGTATTACACTGGCTTATGGCAGGAGTGGGAAGAATAAAGAACGGGATGCCTTCTTTTAACCATATGGAGGACAGGACTAGGAGATAATATTTGGCAATAGTTGATGGAAAGGAGGGAGCTGCAGAATACACTGAGGTACTAGTAAGATTAAAGAAATTATCCAGTAAGTGCAAGAAGCCCAGGAGCAATGGTGGAAAAGGGCTATGGCAGACCAGAACAATTATAAAGATCGGTATTGGCGTGACTTGTGAATTTTTTAGGTTGCAGGATGAAAGCAATTACATTTATCATGAAACTCTTAAAACAAGTGCTAACTCAAGAACTTTTATTGAAGTGGCATGGATTATTCCAGTTAAGAACTTCTTAATTATGTTCTTTTTATGTAGGGAAACTAGGAAAAACGTATATTTGCGTAAGGTTTGTGCAGTAGGAATTTGTCACTGGTAGTCTGCCAGCAATGGTAAGCAGTAATGTCTCCTCATCACACCTGCCCTAATAATGTCACCAAAATCATTATCACTGCCTACTGGTACTCCTTGGATTTGTTACCTGTGAACAATGAAAAGTTCAGATTTTTTTTCCCTATAGCATGCAAAAGGGGTTATTTTAAAAGCAATTAGACTGAAATTGGTTGTAATCACATGCCTTTTTACCTGCTATCTTCAAGGAAGTGGCTATCAGCTAACACTGACTTAATTAAATTCAATGTCCACTGTGTGGGGAAGTGTAAAAGAAAATCTGCGACCTGTCGATCTTTCAAATGACTTGATTTGAATATCACTAAAGCAAATGAATTCAGCCATCCTTATGGATATAAATGGTTACAATGAGATATAAAGAAATGGGTGTGTTTCTGCAGGTGTGCATAATTGGTTAGAAAGAACCTTGAATTTTGTGCCCCTGTGTTACATCAAGAAACATTGATTTTATAAAGGGCAGATAAAATTAGGCCCATATCCATCAGAGATCAAAGTTTTTATACAAGCTAACAGTATGGGCAGCGGAGACAGGATATGAAGGAAGAAATGAATGGCAGGGTGCCACATGCAGAAATAAATATTCCACCTGAGCAATGTCATGTGGTGAATCAAAAACTGATCATGTGATTAATTAAGCCCCACAGGCTGTGGAAAATGGGGATAAGGAGGTGGTACTGCTGTGGACAACAGCAGTCAGATTTTCCCTCTGGGGATGAATGAAGTTTTATCGTATGATATTGTAGACAGAGCGACCCAAGTTGCAGCCAAATTCATCAAGCCAGGCAATGGATAACTGAGCAACATTCATGCGTAGCAGCCGTCAACCAAGTTAAAGATTTGGAAGTGGAATAATGTTATTGATTTTAAAGTGGCAAAGTGATTTGTAATTGTGATAGCAGTATTACAATTCAGGGGAAGGTGGTTTTCAATCTTTGTATAGATTAAGGGGTAGGGGTGGAATATTTTCCAAACACTGGGCAGAATATGATGGGCTCACTAATACTCCACCCACCATATTGATGGGAGAAGAGGCTAACGATCCAGGAATATTGGCATTAATAGTGATTTCTCCAGCATTTCTGCCAATATTCCATCTAATTCCTGTTTAAGATTGGGAGAAGTCTGCCACAATGATTACATATTTGAATAAATGCAAAATACTTACAGATGCCCATGAGGGAAAATTACACCATAAGAATATAATACATAAATTATTGAGGAGATAACAAAACTAGTAGATGGGGAAACTGCAGCCAGTGTGGTAAACACAGACCTTCAGATTGCTTTTGAACCAGACAAGATTGAGGATGATAACAAATATATGGATTTAATTGACTGATAGGAAATAAAAGTTAAATGGAGGAGAGTAGACATGAAATTTGAGCAGTTTCCCAGAGTGATAGAATAAGGCATTTCCCCCCATGGTAATCTGTTCTTTTCATTGTGATATCAATGATTTGCTTCGGGATAGTGAGTTGTGGTAAGATTTTAGAATAGAAGAGCATATTATATCTTTCTAATGACTGGAGACTACTGGAGACATGATTAAAAATTGAATGTCTGGAAAGTGGCAGATGGAACATAATGTTATTAGCTGTGAGTTAAAAGGTTTTGATTAACAAGAAAAACATAAAAATGAATGGTTAGAGAATAATGGGATTTAGGAATTCATTTTCAACAGATATTAAAATAGCAACTGTAGTGGAAAAGATCGTAAAAAGGCAATTTAAATATTGGGTTATTGGCAAGGACTAAAGAATAAAAGAAAACTATATAACATCAATAAATCCATATAAAACCTCAACAAGTCTAATGCTAAAATATTGGCTGAAACTTTCCTAAGGACACCATAAGCTCCATGTGAAACTGGTAACATTTCCCTTTGTTATTTCCAGGAAGATGAAAATTCCTGTGCAAGTGAGTATATAGAGTTATTGAATCATAAGACATATACAGAACAGAAACAGGCCTTGCGACCTGACTTGTCTGTGCCAACCAAAATGTCTCCCTAAACTAGTCCAATTTGCCCGCCTTTGAGCATATGCCACTATCCACACACCTGTCTGAATGTCTTCTGAACATTATATTGTACTCAACTCTACATGTTCCTCTGACAGCTCATTCCATCCACCCTCCACCCTCTGCATGAAAAAGTTGCTCCCCAGGTTTTTTTTTACATTTTCACCTTGAATCTAGATTTTAGATACTCCTATCCTGGGAAAAAGATTGTGACCCAACGGTAATTTCAGCTCATCTCAGCTAATTTTTAGTCCTTATCTCAAGCAGGTGTATTTGCTTAGGAAAACACCCAGGTTCACTTCGTAATAAACAAATAAATCATGAGACCTTGGGTCATTCAGGTGTAAGAACACCTAATAATAAAACAATATAAATGTTTCTTTCTCTGAGATAACTGAGACTAGGTTATCTGTGTCCCACATAATTGTATAGACTTTTATAAAATGACCCTTCAACATCCTATGCTCTAGGCAAAAGAGTCCCTGCCTAACTTGTTGCTCGTTGCGACCCAAGCACTTCAGTCACGATAGCACCCACATGAATCTCTTCTGCACCTTTTTCAGTTTAATGATGTCCCTCCTTTTGCTTGGTGATCAGACTTGCACACAATACTCCAAGTGCAATCTCTCTATGACTATAGATAGACACAAAAAGCTAGAGTAACTCAGCGGGACAGGCAGCATCTCTGGAGACACGGAATGGGTGTCGTTTCGGGTCGCGACTGAAACTGCAGATGCTGGTTTAAACCGAAGATAGACACAAAAAGCTGGAGTAACTCAGATGGAGAGGCAGCATCCCTAGAGCAAAGGAATGGGTGTCATTTTGGGTTAAGACCCGAAACGTAATGGTCTCGACCAGAAACGTCACACATTCCTTCTCTCCAGAGATGCTGCCTATCCCGCTAAGTTATTCCAGCTTTTTGTGTCTGTCTTTGGTTTAAACCAGCATCTGCAGTTCCTTCTTACACTCTCTCAATGTCTATTGTTGGGTACAATACAATGTACATATGTAACATGACCCAATGCCCTCACCAATGAAGGCAAACAAATGCCTTCTTCTCAACCCTATCTACCTGTGCTGCCACTTTCAGGGAATTATGTTCTTGCATATCAAGGTCTCTCTGTTTTATTACTCCATCCAGTCCTATCATTTATTGTGTAAGACTTGCCTAGTTTACTTTACCGAAATGCAACATTTCTCCGAGTTACAGTAAATCGAGATTACTAGTTCCTGTTGTAATCTAGGATAAGCTTCTTCACTGTCCACTACACCACCAATTTTGGTGTCATAGATAGACGTCCCGCACTATCTGATAGGTAGTTATTGGCAATTTCTTTACTGTTCCCTGACATAGGAGTTGGGGTCCAGCAGATGAGTGCAAATTTCTTGAAATGTTCCAGGTGTTTCATTGTAAAAGTGGTCCGCAGTGACCCCATATATTTCAACACTGAAACAGCAGGAGAGCTCAGGTAATTTACCTTTTCCAATTAATTGTATTAACCTAAATAATTTACATTGAAGAGTTCAATTTGTTGTAATTTTAAAATATTTTAATACCTTATTTAATTCTTAATAATTTTTGAATATTTTAGAGATCGAGACCATTATATTATTTGGCAGCTGGTTTAGCAAGAGGCAATGGCGAGGCATATTGGTGAGCTATGATGTTATTTTCAGATGTAATGACATTGGAACTGCTTGGATGTTTCCAATAGAAGATCAGCTCCATGTGATGTTTTTCCCTATCCAATTGGTAGAGAACAGTGAGCTGTTCTGGGCTGCACAGCTTTGGGCTACAACCCATGACATTAGATAATAGATAATAGAGAGCTAAGGTAGAATGGAGATTCACCAGCTAAGGCAGATAGGATAGCGCTTTAGAAGATTTTGACAAGTTTCCTTATCTCCAGAAATGCTGCCTGACCCGCTGAGTTAGTCCAGCATTTTGTGTCTATCTTTGGTTTAAACCAACATCTGTAATTCCTTCCTACACAGTATTCAATATCTACTTACTTATTGCAAATCCCCTCATTTTGTTGCATCTCATCAAATACATTACATCACACATCTCTGGACTGAATTCTATTTTTTATGTTTCTTCTGAACCATCTGTACCATCTATAGATAGGATAGTGTTTAGAAGGTTTAGAAGTTTCCTTTTCTCCAGAGATGCTGCCTGGCCCACTAAGCTACTCCGGCATGTTGTGTTTGTCTTGCGTTTCTTGGTCTGGTGTAGATGGGGCATGTTTGGCGGCTTGGGCAAGTTAGACTGATGGGCCTGTTTCCATGCTATATGACTCTGAAAGACTGGATAAATGTGAACAGATTACATGATATATGTATAAAATTATGAATCATTGGGACTAGGTCAAGAAAAGTAGATTGTTTCCAGAGATGACAATGAAGGAAGAAAATGCAAGATAAATTATAATGAGATTTAAAGCACAGTGTGCAAGAAAGATTTAGTGAATTGAAATCTGAATATCTCTAAAATGTACCACATTCAAAACCAATTAAGAAATAATTATGCTATTAAAATAATAAATTAAGAAAAATGAAACAATTTAAACAAATGTAGAGCATTTGAGTTAACTCAATTAATTGAAAAAAAAAGACTTGAAAAGTATTGTTTCTTTGTTGAAATGAATGGTGTCACTGTAGGCAAATTCTTCAGAGTAAGTCCCGTAGTATTTCAGGAAATTTGAACTTGATTACTGGACTCCAGTCCAATATCAGAGCAAAATTCAGTGCTGGTGACTGAAGCAGAACACAGCAGTGATATTTATGGGAGGTGTGGAGAGAGGTGAGGTGAAGGAGTAGTGGATTGTGGAATCAGTGGTGTCAGAGTCAAAAGAAAACAGGCTCTTCCCCCCATTGAGTTTGTGCTGACCCTCAAGCATCCATTTACACTAATTTTACTCTAAACCATTTTATTCCTCCACATTCCCATCAACTCTCTTCAGATTCTAGCTCTCATCTACACACTATGGTCATTTTCTAGTCACCAATTAAGCTACCACTCTGCACTGTTCTCGCATCTAGGAGGAAACACAGTACCCAGAGGAGTCCCACATGGTTCTATTAAGAAAGTATAAACAGACTGCACTGGACACTTCTTCAGACCTGTCCAGCATTTTGTGTCTATTTACATTTATTACGTCTTTCTTACTTTCTTCACACTGCAAAACCCTGATTAGTTCTTCTCCTTCACATAAGGTAATTGATGTCTTTCTAAAGCAACTTCGTTGGAATTTCAGATTTGATTCAGTCAAGAGGTCCGATTTAACAAAATTTAAAAGACCAAGACAGCAACTATTTGTTCGCAAATCTGTTGCTTCTGATATTTTATGCTGTTCCATGAAATACTGCATGGTTGAAATTAAATGAATGTCTACCTGACTAATGACAAAACATTTTTCTGAACCAACCAGAGAGTTGCAAAGAACCAGATCATTTCTCAGTCACTTATTGTAGATGATTACTGATCCAAATGTCGTATTGAAGTGTATAATCTGGAGTTTGAACCTTCAACAATTTATTAGTACATTGAACATTCTGTCAGTCCAATTATTTCCTGGACATCAACAACATATTCTACATTACATGTTGTAAAATAAATTGCATTTGTAAATATTTGATTGCAGCATGAATGGATGACTATGTAGGCTGTTTAAAAGAGGCAAGGAGGGAAATTGCATATGTGCTGACTGCAATTTTTGAATCCTCTCTACCTACAGGAGTAGTCCGAGATGATGGTAACCTGAGTCATTATCTTCAAAAAAGGGAAAAAATAAATCAAGTAATTACAGGAAATTAGTTTAACCTCAGTGCTCAATCCATTCTAAGGCATAGAATAAACCATTCATAAATCACAGTTTAATTAAGGATAGTCAATGTGGATTCATTAAGGAAATGGTGAACTTGACTAATTTGAATAAAAACTTTAGAGGTCATCACACAGAAATTTGATGAAGGCAGTCATTTGACATAGTCTACATATAAATTAGCAAGGCTTATGACATTTAGTTTTAGTTTTAGTTTTTTAGTTTTTGAGATACAGCGCGGGAACAGGCCCTTCGGCCCACCGAGTCCGCACCACCCAGTGATCCTCGCAGACTAACACTATCTTACACACAATGGGGACAATTTACATTCATACCAAGCCAATTATCATACAAACCTGCACGTCTTTGGAGTGTGGCAGGAAACCGACGATCTCTGAGAAAACCCGTGCAGGTCACGGGGAGAACATACAAACTGTACAGACAATACCCGTAGCCGGGGTCGAACCCGGGTCTCTGGTGCTGTACGCTCTGTAAGGCAGCAACTCTACCGCTGCACCACCATGGCAGGTTATTCCACATGACTATTCAAAAAGTAAAATCTCATAGCATTGACCAGCACAGAAACAAGTCGATCAGTCCACCTTGTTTGTGCGACTTGTTATACCTATCTACACTAATCCAATTTACCCATCCACAAGAAATTGCAGTGAATTGTGGGCGCAGCCCAGATCATCACACAAACCAACCTCCCTTCCACTGACTCCATTTATACACCTCACGCTGCCTCGCCAGCAGCATAACCAAGGACAAGTTGCACCCTGGCCACTCCCTCTTCTCCCCTCTCCCATTGAGCAAAAGGTATGGAAGTGTGAAAACACACCCCCCCATATTCAGGAACAGGTTCTTCCCAGCTGTTATCAGGCAACTGAGTCATCCTTAACCAACTAGAGAGCAGTCCTGAACTACTATCTACCTCATTAGTGACCCTCAAACTATTTTTCTTCACCTGGCTTTACCTTGCATTAAACATTTTTCCTTATCATGTATCTGTACACTATAAATGGCTTGATTGTAATCTTGTATTGTTTTTCCACTGACTGCTTAGCACGCAATAAATGCGTTTCACTGTACCTCAGTGCACGAGACAATAAACTAAACTGAAACTTCAGACTGAAATAAACTAAGTCCATATCCTAAGCAAAAGAATGTCAAATTGGATTCAAAGGTGGCAAAATGGAGGAAGCTAAATATTGCAAAATATAGTGATTCGTTGACTGGAAGGCAATTACCACGAGAGTTCAATGGGCTCAATAGTTGGTCCCTTGTTTGTTGTAATATATTTTAATGATTTGGATCTAAAAAGGGGAATGACAAGGAAGTTTGCAGATTATACAAAAAAAAAAATCAGTTATAAGATTGGCAGCGAGCAAAGATTTGAAATGCAAAATAATTCAGATGGTACAGTTGGTGAAGAACAAAAATAAAAAATAGATTTCAATCCAGAGATGTGAGAGTCAACACAAGGGATCTTCTCCACTTGTTGGCACAGGAAGAGCTCCTCTGATAGATTAAATCACCAATGGATATACTTTCAAGATTGTTTGAGCTACGTCGTGGCAAATTGATCACCTCATAAAGATTGCTGAAAAAATACACAAATAAGTAAATACACTGATCTCGTTATTTGATTGCCCAGGAATGGACACATTTCTCAAACATTCTTTGGTGGGAAATAGTCATCCTCACTCTGTTCATTCTGAATTGACAGAACAAAGAATGATGTCATCTGATTGGTGAATAGACAGTAGATCCAATAGTGACTTCTCAAAAGTTTCAGCCACATTGCACATTAGTTTAGTTTAGAAATACAGCATGGAAACAGGCCCTTCGGCCCACCGAGTCCATGCTGACACATTCACACTAGTTTATGTTACCCCACTTTTCCTACCCCTACATGTTAGGAGCAAGTTACAGAGGCCAATTAACCTACAAACCTACACGTCTTTGGGATATGGGAGGAAACGGTAGCACTGGAGGAAACACATGCAGTCACATGGAGAACATGCAACCTCCGCACAGACTGCACCCGAGGTCAGGATCGAACCCGGGCTTCTGGTGATGCGAGACAGCAGCTCTCTCACTGTGCTTGTGTTAGGGGAACAAAAATGTACCCTCAAATACAGCTCTTTCCCAGATTATTGAAAATACAACTGCCTAATATAAGAGTTCATGCTAATACTTGAGAATATTTAGATCCAGTATGGGTTACTATTCTATTTGTAGTTAGCTATTTAAATAATCTTGGGTAAAAAAGCGTTCCTTCTCGTGACATCGGTGTTGACAGAATCTGCATTCAACTTAATTGGGCTCCATGTAGCTTTCTGCCCAGAGGGAGCCTGATAATCGGTATAAAGGAAACTACAGTTTGTACCTTGGCAATCCCACAACTACATTGATAAGGTCATCTTTATATAACCTACCATTTATTACAGTTCACTGGAAGGATATATAAAAGCTAACATCGCACAGCAAAAAGTGGTAATTTTAAGCAAACCTTATTGTCAGGTTTAATATCTATTTATTAATATGAACAATTATTCTAAGATGTGATGAGAGCTAAAATTACATAATTGCACATCTCTAGAAAAGTCGTGTATGGATCTGTCTTCTGGTTAAAGTTTACTTAATTAATGGTTCATGGTTATCCTTTTATCTTGCCTGCTGTGTAAAGGATGGTAATAATGCTTTAAGGTCATAAGTAATATGAACATATTTGAAGTGAGTTGTGGATGAAACTTTTAGCCTGGCCCAAAACCTTTGAGCACCTTCTTCAGCAGGGAATGACTATGAGCACCATGTTAGCGAGGACATCGACCAAGAGCAGATACACTAACTACTAACAAAACTCTGCAATGCTCTGAAAAACAATACAACATCATTTCAAAAGTCAATGATTGAGAATAATGGTAACTTTTATAATTGACTAGAGGAATGATTCTAAGTGAAAATCAGAGAAGGTGCCAATTATTATTTATTTTAACTAATCTTTATCACTTCCTCCCCCAATTCATAATTTTACCAATTAAATTCCATTTTTACAAGTATAATGTTTCCTCTGAACAAATCACCATACATGCAACTTCACAGGGCATCATGTCCACCTTAACATATCTATCCACTATAATCAGGTGAGCAGTAACAACAGACTTGTGATTATATTAAATCAGTTTGCAACTAACCAAACTACAAGGTGTCACGTCAGTTCATTCAAATCCTGCTGAAGGGACTGCCAAACACTGAAATCACATGTTACTATTATGAAGACATTTATGCATGCAAACAGGCTGTTTGACTCACTACATTGCTTCAGTGGTACACTTCTATAAAGTATAAGCTGATCTCTTGTACTACAACAGAACTGTCTTGGCATCAGAGCCCAGATCTGGATCTACTCCAATTCCTAGCAGTAGGACCTGCCAGGCACTAGCCAGAAAGAGAAGGATGCCTGGGATTGTTTAAATTCTATCTATTTTCTACTATCCATATCTGGAAACAGCTGAAATTCAGTCTTAAATTGAGAAACATGTCTCTCCTTCTTCCTATTGCAAACAATCCCTCGTTTAAACCACCTACTTTAGATATGGTGTTTGTCCAATGGAAGAACCTGGGAATCAATACTGTGGGAGACCTCTATAAGAAGGGGACTCTCTCTTCTTTTCAAGAGCTACAGGAGAAATATCACTTGAATGGCAACATTTTTTTTAGATACCTTCAAAGCCGAAATTATGTGAAAAAATATACACAAGACTGTCCTCTTATGGGTCCAGATATATTAGACCATTGTTTGAATAGACATGCCGATACAAGTAAGTTGATATCTTACATTTATAACACTCTTCTACATATTGATACCCCACCTTCTGAGATCTATAGGCGAGCATGGGAGGACGAGCTGGGTTTACCCATTTCAAAATATATATGGGAAGAAAGCCTACTATACAGACATTACTGTTCTTTAAATGCCAGGCATTGACTGATACAATTCAAAGTATTGCATAGGTTATACTACTCAAAGACCAAATTGAATAAGATCTTGCCAACTGTCTTCCCTCTCTGTGACAAACGTCACTTCCAAGAAGCTACCCTAACCCATTCTTTTGTATCCTGTATAAATATACAAAACTTCTGGACGGGAATATCATTTCTAAACCACTCAAAATTCAATTGGAGCCAGATTCAAAACTAATAATATTAGGAATGTCAGAGGGCTGCCCTAAGTTAACGATGTTCCAAAGACGCTTCCTTGACTATGGTTTAATAACTGCGAAAAAACTTATACTTAAATTCTGGAAAAAGATAACAGTTCGCACAGTGAAGATGTGGATCACAGAAATGACCGAGACACTACATTTAGAAAAAATAAGGCTTGTTTTGTCTGACAAATCAGATCAATTTTCCAAAATATGGTCACCTTTCATTGAATTTCTTCAACAACATAATGGTTGAATACAAATTCAAAACCGACATTAGGGTCGGGTGAGCGGGCGTAGGGAAGGGTAGTGGGTACTAGTTTATAAAATGTTAAAACTGAAGCAGTACGAAAATTGTATAATTGTTATGTCGATTACTTTCGCCTTGTCCAATTGCTTCTAATAAAATAAAGATATATTTAAAAAAAATCTAAATTTCAGGATGCAAGAGGATAAAACTACCTGAATGAAATATATAATTAGAATGGATTGATCTATTTGGACCCCATAATGGTAGGGCCGAGGAAACAAGTCATTCTGGGCTCCAGATAGATATACTTGCCTAGATATTCAGGAGCTCTCACTTGGGTACTGCAGCAAGACACTGGTGACCAATTCCACTGAAAATATTACTTCCATCCAGAAGATGTGCTGGTTTGTACTCTTCTCTAAGGTTGGCTACTATGGCGATTGGGGATTGGGAGAGAGGTGTGCCTTGTTGGGAATCAGCTTTGTTTCAAGGCAGGTTGAGGGTTGGTTGGCTTATATCGGGATTGGAACCATCTTGGTTTGTTTGAAGTGCGTGGGAAATAAGACCTAGAATTATTGAATGGGGGGGGGGGGGGGGAGATGAATTTGGGATTAAAACTCCTGGAGGTGGAAATTGGGTCTGATAGGATCAAGATTGAGATTTTCAGGTTTACAGTGGTACATGTGGTGTGGTGGGATGGAGATCACGGAAATGTCGGGAGAGTTGATGCATTAATTAGAGCATCAGTTCTCCACTGGAGCATTGGGTGAAGGCTTGTGCAGTGAAGAAACCTTAGGATGAATTTACTTAAGGCAATTTACTTGTGCCCTGCTGCCAAAACTACATTGCTGGTTGATAGCCAAAGACGAAACACGATGCAACCTCTTCCCCGGCAATGCTCTCACAGAACCATTTCTTTGCATGCAACTGTTTCATCGTGTGTGTCTCCGAGGAAAAAAATGTATCAGGATCACTAGGTGGACCTAGGTCGTCCAGTTGAATCTTAAGACTAATGGTAATATAATTAGAAATGGGGGTTATCACCCGGAGTGCGGCCTTGCATCACCCGACACAGCCTAAATGGCCGCGGGACTTATTTACCATCGCCCGCCGGGGGCTTTGACTCCGACATCGGGAGGAGAATGGGGAATGCAGGGGATAGATAAGACTTTGCCTTCCATCACAGTGAGGAGGAGATTCACTGTGATGGATGTTTGTGTAAATTGTGTTGTGTCTTGGTTCTTTTCTTGTTTGTATGACTGCAGAAACTAAATTTCGTTTGAACCTCAATGAGGTTCAAATGACAATAAATGGTGTTGTATTGTATTGTATTTAATTAGCGTAGCATTTGGTATCATTTATGTCCATTATGTCATTGAAAAGTTGTCTACTTTTCAACGTTACCAACGAGAGAGCAGGCTATTTTAGACTGGGTATTGAGTAATGAGGAAGGGTTAGTTAGCAGTCTTATTGTGCATGCCCCCTTGGGCAAGAGTGACCATAATATGGTTGAGTTCTTCATTAGGATGGAGAGTGACATTGTTAATTCAGAAACAATGGTTCTGAACTTAAGGAAAGGTAACTTTGAGGGTATGAGACGTGAATTGGCCAAGATTGACTGGCAATCAATTCTAAAAGGGTTGACGGTGGATACGCAATGGAAGACATTTAAAGACTGCATGGATGAACTACAAAAATTGTTCATCCCAATTTGGCAAAAGAATAGATCAGGGAAGGTAGTGCATCCGTGGATAACAAGGGAAATCAGGGATAGTATCAAAGCAAAGGATGATGCGTACAAAGTAGCCAGAAAAAGCAGCATACCAGAGAACTGGGAGAAATTCAGAGACCAGCAGAGAAGGACAAAGGGCTTGATTAGGAAAGGAAAAATAGATTATGAAAGAAAACTGGCAGGGAACATAAAAACTGACTGCAAAAGTTTTTATAGATATGTGAAGAGAAATAGATTAGTTAAAACAAATGTAGGTCCCTTGCAGTCAGAAACAGGTGAGTTGATCATGGGGAACAAGGATATGGCGGACCAATTGAATAACTACTTTGGTTCCGTCTTCACTAAGGAAGACATAAATAATCTGCCGGAAATAGCAGGGGACCGCAGGTCAAAGGAGTGCTTGAGTGAAATCCAGGTTAGTCGGGAAGTGGTGTTGGGCAAATTGAATGGATTAAAGGCCGATAAATCCCCAGGGCCAGATAGGCTGCATCCCAGAGTACTTAAGGAAGTAGCTCCGGAAATAGTGGATGCATTAGTGATAATCTTTCAAAACTCTTTAGATTCTGGAGTAGTTCCTGAGGATTGGTGGGTAGCAAACGTAACCCCTCTTTTTAAGAAGGGGGGGAGAGAGAAAATGGGGAATTGCAGACCAGTTAGTCTAACATCGGTAGTGGGGAAACTGCTAGAGTCAGTTATTAAAGATGGGATAGCAGCACATTTGGAAAGTGGTGAAATCATTGGACAAAGTCAGCATGGATTTACGAAAGGTAAATCATGTCTGACGAATCTTGTGGAATTTTTCGAGGATGTAACTAGTAGCGTGGATGGGGGAGAACCAGTGGATGTGGTATATCTGGACTTCTAGAAGGCTTTCGACAAGGTCCCACATAAGAGATTAGTATATAAACTTAAAGCATACGGCATTGGGGCTTCAGTATTGATGTGGATAGAGAACTGGCTGGCAAACAGGAAGCAAAGAGTAGGAGTAAACGGGTCGTTTTCACAATGGCAGGCAGTGACTAGTGGGGTACCGCAAGGCTCAGTGCTGGGACCCCAGCTATTTACAATATACATAAATGATCTGGATGAGGGAATTGAAGGCAATATCTCCAAGTTTGCGGATGACACTAAGCTGGGAGGCAGTGTTAGCTGTGAGGAGGCTGTGAGGAGGATGCTAGGAGACTGCAAGGTGACTTGGATAGGCTGGGTGAGTGGGCAAATGTTTGGCAGATGCAGTAAAATGTGGATAAATGTGAGGTTATCCACTTTGGTGGCAAAAATAGGAAAACAGACTATTATCTAAATGGAGGCCGATTAGGAAAAGGGGAGATGCAGCGCGACCTGGGTGTCATGGTACACCAGTCATTGAAAGTAGGCATGCAGGTACAGCAGGCAGTGAAGAAAGCGAATGGTATGTTAGCTTTCATAGCAAAAGGATTTGAGTATAGGAGCAGGGAGGTTCTACTTCAGTTGTATAGGGTCTTGGTGAGGCCACACCTGGAGTATTGCGTACAGTTCTGGTCTCCAAATCTGAGGAAGGACATTATTGCCATAGAGGGAGTGCAGCGAAGGTTCACCAGACTGATTCCTGGGATGTCAGGACTGTCTTATGAACAAAGACTGCATAGACTCGGTTTATACTCTCTAGAATTTAGGAGATTGAGAGGGGATCTTATAGAAACTTACAAGATTCTTAAGGGGTTGGACAGGCTAGATGCAGGAAGATTGTTCCCGATGTTGGGGAGGTCCAGGACAAGGGGTCACAGCTTAAGGATAAGGGGGAAATCCTTTAGGACCGAGATGAGAAGAAATTTTTTCACACAGAGAGTGGTGGGTTTCTGGAACTCTCTGCCACAGAGGGTAGTTGAGGCCAGTTCATTGGCTATATTTAAGAGGGAGTTAGATGTGGCCCTTGTGGCTAAAGGGATCAGGGGGTATGGAGAGAAGGCAGGTACAGGATACTGAGTTGGATGATCAGCCATGATCATATTGAATGGCGATGCAGGCTCGAAGGGCCGAATGGCCTACTCCTGCACCTAATTTCTATGTTTCTATGTTTCTACTTCACATATTATTTCTGTGTTTTCTGTAGATTTTATTTTGATCATTTGTTTATTTAGGGTAACATCTGAACAATAATTTGGAAAATATTGCACAATAGAATATAACTAATTCTATGTTCTACGTTCTGTTAGCCAGAGAAATGGAGATACAGGAGATGCAGTCGCTGGAATCCTAGCCATGCCAATTTATCTTTATCTTTAAACCAGGTAATTGTCACCTCCAAGATTGGAATAATGGGTCATTGTGGAGCTGCTGCACACATTGGAGTCAGCATATGTGAACCCTACCTAGACGTCTGGTTTCCCAGATGTGTAGGACCGGATGGACGGTCTGCGGAGCCTGGGATCCTTCGTTGGGGACCCCGGAGGAGATGAGCTCCGACTGCCGGCCTACGGCCTACAACATCTTGAAGCCGCAATCTCCGGTAGGGAAGCACTGCTTTGGGACTTACCTCCAGACGAGAGGGCCTGTACATCTGGACGCCCGCAGCCGCGACTGCGGAGGTTTGTGGTCCCGACCACGGGAAAAAATGGAGGAGGACTGACTGAACTTTGTGCCTTCCATCACAGTGATGAATGTGGTGGATGTTTTTGTGTTACATTTTTATTGTGTATTGTGTGTTCTTTTTTATTGTGCCGCTGCTGGCAAATTAATTTCACAGCACTTCATTGTGTATGTGATGAATAAATCTGACTGCTGACTGACTCTTCTCACCTGAGATGGATGCCATGGGTCAGAGCAAGCTTTGAGTGGTAACTCATCCTCAGCCAGCAGACAACTGGTTTCTAAAGGTCTCTGATAGCCAGAGACAAGTGAAAATAGTGGTAAATAAAACAAAAACTGAATAACATCTTAAAATACTGAACATAGACACCAAGTGGTGGAGTAGCTCAGCTGGTCAGGCAGCATCTCTGGAGAAAAACGTTGGGTGACATTTTGAGCTTGGATCTTTAAAAATACCTTGAAATAAAATGCATCAGATTTTCTGTAATAATTAAGTTTATAACGGAAAATCTTCTGGCTGCAGTACATTTCTGAAAGGTCTTAATTTTAATAGTTTTTCCACCATTTGCAGTATGTTTTTCTCAATCTAAACCTAATCCACGTGGTTGGGTAGATCGGAGCTGTAGACGTTGCTATTTTTACCTTTGCAACATTTGCTTAGCAGGTACAAGCTTAGTGATGCTGATCATGATTTTTTGAGGCAGTATTATTAGTGTTTAAATAAAGAAATATTCTCGTGGGAAATGAACCTGTAACATTAAGCAAGAGTACTTAAAGATCTGCAGTCAACCACCTCCCCTGTCGTGTTAAGCAATCCCTTGACAGACATTTTGCTTTTACGTCTTGATCCTAAATGCTTTATAATTTCCATCACTCCAGGTAGTTGGAAATCATCGTGAGTGAGGTGTACAGGGCATATAATCACACTGAAAAGGCAGTAATCTTGCAGAAATACATACATTCAGAAACCAGAAGATGTTCCTGTTCCATCACAGCAAGATGTCACCTGCATCCCTTTAGCCACTGGTGCTTGGGTTCAAATGAAGTGTGAAGTGGAAACATGAAATGTGCATCAAAGAAGATACAAACAACTTCCAAAAATGTGCCATCCAAAAGAGATAATCAGTTTGCACTGGGAGGGAGAGTTTGGGAATCATTTGTTCTTGGGGAGAATGGGTGCACAATAATAAACCTAAATCGTATTTTGATCATCAGATCTTTGCGGCATTTGCAGAAATCTATTATTGACTGGCTAAAGCTCTTACCCAAAACAAGCATTGGTCCATGAGAAACTGGATTGTGTTAGAAACATAGAAAATAGGCGCAGGAGGAGGCCATTCGGCCCTTCGAGCCAGCACTGCCATTCATTGTGATCATGGCTGATTATCCCCAATCAATAACCCGTTCCTGCCTTCTCCCCATATCCCTTGATTCCACCAGCCCCTAGAACTCTATCTAACTCTCTCTTAAATCCATCTAGTGATTATGCCTCCACTGCCCTCTGTGGCAGGGAATTCCACAAATTCACAACTCTCTGGGTGAAAAGGTTTTTTCTCAGGAAACCGAAGATCTCAGAGAAAACCCACGCGGTCACGAGGAGAATGTACAAACTCCGTACAGACAGCGCCCGTGGTCAGGATCAAACCCGGGTCTCCATTCCTGCAAGCGTTGCAAGGCAGCAACTCTACCACTATTCGGTACCAATGAAAGACACAAAATGCTGGAGTGGTGCCTCAGCCTCAGCCAGCAGACCACTGATTTCTAAACATCACTGATAGTCAGAGACAAGTAAAAACGATCCAAATAATGGTAAATAAAACAAAAACTGAAGAAAATCTTAAAATACTACAGATGGACTCAAACTGCTGAAATAACTCAGTGGGTTGTGCAGCAGCCCTGGAGAACATGAATAGGTGACTTTTTGGGTCAGGAGCCTTCTTCAGACTGATTGTGCAGACCTATCCATGTTCTCCAGGGCTGCTGCCTGACCCGCTGAGTTACTCCAGCGGTTTGTGTCTTTCTTTGGTAAACCAGCATTTGCAGATCCCTGTTTCTACACTTGTGATGGAGACCAGATCTGTAAGATAGGAGGAAAGAACAGCAGATGCTGGTTTAAATCGAAGATAGGCACAAAATGCTGGAGTAACTGGAGTAATTTCTTCAGTCTGAAGAAGGGTCTTGACCCGTGTTGGTTTTCAGTCCTTGTAATAATAAAGACCTCACACCGTTTATTTAGAATAAACAACTACAAGCTCTTACTTGAGAGTTACTGAAGAGTGCAGTAGCTCGCGAGGCTAATAAGCTAGTGGGCGTAACTACAAAAGCATGACTCATAACATGAGCCACTGATCTACATCCCCCCTCTGAAAGAATCAATAGCACTATATCCATTACTAAGCAAAGCAAAAATCACAACCGATGACAAACGTATGTAAAGTCAAACATTGTCCGGATACTTCACAACCGGCCTGCTAACACGACCGGCACATGTACGATAGAGGCCATCTCCATTCCTCTTCCCTGGGCACAGAGTTGGTTATTTCAGCACCGTGGGGGAGTGGACCAACGCCTGTGGGTTCGAAGCAGGAGACTGTGGTACAGGTGAAGATGGGTCAGACAGAGGAACTGTCACAGGCATGGATTGTTGTGCTGGCAAGAGCATGTGAGGGTCACCAGATGAAGATTGAAATGAACTTGTACGATCCGGATAATAGGGAGAAGGGATTGGCTCCTTCACAGGCAGAGAATGTTGTCCGTTTCATCGGTAGGTGCCGCTATCTGCTCTAACTATGTACGAGTGTGGCTCCGAAGCTAGAACAGAAATCACTCCGACACGCCCATGGCCTTTGTCAGTATGTAAGCGGACCACCTGTCCTTTGGTCAATGGTGGCAGAGGCCTGCTCATCTTGTCAAACCATTTTTTTGGAATGTCACGCTTCTGTCATAACCTGGTTTGAATATCCTCAGGTGAAAGGGCATGTGAGACTAACGTTTGTTCTGCAACGAGCAACGGGGTACAGGTCCGCCTTGACAATAATCGTTGAGCAGGGGAACCCAAGGCAGCGTCACGGGAAATGTCGCGTAAATTGAGCAAATCTAGGAATACGTCAGACTTGGCACTGTGAGAGCGCTCCTTGAGTTGTTTCACACTATGGACAGCTCGTTCAGTCAGCCCATTAGACGGTGGATATTCAGGGCTGCTGGTCATGTGGTGAAAATTCCATTGTCTGACAAACTCTCTGAATTGTTAGCTGGTGAACTGGCTGCCATTGTCAGTCAACAGCTTGCCTGGAAATCCATGGTTTGAAAAATGACGAGATAATTTAGAAATCATGCCGCTGGAAATGGGGCTGCTGAGAAAATCAATGTTGAACCACCCTGAATATGAAATTCTGGTCTCCAAATGGAGGTGTGGGTTCGTATCCCACTTCTGACACAATGTTGGTTTCGAGTCCTTGTAATAATAAAGGCCTCACACCTTGGCAGGTTATAGACTGTTTATTTAGAATAAACAACTACAAGCTCTTACTTGAGAGTTAACTTCATACTGAAGAGTGCAGTAACTCGCAACGCTAATAAGCTAGTAGGCGTAACTACAAAAGCCTGACTCATAACATGAGCCACTGATCTACAACCCGAAACATCACCCATTCCTTCTCTCCAGAGATGCTGCCAGACCCGCTGAGTTACACCAACATTTTGTGCCTACCTTCTGTAAAATAGTAGCTACTGGACAAATAATCCTGCACTGGTAATCCAAATACATGGGTTCAAATCCCATCACTTGGCAGCAGGGGAATTTAACACAAATTAATTAAATAAATGAGGAACGTAAAGTACTACTAATGGTACTATTAACCATTTGTTAAAAATCATTTGCAGGAAATGGACATTGCATGTCAATATGAGGCAATAGTTTAGTTTAGTTTAATTTAGTTTAGTTTAGAGATACAGTGCGGAAACAGGCCCTATGACCCACCTAGTCTGCACTGACCAACAATCCCTGCATATTAACAATATCCTACACACAGATTAGGGATAATTTACATTTTTATACAAAGCCAATTAACCGACAAACCTGTACGTCTTTGGAGTGTGGGAGGAAACCGAAGATCTCGGAGAAAACCAACGCGGTCACGAGGAGAACGTACAAACTCCGTACAGACAGCGCCCGCAGTCAGGATCAAGCCCGGGTCTCCAGTCTTGCAAGCATTGCAAGGCAGCAACTTCACCACTGCACCACCATGCCACCCCTTAAAAGTTAAAAGTGAAATTAAAGCAGCACGAGGTAGCGAGTAAGAAAGTTGCTGACATCATCAATGTAAATGATTTAAGTTAGCATTGCTTGTAATACAACACAATCTGTTTTTTTCATGGCCTAATGCTTGGTTTTGCACTTTTAGCCATTGGTAAATTGCCATTGAAGTTACTTTATCCATGACAATGAAATTACCATCTGTTCTTGACATTAGGAAAATAAATTAGTTTAGTTTAGTTTTGAGATACAGCATGGAAACATGCCAACCGGGTCCACACAGACTATTGATCACTTGTTCATACTCGTTCCATGTTATCCCACTTTCACATCCTCTGCCTGCACACAAGGGGCAACTTACAGAAGCCAATTAACCTACAAACCCGCACTTCTTTGGGAGGTCGGAGGAAACCAGAGCACCCGGAGAAAACCCACAGGGTCACAAGTAAAACGTGCAAACTCCACACAGACAAACCCAGGTCTCTGGCGCTGTGAGGCAGCAACTATATCAGTGGTGCCATAGTGAGCAATGTAGCTGACTCTTACCAGTCACAAGGCACCCCACAACAACGTGATCCAAAACGCCAAAAAAGGATCTATACGTGGAGCAACGTCCTCCTTTGTGCCCTGATACAGAACTCGTGTTGAAACTAGAAAAATGAATCACAACGCATAATTGCCAGAAGTATGCAAATTTACTTGAAAATTATGGCAATTGTCCAGCACCCAGGTGAAATCAAATTTGCAATTGTAAAATGTGCAATAATACAACATTCTGCAATTGGCTTCCCAGGTATTGATTTAAACATGTTTTTAGCAAGGTTATTCTTTGATAAGATGTAATTCCTCTTGTGGGAGGTAGCTGAATTCAGGAGCTCTAATTCAGTGCAATCGTTAGTTGTGAACATTTAAATTCCAAGATCCATTTATTTTATACTTATTTGCAAGTTGAGTTTTATCTTGTATGGAGTCAGTTTAAGACCACTCGATACCTCCAGGGACAATAATGTGTTTCTTCAGAGCGCACCAACATTAATAACCAACCACCTCTTGAGTTAAATAGCTCACTATAATATGTGGAAGCCATTAACATAGAAGGTCAATATTTTACTCCACTTTGCAGTGTACATTGATGAAAGAATGTAAATTGACTAAATCACAAACTTAAGCATTTCTCTGATATACCAAATAATATATTTAGAAATAGGTTGACATAATGTCTTTGTATTGATCGTTCCAGTTCCAAAATACAGTAGAGTGGAAAACTTTAATGAGACCTGATAATAAATAGTTATCTTGCTCAATGTTGATCAATTAGTTCTGGACTGACAGTATTATTAGGTAAACCAAACACATTGTTAAATTCTAGTTCAGTGGAGTGAACACCACATTACCATCACAGGTTGAAAAACATGTTGAATTAATTCATTGAGTCAAGACATGAAAGGCAACTAAACGTATATTTCTTAAAATATATTGGGATCTAACATAGGTAGGCGCTTGAATGGAAAAGCAACCTCAGGCTCCAGACCGAGTGCTGATAGATGGGAGTAGCAGAGATAAGTACTTGATTGCTGGTACACAAAATGCTGGAGAAACTCAGCGGGTGCAACAGCATCTATGGAGCGAAGGAGATAGGCAACGTTTCGGGCCGAAACCCTTCTTCACTTGATTGCTGGCATGGACATGGTGGGCAGAAGGACAGCTTCTGTGCTGAATGATGTTATGACATTTCAAGTAGTGATCTCATAGACAATAGACAATAGACAATAGGTGCAGGAGTAGGCCATTTGGCCTTTCGAGCCAGCACCACCATTCAATGATTATGGCTGATCACCCCAATCAGTACCCCGTTCCTGCATTCTCCCCATATCCCCTGACTCCACTATTTTTAAGAGCCCCATCTAACTCTCTCTTGAAAGCATCCAGAGAACCTGCCTCCACCGCTCTCTGAGGCAGAGAATTCCACAGACTCACAACTCTCTGTGAGAAAAGGTGTTTCCTCGTCTCTGTTCTAAATGGCTTACCCCTTATTCTTAAACTGTGGCCCCTGGTTCTGGACTCCCCCAACATCAGGAACATGTTTCCTGCCTCCAGCATGTCCAAACCCTTAACAATCTTATATGTTTCAATGAGATTCCCTCTCATCATTCTAAACTCCAGAGTGTACAAGCCCAGCTGCTCCATTCGCTCAGGATATGACAGTTCCGCCATCCTGGGAATTAACCTTGTAAACCTACGCTGCACTCCCTCAATAGCAAGAATGTCCTTCCTCAAATTAGGGGACCAAAACTGCACACAATACTCCAGGTGTGGTCTCACTAGGGCTCTGTACAACTGCAGAAGGACCTTTTTGTTCCTATATTCGATTTCTCTTGTTTTAAAGACCAACATGCCATTCGCTTTCTTCACTGTCTGCTGTACCTGCATGCTTACTTTCATAGACTGATGTACAAGGACCCCCAAATCACGTTGTACTTCCCCTTTTCCCAACTTGACGCTATTTAAATAGTAATCTGTCTTCCTGTTTTTGTTACCGAAGTGGATAACCTTGCATTTATCTGCATTAAACTTCATCTGCCATGCATCTTCCGACTCACCCAACCTGTCCAAGTCACCCTGCATTCTCATAGCATCCTCACAGTTCACACTGCCACCCAGCTTCATGTCATCTGCAAATTTGCTAATGTTACTTTGAATCCCTTCATCCAAATCATTGATCTTGTTGAATTGCAACATGAATGAGTATTTCAAAATGACATGCAGTTGAATGGAAATATCTAGCTGCATTATCCACATCTTTGTTGACTGACGTTGAGTCGGATACTAGGAAAATCAGCCAAAGGTGACACATAAGGCCAAAGGCATTTCAAAATGCTTTCCAAATCAACTGTTATCCCACATATTCCAAAAGACAATGGAAAAGTTTACCTTTTGAAATGTGGCAGCTGTGAACTAGGGATAGGGATCACAATTAGATTATTTGGTTCCTGAAAAACTCCAACATTTAGCTGCAGAGCTCTGTAGGGAGAAGTTCTTCCTACTGGCAAGTTCAAATGGTCAAATCCACCAAGAGTAGGTTGGTGCGAGAAAGAGAGATCATGGCCGAGGAATACAGTGGTTCATGTTTTAGTGGTTGGGTCAGTGGTGGTTTGTGTTGTGGCGGATGGGCCAGAGGTGGTCTTGCTTGTGGTGGGTAATGGCCACTGTCAATTCCATGGTGTTTGTTTGTTGCACATACCCCACACTTCACAGAGACAAAAGCCTTTATTGATTAAAGCTTGAATTTAAGGTGCAAAAACAATTTGAAAGTGTAACAATATATAACATCACAGTCCTATGGAGATTCAGCAGGCTAATGTATGGTTGAAAAATTGTGGCAAGCAATAAAAGATTCCAAGCCACCTTCCTTTTCAGGGTTTGCTGAACTTGGGAAGAGTCACAGTGATAATCACATCAAATTAAATTTATAATGTTACAGATTTAGGCATGTACACCTCTCTGATTAACCATATTACATTGATTCCTTGTTTTAAGACCATAGTTGAAAACCAGGTCTGGTTTGACAAGGTGGCCCCTGTGGTGAGATAACATGCACAACTCACTTTCAAAAATGGAGAACATCCAATAAAAGCTTGGTGAAAGGGGCCCTGCCAAGGCTCCAATGACCGGGATAGAAGAAAAGAGGGAATGTATCAAATGACGTAACAGAAGTAAATAAGTGTCCACCTCAATAAGACATGATTTGGAATGTAGAAAATTAAATATTTCAATCTTCATTTGCACATTACATACTTTTCATTATTCACATTAATCTAAACAATATAAATCATTTATTTTTTTTGACTGAAGAATTGAACTGTTGGTTTGATTTATGGTCATAATTACAATTCAGTGAAATATGATAAAGCCTATTGCTGGTTTCATTTTTCTCCGGGCAGGCAGCAAAGTTATTACAAACATTTCTGAACCTCACAAATAATTCCAAACAAAAAAAAAGGAGACTAAAGGGTTTTCTTTTCTCAGATTACAGCAGATGACTATTGTGGGCAGTGTGGGCAGGGGGGCATTGTGGAGGGTGGTGTGTGGGCGGGGGCGTTGTGGGGGTGGGGGTGTAGATGGGGGAGGAGGAGGGATGTAGGAGGGGGGGAGGAGGGATGTTGGATGGGGAGAGGGGGTGTGTGAGGGAGGGGGGTGTGAGGGAGGGGTGTGTGTCGGCGGGGCCAGTGGGTGATTGTGGGGGGGGGGGCGGAGGGGTGTGGTGGTTGTGCAGAGAGGGGTCTGGGGGAGGGGTGCAGAGAGGTGCAGGGGGGTTGTGGGGAGCTTGTGGGGGGGTGTGGTGGAAGGGGGGTGTGTGGGGTGAGGGGGTGTGTGGGAGGGGTGGTGGGGGGAGGGGGAGGGGGGATGGGAAGGGGAGGGGGAGGTGGTTGCGGAGGTGGGGAATAGAGGGAGAGAGGGGGAGCTCAGAGAAAAGATGGGGGAAGAGCCAAGGAGGAGAGGGGGGTATCACTGGGGAAGAGGCAGGAGCCAGCGAGGGGGAGCAGAGGGGTAGCGGCTGGAGTTGGTGGTGCGATGGGGACTCACAGCAGGCGCTCTGCTTTCCGTTTGGGCTGGACTGGGTCGGGTCTCCGACGCTGTGCTGGGCTGGGTCTCCGACGTTGGGCTGGGTCTGGTCTTCAACGCTGGGCTGGGCTGGGTATCAGACGCTGGGCTGGTTGGTGCTGGGCTGCTTTGAGTCGCTTCGGGTCCCTCCGAAAATTGTGTCCGGTTGCAAACCTCCGCTGGCTATCGTCAGCTCTAGTAAAGACGCGATGGCGTAGGAAGGAGCGGACCGTCCGGGGAAGTGACAGGAGAAGAGCCTAATCCACGCGGCGCTGACTAGCAGGTGATGAGATCGATCTGCACGCGCGTGGTTTTTAATATTTTTAAACCTCGCTAACTTTTACAAAATTCAACTGATCGGAACAAAACTTGGCGCACTCGCAGCTCAGGAGAACGCCGAGTGAACTGGCACAAAATAGAAAGACCGAGCAAACCGGAATATAACAATGTTTTTGTTATTTATAGATAATTTGGAGTATTATGAGCAGTTTTGGGGCACATAGCTGAGGAAGGATATGTTGCTGCTGGAAAGGGTCCAGAGGAGGTTTATGAGAATGATCCCAGGGATGATTGGGTTAGTATATGATGGCTTGATGGCACTGGGCCTGTACTCGCTAGAGTTTAGAAGGATGAGAGGGAACCTCACTGAAAATTACTGAATAGTGAAAGGCTTGGATAGAATGGATGTGGGGAGGATCTTCCCACTAGTGGGAGCATCTAGGACCAGAGGTCAACTTCAGAATAAATGGACGTTCTTTAGAAAGAAGAGGAGGAATTTCTGTAGTCAGAGGGTGGTGAATGTGCTATTCATTGCCACAGAAGGCTATGGAGGCCAGGTCAATGGATATTTTTCAGGCGGACATTGTTAGATTCTTGATTAGTACGGGTGTCAGAGATTGTGGGGTTAAGGCAGGAGAATGGGTTTTAAGAGAGAAAGATAGATCAGCCGATTGAATGGCAGAGTAGACTTGATGGGCCGAATAGCCTAATGCTGCTCCTACAATTTATGAACTGAATTACACACCTCAAATTTGATTGTTTAATCAATGGCCAAATGTGTTGATTTCCGAGGTCTTGCATTGAAGACCCATTCAGAGAGAGATGTCTAATCAGAATAATTAGTGAAACGTTGTGATCATCGATGAGCAGTAGGCTGAAAAATACGTAAATCTGATTTATAAAATTTGGCAAAAGATCCTTAGGAGTGGGCTGAATGCTGAAAGATTGATATAAAAATCCATTGCATAATCACCGGAAAGTAATCAGATTGAAGAGAAAGCCAATGGAGAAGATTATTCGATCAGATAATGAACTAGGCAAGTCTGTGAGGTGAGAAGATGATGAAAGGTGGCATCATGAGACACCACAAGAAATGAACAAAAAATGTTAATAGCCTGAGTGGTCAGGTCGCTTTCTTTTGTACAGGTCTTGCCTGGCCTGCTGAGTGATAAAGACAATGACTTTCTGTTTTATTTTCAAAAGAGAGGAAAGTGGTTTAATGTTAAGGCAAGATACAACTATGAAGAACCCTGAAACATCACCCATTCTTTTTCTTGAAATGGGTGAACCCGCTAAGTTACTCCAGTACTGCCTGACCCCTAAGTTACTCCAGTACTTTGTGTCAATCGCCAACTTTCTGTCTTGGTCTTGGCTCAATTGCATCACTTACTCTGCCAACCTGAAAGAGTACGCCTCTACCATGACTGACTTCAAAAGCAAGTGCGTAGATGTGTGTGTGCCAAAGAAGGCAATGCAAGTGTTCCGCAACGGGAAATGATGAATGAACCACGAGGTACTTTCCCAGGTGCAGTCTAAGACCGCTGTGTCTGAGTGGTACAAGAAAACTTGCTACGATTTTCCCAAAGACATCAGGGATGCCAAGAGAGATTAACAACACAAACTTGAGTCCCAGTATTACCACCCAAAGACTGTGACAAGATGTGACTACAATATCTGGCTGCAAAACAAAAGCAGGCAGCATCACTGGTGATAGTGTAGCCCTCCCCGATGAATATTCTATGCCCGCTTTGAGCAGATGACCAACAGAGTGATGATATCCGTTCTGTCAGATTAGAGTATCCCTCTTCCCAGGGTCATGGTTGCAGAGGTTAGATTAGCCTTCGTGGGAAGCAACTGGTCCAGATGGAGTTCTGGCCATGTCCTTTGGAACTGCATGAACCAGCTAGCGAGATTTTCATGGACATCTTTAATCTTTCCCTACTCCATTCTGAGGTACCCACCTGCTTCAAGAAGCCCAATATCATCCCGGTGCCAAAGAAAAACAAGATCTCGTGCCTTAATGATTACCGACTAGTGGCCTTGACAGTGGCCCACCCCCCACATAAAGAACATTAGAAACATATATTTAACATATACTATTAAAAACATAAAGAAGAAAGGGACAGACAGACTGTTGGTGAGGCAGCCATTGCTGGTGCCACCTGTATCAAGCATTTTATCGGGATGCATCACAGCATGATTTGTGAACACTCCATTCAAGACAGCAAGCAATTGCAGAGAGTTGTGTACATAGCCCACACTTTCACACAAACCAACCTCCATCTACACTTCATGCAGCCTCGACAAGGCCACCAGCACAATTAAGGACCAGTCTCTCCCCTTTGTTCTTAGACCTCCCCTTTATTCTTAGAATAAAGGGGAAGTCATTTAAGACTGATGTGAGAAAAAACTTTTTTACCCAGAAAGTTGTGAATTTATGGAATTCCCTGCCACAGAGGGCAGTGGAGGCCAAATCACTGGATGGATTTAAGAGAGAGTTGGATAAAGCTCTAGGGGTGAGTGGAGTCAAGGGATATGGGGGAGAAGGCAGGCACGGGTTATTGATAGCAGACGATCAGCCATGATCACAATGAATGGCGGTGCTGGCTCGAAGGGCCAAATGGCCTCCTCTTGCATTTATTTTCTATGTTTCTATGTCTCACCTCTTCTCCCCTCTCCCATCA
The DNA here is from genome assembly GCA_963514005.1 of Raja brachyura. The sequence continues at coordinate 103,870,492 of OY740781.1, read as the reverse complement.
GGCAAGAGGTACAGAAAATTGAAAATGGATACCTCCAGATTCAGGGAGAGATTCTTCCCAGCTGTTATCAGCCAATTGAACTAAACTATCACCAATGACAGAGTGGTCCTGACCTTCAATCTATCCCATTGCTGACCTTTGAGTTATCTTTAATGGAACTTTACTGGACTTTATCTTGCACTAAATGTTTACTGCACCTTATCCTATATCTGTACTCTGTAGATGTCTTGATTGTAATTATGTATAGATTTTTTGTTTACTGGTTAGCATGCAACAAAAAGCTTTTACTATACCTTGGTACAAGTGAAAGTTATAAACTAAACTAAACTAAATAAAACATATCACTAGCACCTCACAACATCCAACCATGGCTCCAAAACACCCTTCCTTCCACTGCCTAATAATTTATTGACCACAATGACTCATCCCACAAAGTTCCTGACATCTTCCTATAACGCTGCCTCTCCACACTTTGATCTGATCTCTGCAGGTTCTCTGGATGCTTTCAAGAGAGAGCTAGATAGGGATCTTAAAAATAGCTGAGTCAGGGGATATGGGGAGAAGGCCAGAACGGGGTATTGATTGGGGATGATCACATTGAATAGCGGTGCTGGCTCGAAGGGCTGAATGGCCTACTCCTGCGTCTATTGTCTATCTTCCCACCCTCAAAGGTTTATTTCTCCTGACTCACACACACCATTGACCTCTCTCCAGCACCCTATTTGATGATTCATGACATGTCTTCTAAGAGCTCTTCCACATGAGAAAAGGCCTTTGTGCCTATTCCATCCTACTGAACCCACTTTATTACTCACAATGCAAACATAAGATCTCAGCAACTGCAGTTTCTTTGGTCTAGCTAATGCTCTAAAGTGACTGGGATCAGTTTTTCTTTGCGATTGGGTTTCTATTTTACTTTTGCAAAATGTTATAACAATATGAATTCATTTCGGAATCACGTGAATGATGGCGCAATGCTGACTGGCAGGCGCGCTGCTCCTGCCTGCGGTAAGTTTAAACCTGAAGGCAAGTTTTTAAACTTTTCATGTTAGGTTTCCATTGCAGGAATCTCTTCTTACAGAGTTTCCTGCTGGATTTCGGGGCGAAGTCGGGACAGGCCACGGGGAAAGCTTTATAGACCGCGTCCCAGTCATGGACCGTGGGGAATCCCGGTCACGACCTCGGGGAATCCCGGCCACGGCCCGCAGGGAACCCGCTACGGAGACCGCGGAAGTGCGGGTAGCGGCGGCGGTCAAATTCGCCTTCAGAGTCGCTGGCAGTGGAGCCAGCGGTTTCAGACTAGTGCTGGCAGCACCTTGGCAAACCCACTTGGAGGGCAGCCATGGAGAAAGTCCATATGGCCCGTTGACTCAAACGAATCAGGCCAGGATGATTCCTGATGGAGAGGATCCCCTCCTTCAATGGGTAGCGTTCTTCAGACGTCAAACCCACATGGAGCACATAATGAAGAGGTGCTCCACAATGGTATGCTTCAAGTAGGTATGTTACAAAACTTACCTTGAGCAGCGCTGCAGTTCTGCCGCTCCCCGTGTGCGCGACTTTGGCGCCTTTCAGAGGGGGGCGGGCTTAAAGTGCCGTTTTTCAACAGACATGGAAAATCGATGAATGTCAGGCGATTTCGTTGCGGAAGAAAAATCGCTCCGACATTTCATGAATGAAGGTATTTTTAAATTACTCTAAATTATTTATTAACTAGAGTAATTTAAAAATCACCTTCAAAAGCCGTGAGCACCGACAACCGGAAGGATTTTGAATAGGGGAGAAAAAAAAGTAAATAATTTATTTTTATATTAAAAGTTGGTTTTTCGGGAGGCTTTAATAATATTTTCATGTTGCGAAATGGGGTCCAAAAAAATGTATGAACAAACAGTATTTTTCCTCCCGACTTCACCGCTAACCGCAACGTTCCAATCCACCGCTTTCCACTAAAACCCACTCGCTAGTTGATTTAAATGGCCATTAATTTACAGGCATAAAACACTAAATTCCTTCCATTTGGCCCAGAAATTCATGAAAATTAGATTTAAAAATTATGTTATATTGTGGATTATTGTGTGAATGTTATTTGGACACTTAGGCAATTAAAAAAAAGGTTATATGTTCTTAAGAAATGGATAGATGTTTAGATCTACTCATTGAATTTTAGAATTAGCTACAATTAGATAACTAACTAATTATATGCTTTAATTTCAGGTCATCCAAGTAAGATTGTTTCATATTTGTTCCAGAATGCTTCACTCTATAATAACTGAAAATTTCATTGAGTTCTCTTAATTTTTAAGGAAGTTATGGGCTTTTAACTGTTCCAGATCACAGCTTTTGAGTTAAGTCAATTGAAAGGCAATGGGGAACAAGATGCTAATTTCCGAGTATGAAAATGGCCATAACTTTCTTAATACTGAAGATATGAAAGTGAACAAGGTGTCAAATTAAACTTCTTTTTATGCTTTATCTGATGGGATAAATTGCAGACTTGATTTTTTAAATCTCAAAATTTTGTAACATTGCTACTCCAAGGAGGGAGTTATATCACCGCGGATCTCTGCGGGGCCCGTGGCAACAGCACCTGTGTACAGGGCTGCACACTGTCTCCCTCTCTGAAGAGGGGAGCAGTCTGGGTCAGTTCTGTCTGACTCAGAGTTCGGAGGTATTGCCGGGAGCATACCACGAGGCGTGAAGGATATGGTCCGTGGAGGGGCCACATCAGTGCAGGTCTCCTCGGGGCCTGTGGCAACAGCACCGGTGCAGAGTCCGACACACTGTCTCCCTCTCTGAGCAGGGGAGCAGTCGGTGTCATTGTGTAACTGACTCCAAACTCGGAAGTATGTCCGTGGCACATACTAGAGTTCCTGAAAGTGCCGGCAGTGAACTATCAGGGGTGACATTGGAGGGGCATGGTACCCCAGGAAACCAGCTGCCATATCTGCTATTCAGGTAAAACCTATTCAACAGGTGAGACCTGCATGAGGCAGCTAAAGCTGTCGAACAACAATACTTTCGCCAACAATACACCTCACACCTCCATCGGCAGCAAGTGGTTCACTGAAGCTGGTGACAGCCAGCAAGCTTGGCAGAGGGCTTTAGGCCAAGGCCCAAGCCGGTCTCAGGAAAAATATGGAATCCACATACCCTACCAGTCCCCTCCAATCAAGGACGGAAATAGAACCCGCATGAGGGGCCTTTGGGCTTACCATAAGACCACTGGTAACCATGAAGGTAGGTGGGACTGGTTCTTTCCGAAACATGGGGTATGTGGACCATTTACAAGTTGGAAACACTTGTAAAAACCTGTAAACAACCCTTGTTGTTATGATGCAGCCTCTATTCATCAAGAGTAATTGGCAATATAGCGGCTGTGTTTTCAGCTGTGCATTTGGACCTTTGTATTTTCAGTGCCATGTAGGTCGTTATTAACAGACCTATTCCTATTAACAGCTGAAGCTATCAAAGTCACAGTGGTGTATTCTACATTGCTCCTGTACGTTTGCTCAGTAACTCTTTAGTTATATTACAAACTGATACTAGTACTCAAAGATGAATAATTACGAATACCAACTCTAGTTACTGAGGTGGATGGGCTTTTCATGCTCAACTCGAAGTTAATACACTATGGTGGGGGCATTTGACGCTGGTGTATGATCACATAAAAATCTATGACAACACAGTATAGATGTTGTATCACAACGTATTTAATGACATTGTAGTTTGATGGAACACAGAATATCAATATGTTTGCATCCAGGCTCTATCACCATTGCAAAAATATGTGGCACAGTGGCAGTATTCTCGCTACACTGAGGAGGAAAGTTCTTTATGTCTTTCCTCCATTTTGCCCCATCAGTCAGGTCTTGCACAAAAACCAGCAAGATCTCGCCTCAGGCATTTTGTACTGCCTAACTGGCCTATGCAGTCATGGTTCCTGCTAAATGTTGGGGATGATTGTAGGACCTTATATGGTTGTCCTAAACACAAACATTTGGTGGTTCACCCCGTGACTGAGGAAACCATCCTCTGCATTATAAAATCAATTTATAGACATGAAGTCTCTGAGAAGACCATTCAGCGGCACGGGTTGCCAGACCGATCCATGTATGTGCTCACTGCAGAATGCAGGGATAGCACCAAGAAAGCAGCACATTTTTCCTCATCAGGAGATGGGAAGTGTTTTGGTTTTAATGCCAATGTTCCATATAACATGGCATGGATAACTAACATCTTGGAGTTCATTACAGATGGGTCTTTGACACTCAATTAAGTTATAGTACCATTAACTGTGCCAACATGCTTTCTCATCATAGTTGCTGCAAAGATCAGGACCCACCCTGTCGGGTCTCACTCTCTGATATCCAGATTTATAAGGATATCTTTAACATAATTCTCCCAGGCCCAGGTACTCGGAGATATGAGACGTTATCATTGTTCTTACACTGCTTCGCCAGTAGGGCCCAGCTACATCGATATTTCCCTGGTCAAACTCACTTATAAAGTGTTTAGGCTCATGGCACTAGTCTCACCACAACTGGTCCAGCCACTACTTATATTGCGACTGGACAGGATGGTTACATCTGATAATAATATAATATTTTATGTTTATGATGTAGTTAAGCAGAGCAGACCAGGGCTGTCAAGTCCCAAACTATTTATCATGGCATACCCCATGGACCTTTGGTTGTCTGTAGAGGATCTGCACTAGCAATGGGGACTGGACTTTGTGCCTTCCCCCACAGTGAGAACCATATGGGGGGATTTTTTTAATGTTTTAATGTTAAATTTATTTAATGCTATGTTGTATTTTTATTAGTGTGCTGCAAGTAGGTATGTTACAAAACTTACCTTTACCGGCGCTGCACTTCTGCCGCTCCCCGTGTGCGTGACTTTCGCGCCTTGCAGAGGGGGGGCGGGCTTAAAGTGCCGTTTTTCAACAGGCAGGACAAATCGATCAATGTCGGGCGATTTGGTTGCTGAAGAAAAATCGCTCCGACATTTCATGAATGGTGGTATTTTTAAATTTCTCTACATTATTTATTAACTAGAGTAATTTAAAAATCACCTTCAAAAGCCGTGAGCGCAGACAACCGGAAGCATTTTCCGTAGGGGAGAAAAAAAGGTAAATACTTTATTTTTATATTAAAAGTTGGTTTTTCGGGAGGCTTTAATAATATTTTTATGTTGCGAAATGGGGTCCCCAAAAAATGTATGAACCCCCAGTATTTTTCCCCCCGACTTCACCGCTAACCGCAACGTTCCAATCCACCGCATTCCACTAAAACCCACTCGCTAGTTGATTTAAATGGCCATTAATTTACAGGCATAAAACACTAAATTCCTTCCATTTCGCCCAGAAATTCATGAAAATTAGATTTAAAAATTATGTTATATTGTGGATTATTGTGTGAATGTTATTTGGACACTTAGGCAATTTTTAAAAAGTTTATCTTTTCTTAAGAAATTGATAGATGTTTAGATCTACTCATTGAATTTTGTAATTAGCTACAATTAGATAACTAACTAATTATATGCTTTAATTTCAGGTCATCGAAGTAAGATTGTTTAATATTTGTTTCAGAATGCTTCAATCTATAATAACTGAAAATTTCATTGAGTTCTCTTAATTTTTAAGAATGTTATGGACTTTTAACTGTTCCAGATCACAGCTTTTGAGTTAAGTCAATTGAAAGGCAATGGGAAGCAAGATGCTCATTTCTGAGTATGAAAATGGCCATAACTTTCTTAATACTGAAGATATGAAAGTAAATTAGGTGTCAAATTAAACTTCTTTTTATGCTTTATCTGATGGGATAAATTGCAGACTTGATTTTTAAAATCTCAAGATTTTGTAACATTGCTACTGCAAGGACATCTGAATTTCCCCTGAATAAGGGGATTAATAAAGTATTTGTTATGTTATGTTATGTTATCTTATGTTAGTTACTAAAATCCTCATAAAAGGTATCTATCCAGACCATCTGTAGGTGGTAAAATAGGGTTTGGCTTATGCAGAAGTAGATACTATATCGTCCATCTCACTCTACTAGGGCTGCTACTACATTAGCAGCAAAGGTCATGTACGTTCCACTGGATCACACCCTAGCGGCTGCAGGATGGTCAAATGAATGAACTTTCCAACATTTTATAATAAGCCATTGCAGACTGGGGGTATTTGCCAAATTCCATTTATGATTTGTTTCATAGTTTCCCCCAGGATGGAAGGGGTCACTATTATTCTCCTTTGATGATTAAAGCATCAGCATTTTTAACAAACTATGTCTTGGCTGAATGCACTAATATTTTTCACTCATCCATGGTCAATTGATGCAGTGTGTGATGCCGGATTCGTATCCGGCATGAAATCACAGAGCTTTGAAGTCTTCATTGAATCACTCACGTGACTCCGAAATTAAATAGTGAGATTAAACAAGAACTTACCAGTTTGAAGTTTGATCTTTATTTTATGAGGATTTACGATGAGCGCTTACGTGCCCACTGCTCCCAACCCTCGTATCATAAAGGTCAGCTGGTAGTTCTCAAGTTCTCTCCAATCTTACTATATTCAGGTCAACAGCAGTTACCTGTGATTTCACACCACTGCTTTGAAGATTGACATGCATGCGGGCTGGCGGCTTCTTCACGTAATCGCTCATCGTAACTCCTCATAAAATTAAGATCAAACTTCAAACTGGTAAATTCTCATTTAATCTTACTATTCTCACTGCTTGTTGGATCATTTAAAGTCCTGCTCATTTAAAACAAAACTAATGCAACTGATCCATCAGGATAGATGGTTCAATGGAAGATATTAATTTAACTTATCTTTAAAGCTGAGAAAATGACATTCCGTTTCAGTATCTCAAAGAAGAATTTAGTCTTTGTTGTTTTTCTGTTAATTGATCACTTCTGCAAAGCGCACATTTTTGGATCTCATTGAGGAGCATGAATCAGTTGCTAAGTAGCACCAGTGCCTTGATAATCCTGCCTGGCACCTTGTCAGCAGGGCCACGATTATTTCCCTTGTGATATGATCCACCTGAACTCATGCAAATTTCTCAGCTGTCAATGTCTATCCCCCTCGCACTCTTCACCAAGCTCAGCAACCTGACCTGCTTGTTTTTCAAACCTTTGTACTGTTTATTTCAGCTCTCAATAGCACAACACCATATGCTCCAACTCATACTGTACTTGCTAATCCTGGATTATAATTCCCCTGCCCTCCTTGTTTCATTATCAAAGTTTGTTTCTCAACCAATGCATCCTTGCTCTTTTCAATGCTGTTCCCAAATGGTCACCTGCTTGTTGCTCTTTTACTTCAAATGTTTCCTGAAAAATCAATAGGTGTAAATTTTGTATGTATCCACCGTACATCTAGGTGGTAATGAATTGGCTACCTCTTTTAACTCCTTCGTGAATTTGATTTACATTCAAGAATCAGAATCAGATTTTATTTGCCAAGTATGCTTTGCAACATACGAGGACTTTCACTGGCCAGGTCAGTCCGTGGATGGAAGAATTGCAAGGCCAACACTGTGGAGCAGCTGGTAGAGTTGCTGCCTCACAACGTTAGAGACCCCGGTTCGATTCTGACCTCAGGTGGAGTCTGTGAGACGTTTGCATGTCCTCCCTGTGACTGGTGGACTTCCTCCGGGTGCTCTGCTTTTCTCTCACAATCCATAAGGCGGCGGGTTTGTAGATTCATTATCCACTGTAGAAATTGCTCCTACTGTGTAAGGAGTGGATGCGAAAGTGGGATAACATAGAACTAGTGTGAACGGGTGGGAGATGGATTCAATAGGCCGAATTGAATAGATTGGAGTCAATTGCACTGATTAGAACAAGCTGTTGTCCTGGACACACGTGTTTCATTCACATGAGATCAAAGGTGCCCCTGTACTTTACACTGGATTTTCAGTTTCCCCCCTCACATTCCTTCCTCTGCTGATCAGTTTCTCTTCTGTTTCTGCCAAGTGTTCCCTGCGAATGCCATTCAACAGTTTACAAAATAGTAGCTGTTATTTGGGCTTAATTAAGAAATGCACATCACTTTCTAGGTTGCAGTAAGTGGGAATGGAAATTATGGTCGTAATGTATATAAAGTCTTCTGCTAGACTGCCATTGTCATTCAAAACCTGTGGACTGCTAAGATAACAGTCAAACTGTTTATTATTCTCCACAAGATAAAGAGGAAATGAAAAAATGTCCTGCGTAATAAAAAGCTCAAAAGATAAACTATCTTTTCTATAAAAAAATCATGTTGGTGTTATTAATACATGTTTCATTTCAATTGAAAATTGTCATTTTTCTTTTGATTGTCTGGGAAAATGAGATAAAATGATTATTAAATTTGAAAAAAATACAAGTAGTGGGAAAGGGAAAATATCACTGAAACACCAAATGGCGGAACAACATCACTCATGGGTTGGCTATAGAATGACATTTACAAAAGATGATTCTGCTACAATATTTCACTTTATATCCTTCTATTAAATTATCAGCAATGTGAATATTTGACTTTTTTTTACTGTTTTTTTTTAAACAATTGTATTCTTAATGATGTTTTCCCAAAATTCAACCACTTTCAGCAGCTTTGCAGTTTATAAGAGGCAGCACAGTGGCAGCATTGTTGCATTACAGTGCAAAAGAACCAGGTTCAATCCTGACAATGGCTGGTGACTAAACTGAGTTTGTACATTCTCCCTGAAACCACATGGATCTTCTCTGGGTGCTTTGGTTTCCTTCCACACTCCAAAAATGTGCAGGGTCGTAGTTAAATTGGCTTCGGTAAAATTGTAAATTTCTCTAGTGTTTGGATAGTGCTCGTGTGATCAGTGGTCAGCATAGTGGGCCGAAGGGCCTGTTTTCACTGCTGCATATGTCTCAAGAGTTAATAGAACAATAGCCTGCAACCCAACAAGAAGAGAGGTGGCAAAACAGATCTCCAAAGACAAAAGTTCAAATAGTTTGGGATTGCTTGAATTAATAGCTCCCAAGAAAGAACTAAAGGTAACTTTTTAAAACAAGTCCAAATCTAAGGAATATAAAGCCGTAAATAAAAAAAAACAACAGAAATGGGGAAGGGCATCAAGAAATTGAACTATAGAGAATTTGAAATCTTAAGCTTTCTGGTAACAGTGATTCTTTCCTTTACCCACTGCCATCGTGCAGAAGGTACAGAAGCTTGAAAGAGTACCACCAGACGGGTTCCCCTCTGTTATCAGGCTTCTGAACCGTCCTTCCATAAACTAGGGTACTGTCTGATTCACCTCTACCCCATTGTGGACATTGGACTTTATGCACTACAATGCTGAGAACTATATTGTGCACTGTATCTTTCACTTTGCTCTATGTATTGTTCTCGAGTTCGACTTGATTGTATTTATATTTTGTATTATTTAATCAGATTTGATAACATGCAAAACAAAGCTTTTCACTGTACCTCAGTACATGTGATAATAATAAACCTAAACCTAGGAGCCAAAGTAAATCAGCCAGAACATATCCCATTGATAAAAATGGCATAGTGCTGGCTGGTTAGGGTTTTAGATAAACTGATGTTTAACATTTGTTTCATTCCCATTTCTTTCTCCAATAATAAGAGAATTTTGGAACACAAGAAATGAAGAGGGTCAATTAGCACTTTGAACTGATCAATACATACATCTGGTTATCAACAGTCCCTCAACCGTGTGCTAGATTGATAGGTAGATAGATAGATTATGGGTGGCATGGTGGTGCAGTGATAGAGTGGCTGCCTTACAGCACTTTCAGTGCTGGAGACCCGGTTTCTATCCAGACAATGGGTGCTTGTCTGTACAGAGTTTGTACGTTCTCCCCATGACCGTGTGGGTTTTCTCCAAATTTTCGGTTTCCTCCCTCACTCCAAAGATGTACAGATATGTATTTTAATTGGCTTGGTGCATGTTTAAATTGTCCCTAGTGTGTGCAGGATACAGTTAATATGCGGGGATCACTGGTCAGACTCAGTGGGATGAAGGGCCTGTTTTCATGCAGGATCTCTAAAAACGAGCTAATCCATGCACCACCATATGGATCTGATGAGTGCTACATCAAGAAAACACATGGTAACAGAGTCTCAAAACATGTGCCGATTCTTTAGAAACATAGAGTTAGATAACCCAAAAACAAGCTCTTCAAGCTGGTCTTCATGACCAGGGAGAGGTTGGGTAGGCCAAGACTTTATTTCATGAACCACATGTGATCTTATAGAGGTGTATAAAATCACAAGGAAAATAGATAGGGTGAATACAGAGTCTTTTATCCGCAGAATAAAAATCAAGAGGATATATGTTTAAGGTGAGAGGGGCAATCTTTAATAGGGACCAGAGGGGCAACCTTTTCACAAGAGGGTGGTGGGTATATGGAATACGCCAGAGGAAGAAGTTTAGCCATAACACCAATTAAAAGACATTTGGGCAGGTGCATGGATAGGAAGGGTTTAGTGGGGTTTGGCCCAGCACAGGCAAAAGGGACTAGCTTAGATGGGGGCATCTTGGTTGGCATGGACGAGTTGAGACGAAGGGTCTGTTTCAGTGACAATGTAATTCTATCACCCTATATCACAGTATTTCATCAGTTCACTTCACAAAGGACAGACTCTAAATTCGTAGGACCATTTAACCAACACAAATAGTTTATTCTATATGTTCCTCTTGATTTCATGTAACTGTCAGGAAAGTCAAGACTCCATGCAGATAAGCAAGAACATGAAAACCACAAACTTCCTTACAACTGACTACAGGCAATTTTCCTTCTGCATCATGGAGTCCAGTGTGGAGCACTGACTTTCTGAAGTTACCTAGCTGCCAAAACACTTCATTGCACTGGGGATTTTCAGACACAACCCCCTAAAGCAACTCTATCTGGAAGGAATGGGCTGTGTAAGGCCTTTCTGACTAGTGTGTAGGAATGAACTGCAGATGCTGGTTTAAACCGAAGATAGAAACAAAATGATGGAGTAACTCATTGGGACAGGCAGCATCTCTGGAGAGAAAGAATGGGTGATGTTTTGGATGAGAAAGGGAAACTGTAGATGATAATAGAGAACGATATAGAACATATGAATGAAAGATATGCAAAAAAGTAACAATGATAAAGGAAACAGGTGTGCTCTACACCAGGAAAGAATCAGATTTGCCTTAATGGACAAACAATAACTTTTTGTAGAATATGGTCTTCATTCATCGATTATTTGAAAGGGTAGATTGGTTCGGCAGGGGAACCTAACTGAAACTTGACCTCAGGATCAGATGAAAAGTCATATTCTATATTCCTTGATCTTATCTCCAATGATGTATTAATGGTAAATTATTCCATTCCTTATGATTTTATTTTTTTTCTCTCTCTTTTTCGTTTCTATTATTCTAAATCTATAAATAAACAAAAAACTATTAGAGGCAGAATGATTCAATTGATAATATTAATAATGTATGATTGATTTACACAAAATGTTTCTACCATAATATGTGTTTGCCAATTTATTGTTTACCTTTAATAAAAATATATTAAAATAAATAAATAAAGGAAACGGGGCATTGTTAGCTGTTTGGTAGGTGAGAACGAAAAACTGGTGTGACCTGGGTGGGGGAGGGATGGAGTACGAGGGAATGCAGAGATTACTTGAAGTGAGAGATATCAATATTCATACCCCTGGGTTGGAAGCTGCCCAAGCAAAATATGATGTTATTCCTCCAATTTGCATTTAGCCTCACTCTGACAATGAAGGAGGCCTAGGACAGAAAGGTCAGTGTGGGAACAGGAAGGGGAATTAGCAACCGGGAGATCAGGTAGGTCCTGCCGGACTGAGTGAAGGTGTTCAGCGATACAATCGCCAGTCTAAGCTTGGTTCCGCAGGTGTATAAGAGGTCGTGTCATTGAATACCTTTTCTCAGTCCACCTGGACCGACCTGATCTATATCTACAGGTGGCATTCTCACAAATCTACATTGTTCTTATTCCAAGGTTAGCAGATCCGTCCTACGTTAACATGCCCAGAATATTTGCAGTAACTAACAAGGGACTTAGTGTAGTTACAGAATAATTTCTAACCCTTTGTATTTTATTCCTCTGGATTGATAGGTCAATATTTTGTTACACTTTTAATTATATTCTGTACTAGTCCATGACTTATTAATGACTTAATTAAATGTAACCACCACATCCTAGGGCTCTACTACCTCTTGATGTTCAGCGTAGAAAGTTTAATGTCTCTGCTTTTAAAGTTTGAAGTGAATGATTCAATATTGCTTCACTGAAATCCATTTACCATAGTTTTGCCCATTAACTTCGTTTATTAATATTTCACACTTTTAATGTTTCCGTCTATGCTGCTCAGAACCCTATCAATCTTTGTGCCATCATTAAGTTTAGAATTGTGACTTCCTTTAATAAATGGGAATGGTTAACTCAGAGTTTTCCAGATTGGTAGAATGCCATTACATATACAAGTTATCCACATGCACATTCATTCATTTTTTCTCTCCTTAGATGAGAGGAGACTTGCAGAGTGGTTCCTGCTTTCTCTCTTATTGCAGATTTTCAGCAATTGCTATATTCTGCATCTAACAGTGCTGGCATTGTTTCTTTCTTTAGACTTTCGGCTTTAGAGTTAACGTGTGGAAACAGGCCCTTCGGCCCACCAAGTACACACTGACTAGCCATCACCCCTACGCTAGCACTATCCTACACACTAGGGACAATTTACTATTTTTACCGGTCAATTAACCTACAAACCTGTACGTCTTTGGAGTGTGGGAGGAAAGAGAGCTCCTGGAGAAAACCAGATGATCTGTAAACCAATATTGGTTTATTATTGTCGCATGTATTGAGATACAGTGAAAAATGTTAGCTTGCATGATATCCAATTAAATCAGATAATACTCTACATGAGTATTATGTAGAGTTATTCCCCAAAAAGTTTCATTTGACATGCTTGGCTCAAGGACTTCATAGAATTGGCAAGCACATACGTAGCTTGTTTCCAAAAGTGAACCACCTAGTTTCCAATGTCAAGAAAATCTTCCTCAAAGCACATATTCTTCCTGTGAAGTTTTTCAAGGAAATGGCCCCCTACATTCCTCTATCTCCTCAGCCCGTTTTGACTAGGTGGGGTACATGGCTCTCTGCTGTACTCCACTATGCTGCAAATTTTGAAAAGATAAAATAAATCGACAAGAAGAAGAATCTGCTGCAGTCAGGATCGTCAGTGACACCATGCAGAAAAAGTCCCTCCACCGCGATCTTGTGTTTATTGCTTCCAATTTTGCAAACTTCCCACAAGCTATCACTTCCCTTGAGAAACGTGGTGGAACATTAGTGAATAACTTACAGGTTTTCAACATAGTAACTGACGATATTTGTAAAGTTCATGGTAATGTAGGTAAAAACATTCAAGGAAGATGTGAGAGAGTGATTTTAACTAACAAAGATCTTGAAGAAATACAAAACATAGCTAAAGTTCTCAAAGGTAGTTGTAATGCACAAGATATCGACATGAATATAGAGTCTGTAACTTGTTTCGGGTATGCACCAGTGACCTCAGCTGACGTAGAAAGAAGTTTTTCACAATTGAAGCATATTATGTCTGATAGATGGCATAGTTTAACACCAGATAATTTGAAAAAAATTGCAGTAGTTATGTGCAACCAGGAAACTTTTGTCATTTAATGTGGGATACCTTTATATTATCATTTTAAACCATATTTTAGTGGTGGAAATAAATGCCTTGTTATGCCTTTTTTGTCAATAAATGCCTTTTTTGTGCCTTTTTTTGTAATTTTATTATGCGTTTTTGCCATTTCAGTGTTTTTTAACACCTAAACATCCTGGCTCTAGTTATCAGCAATGAGGTGTTAAAGTTCCAGAATAAAACTCCAGTCTGCTATGAGATAGGTTGTAAAACTACACCCTAGCCTATGGGATAACCATTCAGAAGTCTGATGTCTTGTTTCCCGAGTATTAAAGTTCAGATGAAAGATTTTTTGCCTGAAATATATGTGCTGCCTCGCCCACTGATTATCACCATTAAAATTGCTTATTAACGCATGAAGTTCCACTCCTGTGTTTACTTCCAGTCAATTACTAACATTGGTAATTGATTGAGGAAGTTTTAAAATACATCTCTGGTTTCAAACTTCTCATGGCCTTTCTCAGTTCCATCTGTAGACTCCACCAGCTGTACTTTAAAAAATCTGTGTGTGTGGGGGTGTATGTCATTTATTTTGCCTTTGAATCATGACTCCCCGAATCATTGACTCCCCGAAAACCAGACACAAAAACTCCACAACCGCCAGTCCACTCCACCCTGCCCCCCCTCCCCGTACTCGGGGTCTGAGGATGCGAGGCCTCACAGTATCTGATGGGGCCACTTTCACAGACTTAACCGTGAGCGGCCCCCACATTTAACCAGGGCTCTGGGAACTCAGCATCTGATGGGGACAAGGAGGCTTCCAGAGGGAAGGCAGGGACAACTTAGAATCCAGCAGCAGTGTGGCTCCGTTAATGGATTCATTCCACAGTGAGTTCAGTTCGATAACAACCTCCCTTCTCTACCCTGCCTCTCCACACCCCCTTTTCCCCCCTTCTCCACCCCCCCTTCTCCTACTCTTCTTCTCCCCCCTCTCCGCTTTGCTCCTCCCATCCATACAGCCCTCTCACCCCTCCCCCCCTCAACCCCTCCCCCCCTCTCAACCCCTCCCCCTCTCTTCTTCCCACCTCTCACCCTCCTTTACCCCCACCACTCCAACTCCCTTATCCCCACCTCTCCCCCTCCCTTCCCACCCTCCCTATCCTCCCCTCCATCCTCCAAAGGAGCAAATGAATAATATTAATATAATATCAAGGGGGTAGTTAGCGTGTGTGCAGGGGGGGGGGGGGTGGGGGAGGGGGTTAGTTAGTGTGTGTGACACCACATACTGCCCTGCCCGCACAATGGGGGAACAGACCCAATCGGTATGCACTTGGTCTAGTATATATTACAAATAAAAAACTGAAAAGTGTGGTAAGCAAAAGTATTCAGCCCCCCGTGTCAATATTTTGTAGAACCGACTTTCGCTGCAATTACAGCTGCAAGTCTTTTGGCTTATGTCTCTACCAGCTTTGCACATCTAGAGACTGAAATTTTTGCCCAAGTCTTCTTTGCAAAATAGCTCAAGCTCAGTCAGATTTGATGGAACGCGTCTGTGATCAGCAATTTTCAGGTCTTGCCAGAGATTCTCAATTGGATTGAGGTCTGGACTTTGACTGGGCCATTCTAACACATGAATATGCTTTGATCTAAACCATTCCATAGTAGCTCTGGCTGCATGTTTGAGGTAGTTGACCAGCTGGATGGTGAGTCTCCACCCCAGTCTCAAGTCTTTTGCAGACTTTAACAGGTTTTCATCCAAGATTGCCCTGTATTTGGCTCCATCCATCTTCCCATGAACTCTGACCAGCTTCTCTGTCCCTGCTGAAGAAAAGCATCCCCACAGCATGATGCTGCCACCACCATGTTTCACAGTGGGGATGATGTGTTCAGGGTGATGTGCAGTGTTAGTTTTCCGCCACACATAGTGTTTTGCATTTAGGCCAAAAACTTCAATGTTGGGCTCATCAGACCAGAGCACCTTCCTCCACATATTTGCTGTGTCCCCCCACATGGCTTGTGGCAAATTGCAAACGGGACTTCTTATGGCTTTGTTTCAAAAATTGCTTTCTTCTTGCCACTCTTCCATAAAGGCCCGATTTGTGGAGTGCACAAGTAATAGTTGTCCTGTGAACAGATTCTCCCACCTGAGCTGTGGATCTCTGCAGCTCCTCCAGAGTTACCATGGGCCTCTTGGCAGCTTCTCTGATCAATGCTCTCCTTGCCCGGCCTGTCAGTTTAGGTGGAAGGCCATGTCTTGGTAGGTTTGCAGTTGTGCCATACACTTTCCATTTTCGGATGATGGATTGAACAGTGCTCCATGAGATGTTCAAAGCTTGGGATTTTTTTAATAACCTAACCCTGCTTTAAACTTCTCCACAACTTTATCCCTGACCTGTCTGGTGTGTTCCTCGGGCTTCATGATGCAGTTTGTTCACCAACGTTCTCTAACAAACCTCTGAGGCATTCACAGAACAGCTGTATTTATACTGAGATTATATTCCACACAACTGGACTTTATTTACTAATTAGGTGACTTCTGAAGGCAATTGGTTGCACTGGATTTTATTTAGGGGTATTAGAGTAAAGGGGGCTGAATGCTTTTGCACGCCACACTTTTCAGTTTTTTATTTGTAAAAAAAATGTGAAAACCATGTATAATTTCCCTTCCACTTTACAATTATGCGCCACTTTGGTCTTTGGTTTATGTTGGTCTATCACATAAAATTCCAATAAAATACATTTACGTTTCTGGTTGTAACGTGACAAAATGCGGAAAAGTTCAAGGGGTATGAATACTTTTGCAAGCCACATCTATATATATATATATATGTATGTGTGTGCATGTGTGTACGTGTATATATACATCTCGGTGTACAAAATCATGATTTATATATATTTATATTATATATTATATATTATATATGTGTGTGTGATTAAATAGAATAAAATGACTACTATATATATAGTAATAATTGTATTCTATTTAATAAATATTTAGATCCATTTCATATTATGAAGACTTTAAATTCAGTAATCGGTCACCTTGTTTAATTAATTGCAAAAAAGTTATAAATGTTTTTTTTCCTTAAATGAGCCATAATTTATTAATCATTAAATATTATTCATCCTCCTGGTCAAAGATTAATCAGTCAGCTGTAGAGAATATAAAAGTATAAGAAATCGATAGGAAAGCCAAAAACTGGTGATGGTGGAAATCTAAACTAAAAGTTGAAAATACTAAAAATACTGAGCGGATCAGGTAACATTTGCCAAGGGAGAAACAGAGTTAATCTTTCAACTCAACGGGCATTTTCTACACTGTCGTCAATTTTTTAGACGACAAGAAAAACTGTTGCGACACCCGAGGAAACACCGTGTGTCAATACATCATCACGCCGCCTCACCCCGCAACCTTTTCAGTGACCTGATACGTCAGTCAATGTGCCGGCTGTCGCCAAAAAAAACTACAGAAATAGTGTCAAAAATGTCTTTCCAATATTTTTCCAAAAGTGGGCAGGACCAAAACATATGGGTCAGAGAGGCCACTTCAGAGTTACATCTGTCACAGGTAGGGTTTATATGACCATAAAAATGAGTCAACTTAACTTTTGACATATGAGCTCTGTGAACCACCTTGAATTGTATCAAAGTGTGTCTTGCACACATTGAAGACGTATTGACTAATTGAATAATCCTCTCCATTTCTCTATAGATAAAGAAGTTTGGAGTTCTCTTTCCCAGTCATTCTTAATTTTATCAAATATATCTACTTGTAATTTCAAAATCACCCCATTATTAATCCTTTCTGATACGGGTTCAGCTGTAAAAAAATTCCAATATTTCGGTTTGATGTGGTAGCGGAAAAAGGGGTTGGGTAGCCTTCAAAAAGTGTCTAACTTGTAAATATCTAAAAAAGTGTGAATTAGGTAAGTTATATTTATTGGAGAGTTGTTCGAAAGACATAAAACAACCCTGCAAAAACAAATCACGAAAAACTACCAAACCCTTCCTCTTCCATAACAAAAAAACTTGATCAGTACTAGATGGTTGGAAGAGAAAATAGGATAAAATAGGACTCGATAAGATAAAATCATTTAGTCAAAAAAACTTACGAAATTGAAACCATATTCGGAACGTATGTCTTATTATTGGGTTAGTCATATATTTATTCAATCTCGGAATTGTGAAAGGTAATGAGGCCCCTAGAATTGAGGCCAATGATAGCCCTTGTAAGGAATCCCGTTCAAGGTTTATCCTTCCTGGGCATTGGGTATCTTCTAAATCTTTTGTCCAAAATGTTAAATAACGAACATTGACTGCCCAATTGTAAAATCTAAGGTTCGGCAATGCCAAACCGCCATTTTTTAAACATTTCTGTAAAAGTTTTTTACTTAGTATGGGATTTTTATTCTGCCATATATATGAAGAAAGTTTGGAGTCTATAGTGTCAAAGAAAGATTTGGCAATAAAAATTGGTATTGTCTGAAATAAATACAGAAATTTAGGTAAAATGAACATTTTAATAGCATTGTTTTGGCCAATTGGGGATAAGGACATTGGTGACCATTTAGTAAACTGATGTTTGATATGGTCAATTAAAGGCATAAAATTGGCTTTAAATAAATACTTGTATTTCTTGGTGATCTTAATACCTAAATATGTAAAACTTTCGGTAGTCAATCTAAATGGAAACTGAGTACAATTCAAAACAAGATTATTTAATGGAAAAAGCTCGCTCTTACTAAGATTTAGTTTATAACCAGAAAAACTACTAAATTGATTAAGTAATACTACTATTGCCGGAATAGATTTCTCAGGGTTAGAAATAAATAAAAACAGATCATCTGCGTAAAGAGATAGCTTACGTGTCTTATTCCCGCGGACAATACCAAAAATATTAGGGGATTCCCTAATAGTGGTGACTAAAGGTTCCAAAGCAATATCAAATAGTAAAGGACTTAAAGGACAGTCCTGTCTAGTACCTCGAAAGAGCTTGAAAAAAGTGGATCTCTGATTATTAGTAAATACAGAAGCCTGAGATATATGATATATCAACTTGATCCAAGAAATACATTTTGGACCAATCTTAAATTTTTCAAGTGTATTGAATAAATAATCCTATTCTACTCTATCAAACGCTTTCTCGGCATCGAGTGAGATGACACATTCTGGGGTTTTATTAGATGCTGTATATACAATATTCATTAATCTCCTAACGTTAAAGTATGAGTAACGACTTTTAATAAAACTAGTCTGATCTTCAGAGATAATTTGCGGTAAAATCTTTTCCAATCTCATTGCTAATATTTTGGAAAGAATTTTGACATCTACATTTAACATTGATATAGGTCTATATGATGACACTTCAGTGGGGTCTTTATTTTTTTAAGAATTAATGAAATAGAAGCTTCTTAAAAAGATTGTGGTAATCTATTCCTTAAAAGGGTTTCTTTAAATACCTTACGTAGCCATGGAGACAATACATTTGAAAAATACTTTAAAAATTCTACTGTAAACCCATCTAAACCAAGAGCTTTACCAGAATTCATTGAAAAAATTGCTTTCTGTATTTCTTCTTCCGCGATGGGTTCATCTAACAACAGAGACTCATTATATGGTAAATTTGGTAAGTTCAGTTTCTTTAAAAACTCATGCATTATATTGGAATCAGTAGGAAAATCTGATTGGTATAGGGAGGTATAAAATTCTTGAAAGAATTTATTAATTTCGTCATGGTCTGCAGTTACTGTACCATCCGGTTTTCTCACTTTTCTCACTAATCTGACGCTTGGCCGACACCACTTTCAATTGATTAGCGAGTAATTTACCAGATTTTTCAGCATGTATATAAAATTGAATTTTGGTTTTAAGTAACTGGTTCTCAATCCGTGAGACTAATAACAAATCATGTCTCAATTGAAGTTCAACTCTATTCTTGTAGAGCGCTAAACTAGGAGCTTTTGAATATTTTTTATCCATTTCTTTAATCTCGTCGGCCAATGTATCTATTTATTTTTGATTTTGTTCAAAAAATAACAGGAATCTGACTGGTACATTTTTCACAAAAAGGCTGGTGGGTGTATGGAATGAGCTGCCAGTGGAGGTAGTTGAGGCAGGTACGATCGCAATCTTCAAGAAATATTTAGACAGTTACATGGATAGGTTAGGTTTAGAGGGATATAGGCCAAACGCAGGTGGGACGAGCGTAAATGGGGCATGTTGGTCGGTGTCGGCTAGTTGAGCCAAAGAGCCTGTTTCCATACTGTATGACTTTATGACTATGTCTATCAAACAACATCCTCCTACTTGGTAGCATAAGAACAGGCTGTACAAAATCACAAGATGAACCTACTCAATGCAGCTGGTGCATAAACCAATATAAGGCCCAATTGAGCATGCAGGAAGCCAAGCTTTACATGTATTGCTCCATAAACCCGGTGACTTTAAAACTCATAACAATTCATGTCTATATTATTACAGTTTTCCATTTTCCAAAGCATTTATCAGAAATTCAATGAACAATTATTATTCTCCTCTATAATCCTGTTTCACTTGAAGATTGCATTTAGAATGCACACGCTGGATGCAACAGAATGGTAATACCTTAACAATTTATATCCACACTTACTTCTTCACTGCCAAAGTTTGCTTATTGTCAATTTTTTGTGTCAGCTTTTCTCATTATAAATATCAACACCCACACATGGAGATACTCTTTCTAAACTTTACACTGTAATTACATGCTCCTGCCAGGAGGCTGTTCATCTCTGATCCTCAGCCTACGGTGTAGAGAAATACCAGGCTCCAAAAAGTGAGTTAACTGTAAATAATGATATATATCAATAAATTAATATACAAGATATTCTGAAATTGGTGTAGAACATAAACTATTATATTCAAACTTATTTTCCAATTCTAGTTAGAAGTCATTAGCAACCAGTATTGCACAAAGAATACAAAACCATTCGTCCAAACCAAGATCTTCCTTCATTAAACAAAATGTTTTGAACATATTTCATTTCCCACACATTTTGATTCAAATATTGAATACTTTTTACCCGATATAGCTATTGCCCCTTTTACCCAATAACTCTGTTGATGCCTTTGTATCAAGTTCCAATCTTTTTTGCTGTTCAATGGGTAGCACCCGTCCTACTAAGATGGAGTGTTCGTATACCGAGTCATTGTCTAATTTGCTTAAAAACCTACACTTTTACTTTCCTGGCTTTTTACAGATTGTATATTTATTATGTTATCTTCAAAGTAGCATTCACTTTATAGGTGAAACCTATCGTCTCAACAATATTATTAGTAATCTACAATTTCCCATGTAAATGGGTGTACAAGTTCTTAATTGTTCCTTACAGTCGTGGTCCCTTTAAGTATTGTGGAAACTAGTACATGAAGAATTGCTGAATTTAATTAATTATATTTATATATATATATCCTCACACATTTTAAAAGATTTATAATATGTGGAATAAATTTGATAGGCAAGTCTTAATCATTTACACAATAGTGTCAACTATAGTAAGTTTCAGTAGTTGCTGTTACTTCTGATATTGACAAAGGCTTTCAAAGTTCATTGTAATTTGGGATGTACTAGTAACTGGGTAGACTAATTTGAAAGTAAACTAGATTGTTGTCAAACCGTAAACATGCAGCCACATAAATGGTGATTGTCCATCATCAGACACAAAAATCAAATGCTCATTATTTAATTAATCAATCCTTTTCTCTTCAAGTGATGCAAATAGCATCATGCCTGAGTGAAGCTAATTTTAAATAAATCTTCCTTTGCATCTCATCTTCACTTTCACTTTAGGGAACATTTCCACTGGAAATATTCCCTAAAGCTCAACCTACAATCTGTATTATTTGCCATGGGATAAGAGTAGTTATGTTACATGTTCTAATAACTGGATTGGTGGATTGATGTATTCCGTAATAATTATAACACCAATTTATTTGGTTACAAATAAACAAATCAAAAATACTTGCAACCTTTCTCTGGTACAACATACAACCAATGACGCTATCACAGGAATTTTTAGTTCAATAAATAATTATTTTTTATCCATTCCTATGATTTTGATTTTCTCTATATTATAAAGCATTTTTGAACAATATCTGGAAACCACTATGTAAAGCTGTTAACAGAAAGGCAAAATATAAATAAGCTATGCTAAGACAGGTATAATAATTCAATTCTCCTGATTATGCACAGAAAGATTAAAGATCTGAAAATACTTTTATTAGGGCTGATTTCACACTCTCCAATTCAGAATATATTGTAGTGCGTTCAAGAAATAATTAAGAGCAAGATTTCAAGGAGCTAAAGTTAAAATCATGATATTTATATATTGCGTTCAAAACTCTCCCTGTGGTATTAAAGTGATGTGCATCTACGGAAAAAGTGGGATATTGACCCCACTGACAGTGACTATATGCGTCCAAAAGAAAAAACAGTTTCTGGATCAGGAACCAAATTTAACTCCATTTCATCCAACAACATCATAACATAAAACTATTATTGCAGACCGCATGATACTAATTATCTATTGTTAAATAAAGATATCAAGCAGGAGACAAGGAGTTAAAGATGACAGCCAGAGTAAATACAGAGATTTGACTAAAGACTGGCATTTTAAGCCTTAGCACTAAATGTTACAGATTGAAACAAACAGAAACTTCCTTACCTTTAGAAAAATCGATCAGACCCAGGAAATGGAGCAATTTCAGAGATGCGCAGATAATCACAACAATCCCAACAGTTTGTAGACCTTCTGACGTCCATTCCACACTCAACATTTTTCAACTAAACAAATCATGCCACTGATGCTTCTACAATACCCGAGTAATCCAATGCTGCTGGTGAAAGTAGTTAAAATGCAAACAGAACTGCAAAGTGGAAACTACCTCTGCACTGGTGTACCGAAAATAATTAACCACAATGTTTGCTCTAAAATGTCATCAGACCCATGCATATCATGCTTTCATCAGCAACTGATTTTATTAGCATTGAGTTCTCCAAGAATGCTCCTGTGACAAGTAACCCCATTAAACAACATTACATCCAACAGTTTCCTACTTCCCTGCTATTGGAAACATCTGTTAAGTGGAATTAGCAAGAGACGTTGGTGTGTCAATTTGGAAACAGAAACAAATAAATAATAAAAATTAAGAACATGCGGCAACTTTCTTCAAAATCAAAACTAGTTTAATGAAAGAAAACATATTTTTTACCCTTGAAACGCCATCAGATTTGACAAGCTTTCTCTGGGTGATTGTTGACAGTTTGAAAGACAGCAGGTTTGGTTTAACCCACGAGCAAAGCAATCTCAAGAATCTGCCTTTGTGGAACATCACATGCGTATGCATCTTTTCCTTCATCATTTAATTGTTGCTGCTGCAAATTGCTTTGTTTTACACCAACACCATTAAAAACCTTAAAACGGCACCGAGGTAAAATAGGATTCAAAATGTGTAAATTGCCAAAGTCCATTAAGTCGTTATAATCTATGTAAACCAACATAAGAACAGCATATGACAAATAACTATTTATTCACATGAGATTATCAGCAACAGATCAGAGCACATAGTCTCAAAGCACATTTCAATTTTATTTTTGTGCAACTTGCTTGGATTGCTGTATATTAAAAAAAACATTAGAGTGAGCTGATTTGTAATAAGTAAAATGAGACACTGAAGGAATGCAAACTATTTAATTTCTAATGATTTATATGTAGAAAATTGAAGGATTCTAAATAAGCTGGAAGCACCAAGCTACAATTACCATGAAATGAACACAGATGTTCACAATGTTAAATTCTCTGCCTAGCTGAAAGAAAAATAATGAAATGAAAAAGTTGTCTGCTTTCCTTATTTATTTGTCATTGAACTTCATTTCATAGTGAACCAACAACAGGGATGATTAATACAAAAACATACTGGATTTCTTTACTCGATTTCTTTATTCAATAAAGAAAAAAAAATAATACCCCAAAATATAATAACATAATAGTGACCATATGCATTCATCAATTTTCAATGAACAAGCAGTATATTTTTAACCTATTGGCTGCAGAATGGGCAGAGAATTCAAAGCAACATTTTTTTTTTCATTGCCAGAGTACTACTCTAGGACCAGAAAGATCAGGAAGATTCTTACCGATTTATACTCGGCCATCTCCGAGTTTGTACGTTCTCCCTGTGACCTTGTAACATTGTAAACTGTCCCTAGTGTGTAGGATAGTGCTAGTGTATGGGGTGATCATTGGTCAGCATGGACTCGATGGGCTGAACGGCCTTTTTCCATGCTGTATCTTTAAAGTCTAAAGTCGGAAGACCAGATAAAGAAACACTGGTTAGGAGATTCAGATCTATTACCTATGAGAAACTGTACCACCAAGATAGAGCCTCAGTCTGCATTGTGAATACGATGTTTTGCCTGAAATAGGCATCCTGGCCAATTTTATCCATTACAAGAGAAAAACAATAGAAGTGAGAAATCCAACATTGTTCCTGCTCTGTTTCAACGAGCCAATTATGCAAAAATCAAGCTATAGAGATATAGTTTGAGTTTAAATTACAGTATGTAAACAGGGTGGTTTACTCTGCAGGGTAGTTTAGTCTGATCATCTAGTAAGCAGGGTCTGCGGCTATAGTGGCTGCTTTATTAGCCCAGAGTTATGTATGAGCTGGGATTAAACAATATTCCAAAATACATTGAGATCCTAAGGCTACATTGGCAAAGCTTTCCTGTTTTTCAAACAGCATTTGCACTGCACTGAATTAATTCACAGGAAAAATATCACAGGATATAAATTTTTAAGAAGGAATTGCAGATGCTGGAAAAATCGAAGGTAGATAAAAATGCTGCAGAAACTCAGTGGGTGAGGCGGTGTCAATGGATCGAAGGAATAGGTGACGTATTGGGTTGAGACCCTTCTTCAGACTGAAGAAGGGTCTCGACCTGAAAAGTCACCTATTCCTTCGCTCCATAGATGCTGCCTCACCCGCTGAGTTTCTCCAGCATTTTTATCTACCACAGGATATGGTAATTGTAATTTTGACAGCTACATGGATTATGTCCTATTTCTACATATATCCGTTCCTCCATAAACATTGATAATGCCTCATCAAAATTAGTAACCATTAGAAAACCTCTTCCAGAAAATGCTTTGTAAAGTTGTCAGGGATTCCCATGGTTCAGTTTGTGAAACATCAGTATAGTTAATGATGTAACTGATTCTACAAGAACATACAATTTTGATCACAGCTGAAAACACAACATTAACAAAGGTGAGACACATTTGTTATCCCGATTCATATCAAAATCGGTAATTTTGTTTACTGACATTCTTTTCAGCATTGTGTCTTTCTTTGTTACTGTTTTCCATGGTCCATTCCAGCATTATGATCATCAATGTTTTAAAATAACATAAATAAATGTTTAATTACATAATTTACATGTTTCCCATGATTTTTATGCATACATTCACCAGGGGGGTAAACTGCTCCCACTATTTTGCAAAGATGTCATACAAAAACATTCCCTGTCAGGTTGAAGGCACAATAGGTAGGAAATAGATTCAAAGTAGACCTGCTACTGTGTTTGCGGCTTGGCATCAACTGCCTGTAAAAGATTCAAATCTGTCATCAATTTGAAGTTCTTGAATCTTAAGTTATCCAAAAGGTAATGATCAAAGCACTGCAGATCCTGCATTGTTATTACCTCAGTACAACTGTGTTCAAAAAAATAATAATCTTGTCTGAGAAACCTGCTTGAGTGGCATCATAGTGAACTGATATTTTTAACAGATTGTTAAAGCTGGATTGAGTTTCTTTTAAGAAATGTGCCTTCTAAAAAAAAGAACATCAAATCACAACAGTCTCAAAATTGATGAATAATCCTCCCAGTTACATATAGTGAAGAAATGCATGAACGTACGTGGGATACAGACAAAGGTGTATGGACAAGATCTAGACTAGCCATATTATTACTGGAGAGAGGAATATGCTCAAGGGCCAAATAGCTTCCTCATGTTCCCATACTGCTTTCAATGCTGATGAGTAAGAAACATTTCACATATGGTGGCAAGTTGAATTATGCCTATCAATTGAATTGTACCATCTTGCAACCCACCCATTCTTATTACAGTCTGATATTAAAAATCAAAACAACCTGCAAAAAAAGTAAAAGTTTCATTTTAATTTGAACTTCATTACAAACTTTTAAAAATTCAGTAACTTTCTGCTACTTTATGCCACAGGGACTAAAGAGTTTGTTCTATGCCAAACCTGACTGACAAGGAGTGTAGATCAGAGATAGGGCTGCAACTTGGGCCATTCACTTTGTTCGGTATTGCACCTTAATTATATATTCTGCATTGAGCAAAGAACCATCACTCGCTGATCTGTGTCCTGGGTCAGTTTGATTCTTTTTTCATTCATTGAAGTTAATGCTGCAGGATGAAAGTTATATGCCCTTCTTATCTTCTATAGGATTTTGTTTTCATCCTCAGATCAATGTCAATATAGACATGATGAACAAACTTTGCTGAAGGCTGTTCTGACAGGTCAGGTTTGATGTTTCACCAGCTCATTAAGGTTGTAGGAGAAAGGCTATGGGAAATACTGTATTTGACTTTTTCCAGAAATCTCCATCAATGAATGACTTGTTTCTGAATTATCAATGACCACCAACTAAAATATGTATCTTTACGAATGGCACTATCAATCAGAGAGTGTGTGGGATCTTAATTGCTGTGGGTGATTTTTCCAAAAGGAATTGCTGTCCAGTTGGAAGTCTAATTGGTTTGCTCAATATAACACCAAATTAATCTCTTTTAGACCCTCTCAGAGATGGATCTATCCTAATTGTTTTCAATGGATTGCAGATAAGGAGCAAAACTGGGCAGAACATTTATTTGTACACCTATTATGCTTCCCCCCACACGACACCCTTAAGGGCCTGTCCCACCAGCATGTAACTCTATGCGATGAACGCGATCAAACTGGAAGTGGGGGCCGCGCAGAGGTCGGGTGATCACCTGTACAGGGCCGTTCCCACCAGCATGAGCCTGCATGCGGCAAGCGCAACCAAACCGGCAGTCGGGGCCGCGCGGAGGTTGGGTGAGTGGCGCAACGCGGCGCAAAGTGAGGCGAACTTGGAGCGAAGTCTAAGGTAAGTTCGCCAGGACAGAGGGGGGCACACAGAGCGGGGCACCAGACACACACACACACAGGGCCGCGGAGCCACACACATAGAGGGTCATGGAGGCACTTACAAATAGGTTCACGGAGGCACGATGTCGGGGCGGTGTGTAAATGTCGAGGCGACTGCCAGCCGACAAGCCGTTGCCGCGCGGAATTTTCAGATATTGTCAGTTTTTCGGAGCCCCGTGCGGTGTCGGGACGAACTCGGGACGAACTCCGCACAATTCCGCACGGCTCCGGCGATCGAAGTGGGACCAGCCCCGCGATGCCGGACGGCTCAAGTGACCACGTTAGGTCGCGCTAATCGCATAGAGTTGCATGCTGGTGGGACAGGGCCTTTACCACATCCCACAGCACCATGACTCATATAAATCCCATAATTATACCTGTGTGGATTTCCACTTCTGCCCTGGTCTCTCTTATATCCCTATATCCTATCTCCTTCCCTCTTAACTCCTTTCAACTCTTGATCCTCTACCATCTCCATTCCCCCATCCACCTGGTTTCCCTCCAACCATCCAAATGCTGGACATTGAACTTCTCCAGAGAAGGGCCACTTCTCTGACCACCACCTGCTATCCCTTTGAAGCCTGCTCTGAGATTGTCCTTACGCTCCTGGTAAACGGCAACTGACTGAAGCTCGCAGTTGGGAATAGACACATTAATCCTTAACCCCACACACCTAAATGCTGTTGTCCAATGTCAGATGATCACAGCCCTCCTTAGCTATAAGGGCTACCTTGAACTTGATGGTTATATGTCATTAGTTGAACTGAACAAAGACCATTCTATCCATTTGGTGCTCTCAGTAATGTAAGAATCAACAGTAGAATATAAAAGTGATCAATAATATATATCAACAGTGATTATGATGGGGTGCATGGTAGATGCCATGTTTTGGTAGACTAAGTGAGAATACAAAAGTGTGTGGAATAGAAGACATTCCCTGTAAACTTGACTAACCTATAATCCAAGTTTAAAAAAAGCTTCAGCTGGCATAAATGATATATATCAAGAATCACGGGAAATGTCACAAAGTGCAAGAGACATTTAGCATATGTCTGAATATTTGGATGTCTTTTTTTTTAAAGATAGCAATATTATACAGGCTCTGGACAACAATAAATAAGAATGAAATGCAACTGGAAAAGGCATGTACTTATTAGAGGACGGATCTAGTCTAAACTAACGTGACTGGCAAACCTGTTGGCATCATCGGGTGGATCAGACGTCCCAACTAATGAGATTATTGCAAAGCTAAAAGCACACCTCAACCATGCACTATGTAGGATATTTCAGATTTGCAAGATTGGCACATAACCAGATGGCAAAGGAGGCATTTGGGTCCAAGGAAGATGGTATACTTTTGGATTATTCTTCGATGGGGAATTGAGGGTACATTAGTGTGCAGCTGTGACAGAAGAATACAAGCCAATCTCTTTATCACTTAAGATCTTACTAATGAAAAAAAAGCAAGAATTACAGTTTCAATGGAAACGGCATGGGAAAAGGTGAGGGAGCTTCAGTCAGGTCAAGTTGAAGACGCGAGTTTATTTAGCAAAACAACAAGTACAGTAACAACTGCATTTCTTGATGAGCATCTGGTCATGTTGGTGGTTAGTGCGAAAACTGTGGGTCATGTGACTACAGAAGGTGGAGGCCATGTTGCTGATATTGGGAAAACCCCGCAGCTTCCATTTAATTTAGTCACATTTAATTTAGCAGAATTGAAGCAGAATGAAAGCAGACAGAGCACCAACATATGGACAATTTCTGACCTTATGTTTGATTACTCCCATTCTAGTGGGACAGCAAGTTACCAGGCCGACTTGGGCTCCCAGATGAAGTAAAATAGAATACCAAGTGAAGCGTGGGACAGTCCAATCAAACCAATCCAAGATCATGACAAAGCCAAACAAGCAAATAATGTGCCGAGAGGACACACTCACTCTGGGAGTTGGAAAAAGTGAGGGAACTCATCAGTATCACTAGGAACCACAGACGTCAGCGCCATCTTGCAGATGGTGAATTCCTGGTGCAAAGTTGTATGTCAGCAAGTGAAACATGCATTTCCGAAAAAGCAATTAGTTAATGGCCTTGGAAGGAATAAAAGCTCTCAGTTCTTAATAGGCTCAGATATTCATCAACATGCCACCATTTGAGGTACAATATTTCACAAGGGCAAGTGGCTGAGTTTCAAGCATTGCAGGAGCCACCACCAGCTGAATCATGAGAAATACAAATGGCTCACACGAGAGATTCCACAAATGTTGTTTGTAAAGGAGCAAGTCAATGCATCATAACAAGTCTCAGCAGTTGATAAATTAATGGAAGGTACACAAAAATGCTGAAGAAACTCAGCGGGTGCAGCAGCATCTATGGAGCGAAGGAAATAGGCAACGTTTTGGGCCAAAACCCTTCTTCAGACTGATAGGGGGTGGGGGGAGGCGGGGAGAAGAAAGGGAAAAAGGAGGAGGAAGCCGAGGGCTGAAGGAGAGGAAAGGAACGGGAGGAGGCAGCAAGGGTTAGCAGAAGGGTTGTGAGAAATCAATGTTCATGCCACCAGGATGCAGGCTCCCCAAGCAGAATATGAGGTGCTGTTCCTTCAATTTTCCGGTGTTGCTCTGGTCATGGAGGAGGCCCACGACAGAGAGGTCGGATATGGAATGGGAGGGGGGAGTTGAAGTGCTGAGCCACCGGGAGGTCAGGTTGGTTAATGCGGACCTAGCAGGGGTGTTTGGTGAAACGATCGCCAAGCCTACACTTGGTCTCACCGATATAGATCAGCTGACATCTAGAGCAGCGGATGCAATAGATGAGGTTGGAGGAGGTGCAGGTGAACCTCTGTCGCACCTGGAACAACTGCTTGGGTCCTTGAATGGAGTCGAGGGGGGAGGTAAAGCGACAAATGTAGCATCTCTTGCGGTTGCAAGGGAAAGTGCCCGGGGAAGGGGTGTAGCAGGAGCTAAGGGAAGAATTGACAAGGGAGTTACGGAGGGATCGGTCTTTGCGGAAGGCAGACGGGTGGAGATGGGAAAATGTGGCGAGTGGTGGGGTCACGTTGGAGGTGGCAAAACGGACAGAGGACTATGTGTTTATGTGCCGGCTAGTGGGGTGAAAGGTGAGGACCAGGGGGACTCTGCCCTTGTTGTGAGTGGGGGGATGGGGAGAGAGAGCAATGTTACGGGGTATGGAGGAGACCCTGGTGCAATCCTCATCTATAGTAGTGGAGGGGAACCCCCGTTCCCTGAAGAATGAGTACATTTGCAATGCCCTGGTGTGGAACACCTCATCCTGGGAGCGTATGTGGCGTAGATGGAGCAATTGGGAACACGGGATGGAGTCCTTACAGGAAGCAGGGTGGGAGGAACAGTAGTAAAGATAGCCATGGGTCAGTGGGTTTAACATAAATAGAAACAAGAGTATGCCAATCACTTCCTTGTACCCGCTCTTGAATTCAATAATCTTTGATCTTTTATCTCAACAAATTTTCTTGCATGAAGCACATATTCTTTGATTCCCTCGGTCACAAATTTTATTCACCAGTATTCTGAATATACTTCCTAACAAAAACTAACACAGTAGTTTCAAAAGGATTATTCAATTTAATTTGTTGTCTTTCTAATGGGCCTGTCCCACTTAGGCAACTTTTTAGGCAACTGCAGGAGACTATGCAATCACCTCATGGTTGCCACATGTTCGCAGGTGGTAGCCGGGGAATCGCCTTTATGGTCATGAGGAGTTCCCTCATTCTGGGAACTAGTCGCGGCCTCATTATGTTCGCCGTGAATTTTACAACGTGGAAAAATTTGCGGCGACTAGAATGAAGCCACCATGGAGAGTAACGAGAATTCTCGAGCCATAGGTGGGTCGCCAGGAGGTCCTAGTGGGTTACCAGGAGGTCGAAGGTTCTAGGAGGTTCTCGTAGGTTGTAGCAGGTGCTGACTGGTGAATGTCAGTGGCTCATTGGGGAAAAATAAGGTAAGCAGTAGTTTTCAGAGTCAAGGATAATCAACCGGTAATTTTAAATCTCCGCCGAGCTTCACAGCCGTGTATTTCTGGCTTCTTAAAAGTTGTTTCCACTGCTTTGCCCCCCTTCTCCCTCCCCTTTCACCCCTCCCATCCTCTCTTTTAAAGGATTTACTGTACACTATGCTTTAGCCATCTTATTACAGTGCCAACCTTCCTGTTCATCACGGCTTTGCATCGTGTGAATGTTTTAGACAGGGCAAGCTGGGGGAGCTCTATCTAAAAAAAATCACACGGGCTGGTAAAGGAAGCGATGTGTTTGTGTGTGTTCCACTCTGACAGTCGCCGTTCCAGTTCCCGGTTTTTCAGGCAACTGCCGGCAACTTGACAGTCGCCGGAAGTCCGCAGAAAAATCGCCTAAGTGGGACAGGCCCATAACATTTTCCAATTCTATTGAAAAGTCATCTATCTGAAATGTTAACTAAATTTTTGTTTTCCAGATGATGCTGCATAACCAACTGAGTATTTCCAGCATTTTCTGCTTTTTTGTAGCAGAATGTCTTGGAGAACCTTCTATGCATGATGAAGTTAGCTAACTGCAAATAAGTCATCAACAACACTATAGACATAACAACTGCTGTTTGATTGGGTATCCTGATACCTAATATCAGGGTATTATGTTTATTACATCTGAAAATAATATGGCTGCACAATCAGCATTGGAAACACACCCTATCCCAGGGTGTCTCTATCCCTGGGATTCCTACCTCAGGTATGAGTAAGTTAACCTATAATGAGTGTTTGTTGCCATTTGGCCTCTACTCACTGGAGTTTAGATGAGGGGGCACCTCATTGAAACATATAGAATAGTGAAAGGCTTGGATAGAGTGGGGATGTGGAGAGGGTGTTTCCACTAGTGGGAGAGTCTAGAAGTCATAGACTCGGGATGAAAGGATTTTCTTTAAAGGAAGGAAATGAGGAGAAATATCTTTAGTCATAGAATGGTGTATCTTTGCCACGGAAGGCTGTGGAGGCCACATCAGTGGATATTTTTGGGGCACAGATAGATAAATTCTTAATTAGTACAGGTGTCAGAGGTTTTGGGGAGAAGGCAGGAATATGGGGTTATGAGAGATTGATCAGCCATGATTGAATGGCGGAGTAGACTTGATGGGCCAAATGACCCAATTCTACTCCTATTCCTTATGACCTTATGACCCAGTGAAGAGAGTTGAGAGTTGATCCATGGCTGTCTATTTTGCGGATGTTATCAGTTTCACTAACATAAAGAACAGGAACAGGCAGCAATTGAAGATGCCTATTGTAGATATGGTGGCAAGTTGCGACACAGACCCGATGCTTGAGAGTGAGCATGAAGCAACTGTGGAGGTGACACAAGCCAGGAAGAATGTTGAAACAGTGTAATTGAAACTGGAAAGTGAACAGTACGGGTGTAAGCCAAAGGCAAATAGACAAAGTCACATATCTTATAGTGACTTGGAAAATGTCAAGAGTGCCATGGATTCCCAATGTGGACAGGAAGATGGAAACCTAATAGAAAGTGACACAGCCAAAATAAAGGCTACAACAAAAACATTAATAGCACTGGGAAAC
Organism: Raja brachyura; assembly: GCA_963514005.1. The sequence continues at coordinate 103,838,031 of OY740781.1, read as the reverse complement.
AGAGCAGAGAAATCATTGGTCATGGATCAAACTAGTCGAAACCTAACATGGACTGTGTGGTGGAAGCAGTACCATGGGTTCTCGACCGGACAGCAGTGAACACCTTGGAACCAGAGCCAAGCAGATGTCAGTGGTAGCATGGATCAATCAAAATAAGATCAGCGAGATATGAAGGGAACACTAATTGGACCATGGACTGTGATTCATTAAGATTATTTGCAACGCACAACTGATCAGTACAGCTCAGGAAACTACAGGCTAAGAACACTTAGCATGAAGGAGTGTAAAGCAAAGCATAGGCTTGGTAATATTATTCATAGTTATGTCCGTGGGAGACCTGCCTCCAAGTCACAAGCTGTCACCGTGCTATTGCTCAAGCATGGAAAAATAGACTTTGAAGTGTTGCAAAGGAAATGAGTAAAGTATCCAGAAACAAAGAAGGGACAAGGTTTTGCCTGGTATAGTTTCAAAGGCGACACAATGGGGAATATTGTTACAATAATGGGAGAGACAAAATGAATGAATATGAGTTAATATTGGAGAACAGACAGCACAGGAGTAAAGCCTGAGAGGCATCTGAAGTGCAGTGGGTGCATTGGATGTGCAAGGATCCCGAGAAAAATTTAAAGATATCTATCATGTTACTGAGGTGGATCAGATTTAATACACTGCGTGTTGCACAGTAAAGTGGAAATGGAAGACAGCAAGAAAGTTTCCACAGAACAGGAACCTGGAATATGTCATGAGAATATTATTATGCATATAAATTTTGAATTTGTAACCAAAGTTAACACATTAATATTTTGAATGTAATAGAAATTAAAGTTTAAAATAAAATGGTGTTGATTTATCATGTCACCAGTGTCTGTACAGTTTTGTTCACTTCTTTTCAGAAGGGAAAAGTGTCTGTTACCTGCTGAGATAAATAATAACTTTACTTTTGTAGGTTGTTACTGCTTAAGAGACTGTGCCATGTGATTATATTGTGATTTAGTATTTCATCCATGTTTGCAGTTTAGGTTAAGATCGACTACTGCATTAATTTTATTGTTTATTCATTCTCACCATCTGGGTGCTGGTGGCAAGGATGGCAACATGCTCATAACTCATTGTCCTGGAGGTAGTGATGAATCATCTTATTGAACCACTGGAGTCCTTCTGCTGAAGGTACTTCAGTGTTGATGTTCCATTGGTAATTACAGCAATGATCAAAGAACAGCAGTGAAGGTAGGTCATGCTTGGTGACTTAATTGATTGAAAGATACAGCATGGAAACTGGCCTTTTGGCTCATTGAGTCCACGCCGACTACCAATCATCCTTTCACACTAGTTCTATGTTAGCCCACTTTTACATACACTCCCTACACACATTGGGAGCAATTTACAGAGGCCAAATCAGCATGTCTTCAGGGCGTGGTAGAACACTGGAGTACCCAAAGGATACCCTTGCACCGGAGAATGTGCAAACAGTGAGAACGTGCAAATTCCACACAGACGGCACCCGAGGTCAGGATCAAACCTGGGTATCTGACATTGTGAGGCAGCAGCTCTACCAGTTGTGCTACCATGTGCCCTACTTGGTGGGAAACCTGCTGGTGGTGGTGCTCCCCTGCATTTGCCACCCTAGTCCTTCTTTTGATAAAGATCCTGGGTTTGAAAGGTGCTGTTGGACTAGCCTTGGTGAATAATTGCAGTGAATTTTGTGGATGGTGAATGCTGCAGATATACTGAGTTGATAATGGAGAGGATTAATATTGAAGGTGGTAGTCGGGGTTTAACCACATACATGACTGAGCCTTATAGATGGTCATACGTCTTTAGAGTGTCAGGAGGTGAGGCACACTCCACGGTATCCAGCTTTGAACTGTTCTTGCAACCATTGTATTATGTGACAGGTACAGTTGAGTTTTTTTGTCATTGCTGACCATGAGGAGGAGATTTGGAAATGGTAATGCCATTGAATGACAAGGGTAGTCTTGGCTACAATCATTACCTGGCTTATTTGTGGCACAAATATTACTTGCTACCTGTCATTTTTACAGGGGGCTGCCGTTACAACTGTAAATAAATAGTAATTGTCTTACTTTAGTCTCTAGCTAATTGTGAGTTTATGGAAGAGGGAATTGTTTAATAAAGAAGAATCCTGAATACAAGCCTAATGAAAGATACCATTCAACCAATTTTACGTCCATATTTTTTAAAATGATTTAAAACAAAAGTTCATTGGAGAATGAAGGAGCTGCCCTAGTCACATTTTGAAAGTATGTCGGAAGATTTTAAAGTTATGAAATTCAATGCAGTGAGATCAGGACCAGTTTGAATTTTAAAAGTAATTGTCCGAGGAGAGTGATTCTTTAAACTGAGATGCTTAGTTGATAGCTTAATGATGTAGTTAAATTAACATATTTATAAGAGAAGAAAATCATTTACCCAAATGCCAAATCACGGGGAATAACTTGTGTTGTCGTAAATGGTAAATCTAGAATTCCCAGTTTTCAAATGCTTATAGCATGAAGTTCTTGGCATGATTATCTGTTGTTTGGCAGTATTCTGCAAACTGCAGCAATTAAGTGTGTAATCATATTATTAATGTGATTACAGCATTTTCCATTGATTTCTCTCTCAAAGGGAATGCCGCATTTTTCTGCATGCTATTTTGTATTTGTGTGCAAATCTAAACTGGAATGGTTCAGCATGCAAGCCTCTCATGGAAATTTAATCAATCAGGACTGGAGTCACGAGTGTTAGTGTGGCGTGCATGTCAGGAAAACTCCAGCTTCCTGCAGATGTAGCATTGATTAAAGTAAAGGCACACCTGAAAGAGGAAGGCAATGCACAGAAAGGGAATAAGTGAGTAGAATAAGTGAGTCCAAAAAAAAAATCAGCAAAAAGACCAGCAGAATGATTGAAATTGCTATAGTGGCGAAAGAAAAACAAAAGCTAATTTAGTAACATTAAATGGAGATGTGGATGCAGAGGAGAAGGAGATGAGCTTAAAAGAGGGACAAGATGGTAGCTGGAATCACGGGGGGTAAACGTAGTTGTAGCTCCATCATGTGCATTAGGCAGATACTGCTGAAGCTATATCATGGGGCGGTGGAATAAGGAAGGCACAACCTGATTACAACCCTCCTCAAGTCTGGTGATGGCCAGCGATGGGTAGAGATGTAGAGAAATGTTGTCAGCAGTGCATCATATGTGTTCAGAATAACCAGGGCAGTGACGTAAAATTTTGGCTACTGAACCTGCCAAGACAACTGACTTCATGGTGCCTCTGCCAAAGAGTTGGGGGAGAAACTACTACTTTGTGATCACTGAAGACTGGGGGATAGCAAATGATGTGCCTCTATTTAAGAAGGGTTGCAGGGAAAATCCAGGGAACTATAGGCCAGTGAGCTTAACATCTGTAGTTGGAAAGTTGGGTATTTTGAGGGATAAGTTATACAGGCATTTGGATGGGCAAGGGCTGATTAGGGAAAGTCAGTATGGTTTTGTTTGTGGGCGGTCTTGTCTCACAAATCTGATTGAGTATTTTGAAGACATGACCAAAAAGATCGATAAGGGCACAGCTTTAGATGTTGTACGTATACATGGAATTCAGTAAGGCGTTCAACAAGGTTCCACATGGTAGGCTGCTCTGGAAGTTTCGATCGCATGGGATCCAAGGAGAGAAAGCTGAATGGATAGAAAATTGGCTTCATGGAAGGAAGCAGAGGGTGATAGTGGAAGGTTGCTTCTCGGACTGGAGGCCTGTGACTAATGGTGTGCCTCAGGGCTCGGTGCTGTGCCCATTACTGTTTGTCATCTACTGTTTGTCATGAATGATTTAGATGAGAACATACATGGCAAGATTACAAAAGTTTGACGATGATACAAATGTGGGTGGTTTGCAGATCGTGAAGACGGTTGCGAAAAATTGCAGCAGGATCTTGATCAATTGGCCAAGTGGTCTGAGGAATGGCTGTTGGAATTTAATGCAGGTGAATTCAATGTGAGGTGTTACATTTTGGGACGTCTAGCATGGGCAGGACCTACACAGTGAATGGTATGGCTCTGGGGAATGTTGTAGGGCAGAGTGATCGAGGAGAACAGGTGGATGGTTCAAAGTCGCAGGTAGATAAGGTGATCAAAAAAGCCTTTGGTATATTGGCCTTCATCAGTCAGAGTAATGAGCATACCTAGAAATTGGGCGGTCATGTTGCAGTTGTATAAGACGTTGGTGAGACCACATTTAGAGTGTTGTGTTAAGTTCTGGGCATTGTTATAGGAAACATTGTCAAGCTGGAAAGGGTACAGAGAAGATTTACGAGGATGTTGCCAGGATTAGCGGATCTGAGCTATGGGGAGAGGTTGAGTAGGCTGGGACTCTATTCCCTAGAGCGCAGGAGGATGAGAGTTGATCTTAATATTGATCTCAATATTGAATTCTAAACACGTTTGATAAATTACTCTCTCTTACTAGAATGACCATGTCCTAGAAATGACAATTTTTGTTATATATTTTTAACTCGGATTTACATTTCGTTTTTCTCATTTTGTTTGTATAATCTGGCCTTCTGGGCATATTCCACCACCTTCCTATGAGCAACACATTACAAGAAGCTGCGTCAGCCACGTCCGGTTGCCCACTCTCACTCGATCAGAGATGTTCTCTTTATTCCACGCATCCCCTACCTTGGCCCCTGCTCCCCATCCCTGATTTTTCTGCTGCCTAGACTAACTTGTTTTCTCTTTCTCACAGTTCTGATGAAGAGTCCTGGATCACAAATGTTAATTGTTTCTCTTCCTGAGTGTTTACAACATTTTCTGTTTCTGTTTCAAATTTCCTGCATCTGCATTTTCTTTTAATTTTCATTTATTGCCTGACGTAATGTCTGGGAGAAAAAGATTGAGAGTTGCATAGTCTCAATGAGAACATAAATGCAAGTAGTGTTTCTCAGTTGAGATATATAATATCTTCATTCACATTATTAATAGTAAAGAAAACTTCAGGTTGCAGAAGATATGAGCTTGAAAACTTTTCTGTGAGTAAAACCACTCACTGAGGCAGCAGCAACACACAAGGAGCCCAGGGAGGTTTATCCAAACTGCAGGGGAGCAATTGCTTCATGTGCACGATGTGTGATGTATTGTTCATGCAAGTCGCATGAATCCCAAGCCTTCTGTATGATTATGTGCTGAAATAACACAGCAGCTAAAAAGTCAAATGAGAAACCTGTTGGGACACTGAATATTCAATGATTGCTTTACAGTGTGAAGCTATAATAAGAGAACCGTATACTAAAGTGGATAAAGTCTGCATTGTAATTGCCTCGCCCATCTCAACTCAACAAGGCTGCCAACCACATTCGCCTCCTACTGTAATGAGAAACTAACAGTGGTGATGACAACCACACAGAACCTTGAATGGCCAGAGTCTCTTTATGAGGACAACATAGGCTTTCCCGGGTCATGTGGGACACGTGACCAGAGAGTCTGACATGGGCCCATGCATGGGAAGCATGGGAAAACAAGCTATGAGGCGCGTTTATCAGAGGTCATCTGGAAGACGTGACCAGGGGAATGAGTGCAGCGAGATTGGTTATAGGGAGTGTGAAAAAGCCCGCTGGGGCTAAGCAGCAATCCTGGAGAGACAGAAGGGTTGGAGAGAATGGTGGAGCAGCCAGGTGCTGTGCAAGGCCCCAGCAGAGTGACCCTGTCATGGAGGGGTTCGAGATTGAGCTCAAACAGAAGTTGAACCTGGGACCAAGGCCCTCAGAACCGTGTCTCCAGTTCAGGCCTTCGTAGGAGCTAAAGAATGTGCAAAGCTTTGTGCCTGTCGTAACTATTTAATGATTATTTGCTGCATCGCTAATGTATTAGCAGGGGTTGAGCATTGATTTGATTGTACCGCTGTTGTTTTTTAAATAAATATACATTATTTTCCTTCCAATTATGTTCTGGCTGCGTTGCATGTTCTGCATTGATCTGAATCCTTGGTCCCTACTTACATCTTATTACATTTGCCCTATATATTTTCTCCTTGAAGAGGTGTAGGTATTTCTGGATAGACCAGAATTTAATGTTATTTCTCACTGCCCCAGATCTCAACTGATTGTCCCTGAACTGAGTGGCATTTGGGAAGCACTTACAATCCAACCACATTAAACTCCAGTAGATTCATGGTTGCCATTACACACTTATATTCACATTCATTCAATAACCTAGATTTAAATTTCCGAGCTGCACTCGTTCCCCTGGTCACGAACTCCAGAGCGCTGGAGTAAGTCAGTGGGTCAGCCAGCATCTCTAGTGAAAAAGGATGGGTGAAGTTTCTGGTCGAAATCATTCTTCAGACTGAAGAACCCTTCTTGAATCAGAAGAAGGGTTCCGACCCAGAACTTCACCCATCCTACCGTAACCGACTATGTGCCAAATAATGTTTAAGAAAGAACTACAGATGCTGCTAAAGTCGAAGGTAGACAAAAATGCTGGAGAAACTCAGCGGGTGAGGCAGCATCTATGGAGTGAAGCAATAGATGAAGTTTCGGATCGAGACCCTTCTGCCAAATAATGGTATGAGAGAAGATATTAGCTTCTTGAATATTTCTGTTCCATCTGCTTCTCTTAGCTCTATCAAAACTGGATTCAGCCCCATGAATACTGTCAGGAATTGTCTTGTGGTTCTTTAATGCTGAGAGGACTGGAGTCTTGAATAAAAAATACGCTGCAGTATTCTTTCACTCTAAGAAGCCTTCCACATCTCCAGGTGTTAGAGCAGGAGCACTTGCTGAAACATCATCGCTGTGGGAGCCAGTAATGAATGTACTGTATCTTAATCTTGTTTTGATATGCGGATAGAAGTATAACATTCAAAATGTTTTTCCACTTTGCCTTTTTACTGCTCTTCCAGCAACTTCCAGGACTTGTGTTTCATATGCAATGGAGAAATTCTGCAACATTGAACTTCTGCAAAATCTGATTTGTTTGTAAAGGGCAATGCACAAATATCAAAAAGTCTAATTTCAAAACACTGTCCTGTCTGGTCTGTGAATGGAATTAATCTCTATTTGATCTGAAAGCAATTTTCAATTCAACTAGGTTTGGATTTATTTCCCAATCTGCATCTCTATCTGCACAACAGATAGTCCTCCGCCAGTTTCGCCACCTCCAACGTGACCCCTCCACTCGCCACATCTTCCCATCTCCCCCCCTATCTGCCTTCCGCAAAGACCGCTCCCTCCGCAACTCCCTCGTCAATTCTTCCCTTCCCTCCTGCTCCACTCCTTCCCCGGGCACTTTCCCTTGCAACCGCAAGAGATGCTACACTTGTTCCTTCACCTCCCCCATCCACTCCTTTCAGGGACCCAAGCAGTCATTCCAAGTCCGACAGAGGTTCACCTGCACCTCCTCCAACCTCGTCTACTGCATCCGTTGCTCCAGATGCCAGCTAATCTACATCGGTGAGACCAAGCGGAGGCTAGGCGATCGTTTCGCCGAACACCTCCGCTCGGTCCGCAATAGCCAACCCGACCTCCCGGTGGCTCAGCACTTCAACTCCCCCTCCCACTCCGTATCCGACCTCTCGGTCCTGGGCCTCCTCCATGGCCAGAGTGAACAACACCGCAAGTTTGAGGAACAACATCTCATATTCCGCTTGGGGAGTCTGCATCCTCTGGGCTTAAACATTGAATTTTCTCAATTCTGTTAACCCAGACTGCTCCTTTCCCCCCACCCCCCCACCTCTCCCTCAGCCCTCGGGCCCTGACATTCCTTCTCCATCTCCCCCCCCCCCCCCCCAAGTCGCACTAGCTTCTCATTTTCACACCAGAAACAGCTTACAATGGCCTGCTTTCCTTATCACCAATACTTTTTTGCATATCTTTCACTCATTGTTCTTGCTTTATCTCTCCATATCACTGTTTATATCTCTCGTTTCCCTGATCCCTGACCAGTCTGAAGAAGGGTCTCGACCCGAAACGTCGCCTATCTCCTTCACTCCTTAGATGCTGCTGCACCCGCTGAGTTTCTCCAGCTTTTTGTGTAACCTTGGATTTATTTCTCCTTTGAGCTAAAGGAGTTTACTATGCATTTTGGACATGGCAGCTTGCTCTTTCAAATTATTGCAAATAACAGAATGGAAATTTTAAGGAATTAATTCATGCTTCTCGCACAAAGCTTCTCATAATGCAACAGAGATCTCAGAAAGCACCCTGGCGAATTACTGATGTGCACCACCCACAGGCAATGATTCTGTGAGGGGCGTGCAAGTTTGTAAGATTACTTTTCCTGAATAATAAAAAATAAAGCACTGTCATTACTATTTTGCACTCATTTTGAGCTGATTTAAGTTATGGAACATTTGTTTACTTTTCAAATGGACAACAACCACGCTAAGAACAAATATTAACTGAAGCTAAAAAATGTATTATATTGTCTTCGATTGTCTGCACAGAAATATGCCATTCAGCCCATCAAGGACTTGCCAGTGTTTATGCACTAATTAAACCCCCAGCTTAGCTCATTCAACTCAATCAGTTTATCCCTTTGTGTAGGAAAGGACTGCAGATGCTGGTTTAAACTGAAAATAGACACAAAAAGCTTCAGTCTGAAGATGGGTCTCAACCTGAAACGTCACCCATTCCTTCTCACCAGGGAAGCTGCCTGTCCTGCTGAGTTACTCCAGCTTTTTGTGTCTATCTTCAGTGTATCCCTTTCCTCTTTCTCCCACACATGCTTGTCCAGCCTCCCCTTATATATATATCCACATTTTATACTTCAATCAAAAGAAGACACAAAGTGCTGGAGTAACTCAGTGGGTCAGACAGCATCTGTGAAGAATATGGATAGGTGATAGAAACATAGAAAATAGGTGCAGGAGTAGGCCATTCGGCCCTTCGAGCCTGCACCGCCATTCAATAGGATCATGGCTGATCATCCAACTCAGTATCCTGTACCTGCCCTCTCTCCATACCCCCTGATCCCTTTAGCCACAAGGGCCACATCCAACTTAAATATAGCCGTAGTGATGATTCAGGTCGGGACCCTTCTTTGGTCTTTTGATGTAAAACAGCATAAGCAGTTCTTTGTTTCTACTCATTTACACTTCAAACAGTTTGTGAGATAGTGTGTCCCAAATTCTCGCAATATTCCTTTTGAATTCTCCATTGGATTCCTGGTAATTGGCTTATAATGAGGGCTTCACTTTTACCTATCCCATAAGTGAGAACTTTCTCTTTATATCCATTCCATCAAAACCCTGCATTATTTTAAAGAGCTGTACTGCTTTGCCCTTTAGCACTTTTTCTCAAGAGGCACCCAGTATGTTCATCATCTCCTGACATGGCACACCAGTCTTTCAAGTAGATCTTCCCCACATTTTCTCAAGTGCCTCTTTAATCTTTTCAAAGTGCAAAGAATAACCATATACAGTCACCTCAACATGGTCTAACCAAACCCCATACAGAATTAACATGACAAAGTACATTTCCATTCTATTCAATAGACAATAGGTGCAGGAGTAGGCCATTCAGCCCTTCGAGCCAGCACCGCCATTCAATGTGATCATGGCTGATCATCCCCAATCAGTACCCCGTTCCTGCCTTCTCCCCATATCCCCTGACTCCGCTGTCTTTGAGAGCCCTATCTAGCTCTCTCTTGAATGTATCCAGAGAACCGGCCTCCACCACCCTGAGGCAGAGAATTCCACAGACTCACAACTCTCTGTGAGAAAAATTGTTTCCTCGTCTCTGTTCTAGATGGCTTACCCTTATTCTTAAACTGTGGCTCCTGGTTCTGGACTCCCCCAACATTGGGAACATGTTTCCTGCCTCTAGCGTGTCCAAACCCTTAACAATCTTATACGTTTCAATAAGATCCCCTCTCATCCTTCTAAACTCTAGAGTGTACAAATTGTTATTTTTAGCCTCCCTTGTGCTCTTATGCTTGTTTTCTTTGATGCAACTAAACTGTGGTGAATGCTGTATGTGCACCCAGAGGTCCTCTTGGTTCTACTTTAAGTTTATTCACAGCTTCAGAGTAATAAATTACCTCTCTATTCTTCTTACCAATATGAACTACCTTGAACTTATCAGTGTTGAAAGTTACTTCCATTCCTCCTGTATTTTGTAGCAGACCTCATCCATATTGACTGCCAGCCCAGTTTGGTCTCATCTGCAAAGCATGGAAATGATTTTTCATTCAAAAATGTAACTTGTTCATGTAAACTATGATCAACAATGGTACCAACACCGATCCTTGTGGCTTGCCACTCCTCTCAGCTCTGTACTATTCTTTTATTCTCACTCTTGACTTTCTATCTTCAAGGCAATCTATTCTCTTACTTGTCCTCCATCTCTTCATTATGCGACCTTATATTTTTCTCTATTATAGGCAATCTTCTGAAAGGCCTTTTGAAAGTAAGCAAATGACATCTAGTCATGACCATTAACTATTCTCTTTAAAAAATAATCAGGCAAGCAAGATTTTCACATGTGAAATCGATGCTCCCGATTATCGTGAAACATTTTCCTTCCAGTTATGCTTCTATTCCCTCCTTTAGTAAGAATAGTTTTTTTCCTACCATTGGTAAGCTAATTAGTTCAGAATCCCTTGGACATTTTCAAAGCGTGCATATAATATTAACTCTCTGTTTGTTTTCTAATGCATCTGCTGTATTTTCCCTCTCTAGAGTCTATCTATAGATGGTCGAAAACATCAAATTCCTAGAAATCAATATCACCAACAACTTCTCCCTGGACCACCCACATTGAAGCAACGACCAAGAAGGCCTCTACTTCCTTAGAAGACTCAGGATGTTTGGCATGTCCCCAACAAGTCTCGCCAACTTCGACAGGTGTACCATAGAAAGCATTTTATCAGGATGCATCACAATTTTGTTTGAGAACATTTCCATTCAGGGCCATAAGAAATTGCAGTGAATTGTGGACGCAGCCCAGGCCATCACACAAACCAACATCCCTTCTATTTACTCCATTTATACCTCATGCTGCCTTAGCAAGGCCAGCAGCATAATCAAGGATGAGTCGCACCCTGGCCACTCCCTCTTTTCCCCTCTCCCATCAGGCAAAAGGTATAGAAGTGTGAAAACGCACACCACCAGATTCAGGGACAGTTTCTTCCCAGCTGTTATCAGGCAACTGGATCTGGATCTGGATGTAGTACGCTGAAGAGCTCTAGGTAGAGCATCACTCAGCACTGGAAGTTGGACAATTTTTATACTGGACAATGTTTACATTTTATCAAGCCAATTAACCTACAAACCTGTACATCTTTGGAGTGTGGGAGGAAAATGAAGATCTCGGAGAAAACCTACGCAGATCACGGGGAGAACGTACAAACTCCATACAGACGGCACCCGTTGTCGGGATCGAACCCGGGTCTCTGGCACTGCACTTTGCTGCAAGGCAGCAACTCTACCGCTGTGCCATCATGACTGCCCTGAATCATCCTACCACATCCAGAGAGCAGTGCTGAACTACTATCTACCTCTGATGTCCCTCAGTTTATCCTTGACCTTGACTTTTTCTGGCTTTACTTTGTACTAAACATTATTCCTTTATCCTGTATCTATACACTGTAAATGGATTGATTGTAATCATGTATTGTCTTTCTGCTGACTGGTTAGCACGCAACAAAAAGCTTTTCACTGTACCACGGTACACGAGACAATAAACTAAACTAAAGCCCTGAACTGAACCACTTATTTTAATATGCATAGTTGCAATCAATCCCGACCAGGAGTTATATTCTCCGAGTTTTAATTAGTTTATAAAACATCCTCTTTTACTATTTTAAATGAATTTATCCCTTTACTGAATTTTTCATCCAATATTTTGACCACCTTGTTTATAAATATCTTAGTGATGTAATAATTTAATACTTCTGTCATCTGTTGCTTTCATTACCTATGGTATTTGTCCTGTTTATCCCAGCCTAATCCTTTTATTGTTACTTGTGAAATATTTTGCTATTTCTTTTTATGTTCACTTTATGTTTTCTCTGGAACGTCAGATGTTGAGGGGAGACTTGATCGAAGTATATACAATCTACATAGACAGGGTACAGTCAGAACCTTTTCCCCAAGATGGAAATGTTCCCCATGGAGTGTACAACTATAACGTGAGAGGGGAAGAGTTTACTGGAGATGTGCGGGGTGAGATACAGAGAGAGTGGTGGGGGCCTGGAAAGCATTGCCCGAGGCGGAGGCAGACATTGCCTCTGATAGACACATGGAAGTGCAAGGAATAGAGGGATATTGATCATGTACAGGCAGATGAGATCAGGTTAACTTGGCACAGTTAAACTCTAATGGGCCTGCCCCACTTAGGCAACTCTTTAGGCGACTGCAATGGACTACTTTTAATGGAATTCACCTATGACACCTGGCGACAACCTACAACAGCACCTACGACAACCGACACAGCAAAAATAATTGTCACCGTCGCCAGGAATGTTTCAACATGTTGAAAATTTTGTGGCAATCGCCTGTAGTCGCCAAAACAAATCACCTAAGTGGGACAGGCCCTCCAAACCTGCCACAAATGTTGTGGGCCACAGGGCACATTCCTGTTCTACGTTTTCTGTTCCTCAATAGTTCAAATTTATAACCATATAACACCATATAACAATTACAGCACGGAAACAGGCCATCTCGGCCCTTCAAGTCCGTGCCGAACAACTTTTTTCCCTTAGTCCCACCTGCCTGCACTCATACCATAACCCTCCATACCCTTCTCATCCATATGCCTATCCAATTTATTTTTAAATGATACCAACGAACCTGCCGCCACCACTTCCACTGGAAGCTCATTCCACACCGCTACCACTCTCTGAGTAAAGAAGTTCCCCCTCATGTTACCCCTAAACCTCTGTCCCTTAATTCTAAAGTCATGTCCTCTTGTTTGAATCTTCCCTATTCTCAAAGGGAAAAGCTTGTCCACATTAACTCTGTCTATCCCTCTCATCATTTTAAAGACCTCTATCAAGTCACCCCTTAACCTTCTGCGCTCCAGAGAATAAAGACCTAACTTATTCAACCTATCTCTGTAACTTAGCTGTTGAAACCCAGGCAACATTCTAGTAAATCTCCTCTGTACCCTCTCTATTTTGTTGACATCCTTCCTATAATTGGGCGACCAAAATTGTACACCATACTCCAGATTTGGTCTCACCAACGTCTTGTACAATTTTAACATTACATCCCAGCTTCTATACTCAATGCTCTGATTTATAAAGGCTAGCATACCAAAAGCTTTCTTTACCACCCTATCTATATGAGATTCTACCTTCAAGGAACTATGCACGGTTATTCCCAGATCCCTCTGTTCAACTGTATTCTTCAATTCCCTACCGTTTACCATGTACGTCCTATTTTGATTTGTCCTGCCAAGGTGTAGCACCTCACATTTATCAGCATTAAACTCCATCTGCCATCTTTCAGCCCATTTTTCCAACTGGCCTAAATCACTCTGTAGACTTTGGAAATCCTCATCATTATCCACAACACCTCCTATCTTGGTATCATCTGCATACTTACTAATCCAATTTACCACCCCTTCATCCAGATCATTGATGTACATGACAAACAACAAAGGACCCAACACAGATCCCTGAGGCACCCCACTAGTCACCTGCCTCCAACCCGACAAACAGCCATCCACCATTACCCTCTGGCTTCTCCCATTCAGCCACTGTTGAATCCATCTTGCTATTCCTGCATTTATACCCAACAGTTGAACCTTCTTAACCAACCTTCCATGAGGAACCTTGTCAAAGGCCTTACTGAAGTCCATATAGACAACATCCACTGCTTTACCCTCGTCAATTTCCCTAGTAACCTCTTCAAAAAATTCAAGAAGATTAGTCAAACATGACCTTCCAGGCATAAATCCATGTTGACTGTTCCTAATTAGACCCTCTTTATCCAGATACTTATATATATTATCTCTAAGTATCTTTTCCATTAATTTGCCCACCACTGAAGTCAAACTAACCGGTCTATAATTGCTAGGTTTACTTTTAGAACCCTTTTTAAACAATGGAACAACATGCGCAGTACGCCAATCCTCGGGGACTATTCCAGTTTCTAATGACATTTGAAATATTTCTGTCATAGCCCCGGCTATTTCTACACTAACTTCCCTCAATGTCCTAGGGAATATCCTGTCAGGACCTGGAGACTTATCCACTTTTATATTTTTCAAAAGTGCCAGTACTTCTTTTACTTTGAAACTCATAGAATCCATAGCTACTCTACTAGTTTCCCTTACCTCACATAATTCAATATCCTTCTCCTTGGTGAATACCGAAGAAAAGAAATTGTTCAATATCTCCCCCATCTCTTTTGGCTCTGCAGATAGCTGTCCACTCGGTCTTTCCAATGGACCAATTTTATCCCTTGCTATCCTTTTGCTATTAACATAGCTGTAGAAACCCTTTGGATTTACTTTCCTCTTTGTCCTCTTTATAGTTCCTCTTTGCCTTCCAGTTGTTTTTGTCAACTTGTCCCCTAAACCCTTCATGTCTTCTCTAGTAATATAGTCCTCAATGCGTAATTTAATGCGTACTTCCCTCTTTAATCTCAATTATCCACTTACATGCGTTCATGAAGAGTTTCTCAAGTGTTTAATTTGCTCTTTCATTTCAGCATAACATACATTTTCATGCACTCTGTTAAAATTTTTAAATTCATATTTTATTTCTACATATTTTTTCATAACTGTTGCTCACTTTATCATCCTCAGCTCCTCAACATCAATTTTTCTCCAGAGTATTAAACTGTATTTTGACATACTTTGCACTTCTCCATTATCACCTTGAAACCTAATATATTTCAGACAGTTTCTCATATCCTACCTTACTCTGTACATTGGAATGCAGGTTTTTCCTACAGTATTCATTTGAGTGACTGAAAGGCATTTTATTGTTAGGTTGTTAAGTTAGGATGCTTGTCATTCAATCATACCTAAATTTGCTACACCTGCTCTCCAGATGGAAATGGATTTAAAAGGAATCAATCTCAAGAGAGAATTCTAGCGGAAGGTGAGGGTGGAGTTGAAGAGGGGAGAGAGAGAGAGAGAGAGAGACAGAGAGACAAGAGAGACAAGAGAGACAGGAGAGACAGACAGAAAGAGACAGACAGAGAGGAGGGAGGGAGAGAGAGAGGGCAGGGAGGGACAGAATCTTTGCGAAGACCGCCATTAAGTCCAAAAGAGGCCATCTGCGTTGTCGCCCAAAGCGGAGAAAGGGCAGAACGGGCAGTGGGAGAGGTGGCCGGGCGGCAGGCGGCAAAGCCAAGGGGGGGCGGAGGGCTGAGCATTGAGGGGAGCCGCGAGTTGAATTAGATTAGTGTTAAGAAAGGAAGGGTTCTAGAGACCCATGGCTTCAGGGAATAGTGGGGCGAAGGATGGTGGGTGGCAGACAGTAGGCAAGGAAAAGGGGGGCTCTAAGAGAGAGGCATCGAGCGAAAGACCTGAAATGTTAGCAGACGAAGGAAATAAAGTTAGGAGAACTAGAATTACTGAAGGATTTGTCGTGCTGTTTAAAGTTAAAGGAACCAATCAAGGAGATGCAGGATTTAGAGCAGTGAATCCATTAAAAATTACCACCGCTTTGGAGAGCCAGATAGGCAGGGATTTTCAGGCCAAGATTCTGTATAATGGGATGATAAGAGTTTGTTGCAAAGACAGAAAACAGTTTAATGATGCTAGGGGTGTGGGGAAATTGGTGGTCAAGATGGAGAGTTTGCTCCCTAGAGGAAGACAGCAGGGAATAAAGGGAGTGGTGTATGGGATGTATAGTGGCTTGTCTGAGAAGGAGATCTTAGAAAACGTTAAGGGGGCTCAGGTAACTGATGTTGTGAGATTTAAGAGTAGGAATAGAGTCGGGGACCCGCCGGTCCTGCTTACGTTCAAAGATGAAGTACTGCCACAGAGAGTGTTTCTTGGGAGTATGGCGTATCAAGTGAGGGAATACATTAAACCACCATTGCGCTGCTATAATTGTCAGAGATTTGGACATGTTGCTGAAAGTGTTCAAAGTGTGGTGGAGATCATGTAATACAAAATTGCAAGGCAGAGGAACCTAAGTGCTCTAACTGTGGTGGGGGTCACGCAGCAGGGTTTCATGGTTGTGTGCGCTTTGTTCAGGCGAAGCGAGTGCAGGAAGTGAAGGATCAGAACAAGGTGTCATATGCAGAGGCAGCTCAAAGGGTGGCTAGAGAACACGGAGAAGTGAGCGCTGGGACTAGAGTGGTGCTAGGAAGTCAGAACATTGTGCCAAACTTGCCGTTGGCTTTTCCATCTGACATGTTGATTTTTAATAAGGAGTCATTTCTGTCTTTTGTTTCTGATGTGCTGGTAGGAGCTAAGCAAGCAGCTAACCGGTCAGATATCCTCAGGATAATGGTGGGGGCAGCTGATAGGTTCCTCAGTGTAAAGCAGTCTCCAGAAGAGTTGCATCAATACATGACGGAGAGTCAGTGTATGGAGCGGGCACAGTTGTCGAGAGCTAGCAGTATGGAGTATATCAGCAACGTGGAATGTGATGATCCTCATTAACATCATAATGTTTTATATACTTCAATGGAACGCCCGGAGTCTGATTGGAAATGGACAAGAGTTAAAGAGATTTGTTGATGAATTTAAAAAAGCACCAGAATTAATTTGTATCCAAGAGACATGGTTAAAGCCCTGTCTAGATTTTGTAATCCCAGGTTATGAAGGTGTGCGATTAGATAGGTCTGATAGATCAGGTGGAGGTTGTGCAACTTTTGTTAAGACTGGGTTGCAGTATAGGAAAGTTGACGTTAATTCTAATCTTGAAGTTTTGGCTGTGGAGGTTTGGAGCAGTCAGAATTCTATTACTGTGATAAATTATTATAACCCCTGTCAACCCTTGGTATTGTCAGATTTTGATGAGATAATGGAGAAGGTAAGGTGTCCTGTTATATGGATTGGAGATTTTAATGCACATAATCCTTTATGGGGTAGTGATCACAGGGATAAAAATGGTGGTATTGTTGAAGAATTTTTGGATAAGTATGAGTTGGTATTATGGAATGATGGAAGGCTGTCTAGGTATAATATTATGAGAAACACCTGCAGCCACATAGATTTATCAATTGCTTCTTCAAACTTGGCAAGAATTGCTGAATGGAATGTAATGGATAGATATACATTGGGTAGTGATCACTATCCAATTTTATGTAGATTTGGTAGGGATTTGAGGAGAGAAGTGGTAAAGAAAGTCCCTAGATATAACTTTTCTCAGGCCAAATGAGATAAATTCCAAGAGAAGGCTCAAAGTTTAGTTGGAGAGATTAATAGCGATGGTTCAATAGATAGTTGGAATACTTCCATTAGTCTCATGATTCATGAGGCAGCTTGTTGTACTATTCCTGTGAAGCAGGAACCTAGGTCCCGTATGTCTGTCCCTTGGTGGAATAAAGAATGTGATGAAGCTGTAAGGAATAGGGATATAGCCTATCGGAAATTAAGAAAGTATCCAATTTTGGTCAATGCAATGGAGTACAAGCGGTTAAGGGCATTAGCAAGACGAGATGTAAAGGATGCAAAGAGGAATAGTTGGAGGACGTTTTGTGGTACGCTAGGCCCTGAAACTCCAGTAAGGCATTTGTGGTCAGCTGTGCGTAGAATGTCAGGAGTATGTAAAATAAGTTTGTTGCCAGTGTTGCAGAAAGGTGAGGTGGTAGCAGTCTCCAATAAGGAAAAAGCAGACATGTGTGTTGACAGTTTTCAAGCAGTGCATAGATCAGAGAACATGGGAGTGGAGAGGTGTAGAAAGAGAACCGAGCTGATGGCAGTTAATCAGTGGAAGCTGGAGAGGAGTTTAGTAAATGATAATACCTTTAATCTGTTTTTTACTATAAAAGAGTTGAAGGATGCAATTATGTCCGGGGCAAATACCACCCCGGGGAGTGATAGGTTGTCGTATGAGTTATTTAAACATCTGGATGATATTGTACTTGATGAAATCTTAGCTTTGTTTAATACTGTGTGGGCAGAGGGCTATTTACCAAAAGAATGGAAACATGCAGTCGTGGTCCCTATTTTAAAACCGGGCAAAGAGGCATCTGACCCTAGTTCATATCGCCCTATAGCACTCACAGCAGTGCTCTGTAAAATTATGGAGAGAATGGTAGCCAACAGATTAGTTTATTTTTTAGAAACCAGAGGACTATTTGTTGATGTACAGAATGGCTTTAGGAAGGGAAGGTCTACAATGGAGTCTGTATCAGTTTTGGATCGGGATATTAAAAGGGCATTTAGACGCAAGGAAATAGTAGTGAGTGTATTCCTTGATATTGAGAAGGCATATGGTTCTTTGTGGAAGGAGGGATTAATGATTAAAATTTTTGACTTGGGAGTCAGGGGATGAATGTTCAACTGGATTAAGGATTTTTTATTGAATAGAACAATACAAGTAATGGTTGGTAGTGTCAGTTCAGAGACTGTAGAAATAGAGAATGGAACCCCGCAGGGAAGTGTTATCAGTCCAGTTTTATTTAATATCATGATAAACGACATATTTTGTAAAATAAAGAGAGGGTTCAGTCTGTCTTTGTTTGCAGATGACGGGGCCATCTGGAAAAGTGGTCTTAATGTAGAGTTTGTTTTAAAACAGATTCAAAAAGTGTTAGAGTCTGTAGAGGAGTGGGGGGACACATGGGGCTTTAAAATCTCTGCCTCTAAGACTAAATATATGGTATTTGGTTTTAAAAGAAAGTTGTCTAAGTTAGGGCTGTATATGTATGGGTCTCTTTTGGAGAAAGTAAAGGTTTTTAAGTTTTTGGGTGTTTGGTTTGAAGAGCATATGACTTGGGCTGTACATGTTGGTAAAATTGTGTTGAAGTGTGGAAAAGTTCTGAATGTTATGAGAAGTCTGGTTGGGTGTGAGTGGGGGGCCAACAGGGAGACAATGATGCTAATTTATCAGGCCATGATCAGATCTTCTCTTGACTATGGGTGTTTTGTGTATGGGTCTGCGTCTAAAACAGTTCTGGCTAGGCTAGATGTGTTGCAGGCAAAGGCTTTGAGGCTTTGCTGTGGAGCCTTTAGAACTTCCCCAGTCCCTTCCCTGATTGTTGAAATGGGAGAAATGCCCTTATGGTTAAGGCACATTAAGTTAGGGTTACATTACTGGGTTAAACTTTGTGGGTGTAATGATACCTTCCCAGCGAGGTGTTTGTTGCAAGAGGAGGATGATGGTAACAAATATTACACATTCTTTGTAATTATAAATCAGTGGGCTAGGAAGTTGGGTTTGGAACAAGGGGGTATTATAGAGCATATGTTATGGCTACCTGTGCCCTATTGGGTTCTTCCTGAACTGGTTATTGACCTTGCGTTTCATGAGGGAAAAGATAAGCGTGAGATGACTCCAAGAATAATGGAATATTTTAATTTAATTCGTGAGAGCACTTTGATTGTTTTCACAGATGGATCTAAGGACCCAGTTAGTGGGAGAGCTGGGTTTGGAGTGTATGTGAAGCAGCTTGGGTTGAGGTTTGGTCGACGCATTTCTGATGGAAGCTCTGTTCTCACGACTGAATTAATGGCAATTCAATGGGCTCTATGGTGGATTGAGGAAGCCAGTTTTAGAGAAGTCATTATCTGTTCCGATTCTGTAGCTGCTCTTGAAACTTTAAGAGCGGGGAAATCTAAAGCTCGTCCTGACATTCTAAATGAAATCTTGGGTGTGTTTTCCAGAATTGGGTTTGCGTATAATATCATCTTTTGCTGGGTTCCTGGGCATGCTGGAGTGAGGGGGAATGAGCAGGTGGACCTCGTAGCAAAGGAAAGTTTAAAAAGAGAAATAGATATTCATGTATCATTGGGGAGAGTGGAATTGAGAGAAATAATTAAAGAGGGCTTAATAAAAGAATGGCAGAGAGGATGGGAAAAGGAAGTCAGGGGTAGACATTACTTTTCTAATCAATCTGAAGTTAGGAAAATATGTTTCTGTACATCTCTGTCTCGTAGGGACTCAGTTAAATTGTGTAGGTTGAAATTGGGACACTGTGGGTTAAATTATTATTTGTACATTATCGGGAAACATGTTTCTGGCTTGTGTGAATGTGGGAGTGATGAGACAGTTAAGCATGTTTTCCTAGAATGTAAAAAGTATAGGGTAGAAAGAAAAGTATTGTTAGTTAGACTGATGGGACTTGGTGTTGAGGCTTTTTCTGTTTTATCTTTGTTTGGGCATAATGAGAAACATCAATTGATATCCAAGGGCTGTTCTTCAATTCCTGCATGTGACAGGATTGTATGTAAGAATCTAGTTCAAACTCTGAACTGTGGAAGGCAGTAATATGCTTAGCAGCGTCTACACTGCCAGAACCCGAAAAAAAGAAAAAAAGAAAAGAGAATTCTAGCACCTGTTTAGTGCCTGCTTTCTGCTTCTATGTTTTGCCACAGGCAACTTCAAGGTGTGTTCGGCTTACAGCTAAGGCATGCAGATGGTTTACTGCAATGTAAACCTAAAATCTTTTTGGCTGACATTCAGTGAAATAAGTGCTAAGTCTGTTTGAGTTCTTCAGAAGCCTGGGCATGTGTCAAATTATTATTTAAACAAAAAAGTGTATCTGTTTTAGTGTTAAATAGCCAGGTGGGACATGGGAGCTCTGTGATATTATTCTTGAGTGTTCCCTTGAGGTTAAAGATAACTTGCAAGGTTAGAGATAGCTGATGAAGCCAATGTGGAATCTGCATCCTCTTCTATTGGTAGAGTGTGGAGGTGCTTGACTGGGAGAGTGAATGTGTAACGCAGCAGATATTTTGTTTCTTCCACTATTCACACATTGTTTCTGTGTGCTCCTGATGCATGGGACAGGTTCTCAAAACCATTGCAAATGCTCCATCCCCATTTTGAACAGTGATGGCCTAGAGATTCTTTTGAAATGTTTCCTTTTGTCCACCGGGTCATTTTTTGCCATGACAAAACTGAACATGTTGAACTTTCATAGGTAGATCTCTCCTAATCTCTCTTTTCTTTACTTTCTCCTTCTATTTCAATCTTTTCAGCTTCTCTTCTATGTCCTTTATTTCTTTTGCTATCTGTTTCTACTCGCTTGTCTATCTATTCAGACACTCTTTATTTCTTTTTTCTTCCACTGTTCTTGTATTATTAAATCAAAAGTTTGAAGTTGCACAAGAATGGAAATATGTATGTTTTAGGTACTCAAGTACCACACTATTGTACTTCTAACAAAAATAAACAACAAAAAAAGAACTTTCATTTTGACAGGCAGATGAACAACTTAGCCCACCGATTGAATCTGTAGAGTATAATCAAAAATGATTATTCTGATTAATTTGAAATTGCTGAGGGAGAGCAAATTGGTGTTGATCTGATTATTATCCAGTGCTCTGAGGCCCCAGCCCATGTCTTAGATTATAAAGTAGGCCAAGTGTCACTGCTGCAATGTTAAGCATAGACTTTGTATCAGACAATTGATTTCTCAGATGGACACAGCCAGTTGATGCATTGGTGGTGGTGATGATCACTGTTATCAGTTAGGCAATGGTCATGAGTACCAGTCATGGAAAGAGTGATGTGGATATCCCTAGTGGTCCCTCACTCAGACACAGCATAATCCAATAGGCGCCACTCTCTGTTCAGAGGTGCTTCAATGAGATCTTGCATTTGTCACTCTGATGAAACAGGATGTTGGTTCTGACAAGATCAGGCTCCAAGCATTTCAATTGATGTATCTTACCTTTCTCGTATCTGCCCAGAACATATATCCTTTTAAATCCTGGGTCTGAAGTTGGTCAGGATGATTAATAAGTCTCCATCTAGAACATGGACTAGAGCTTTTGTTAGGTTGAGGTATAGTCTGTTATACGCCTTATCTGTAGGATAGGAACAAGTGCTGGTCCCAAATTAGAGTCAGATAGAGTACCATGAGATTAATTTCATAGGGAAAGTCTATTTCAGATACGTCTAGGTTGTTCTTGAAACCCAACATGAAAGACAACCCTAACACAATTAGAGTTGGCTATCTCCCATTCACCATGTGTCACTCAAGGTGGCAATGTCAATGTTAAGATGTGCTAGTTCCCAGCTATGATGGGGGAGTATTCTTCAGGGCTATTGCGGCTGCGATTCATAACATCTTAATATTCTAGGTCTGAGCTTCATATTGAGGAGCAAGTTAATTGCGAGTCCAATCTCACAGATACTCTCCCCGTGGTATACATATCATGACCCTCTGCCTGAGTCTAATTTGGGACCATCTAATGTTTCACTCCTACAGAAGGCGACAGGACCCCAACCACCTAAAAACCCTGGTCCACATTCTAGATTTATTTTCAGATGGGATGTCCAATTTATTTACTGGCCAGCCTGGACAGAGTGACATCCTGTTCCAGTGACAAAAGTGTCCGAGGTGACTGGATCCAAAGCTTTGCTGCACAGACACGAACGCATACACAGAAACAATGCATGCATGAGTGTCTATTGACTCAACCACATACACAAGTCCACTAGTCCATACCAACTGCCGGCTCTTTAATATTCCCCACCTCTAAATCTCCCCCTCTTTTCTTCTGTAATTTTCATACCCTTATGCCCTTGTCCCACTTAGGAAACCTGAATGGAAACCTCTGGAGACTTTGCGCCCCACCGAAGGTTCCCGGAGGTTTTTGTCCTCTGGCAACCACCTTCAATTAGCGTCGCAACTGGCTTCGACTAAAACATTACCGATTTTTAAAACGGAAACCACTTTCGACCCTTAGGGAGACTGACAAAAACCTCCGGGAACCGCACGGAATCCTTCGGTGGGGCGCAAAGTCTCCAGAGGTTTCCGCTCAGGTTTCCTAAGTGGGACATGGGCATTACTCCTCTAATCCTTTCTCCTGCACCCACCACTCATCCCCCTCCTTTCCTTCTCAGTTACCCACTCCTTTTCTGACTGTTCACCTTTGACTATGGCCCTTCCCACCTCCTGCTTCTTCCCATGTCCGTTGTTTTCCAAACCAACCAGTGGGAAGACCAACAGTTTACTGTGATGCGAGTGTTACTCACAGGAGTAATTGATGTTGATAATACAAATGCTAATACAAATGCTTTACCTTTGCCACCAGAAATTTTTATATTTTGGTTTCTTATATTTAAAGCTACATTTTATATATTTATATTCAGCATCTGATTCCATTTTGAATAACAGTAAAACACTGAGACATCTCAGGAACTATTAACTCTTACTGATTTTGGCTGCTTTTTTGGCATCGTGAATTACATTTGAAATTAGATGAACCTGCCTAAAGTTATTTAAGATATTACTTGAAACGTAAGGAGAGGTTGGAGAAACTTGGATTGTTTTCTCTGCAGTGTCAGAGACGAGGGGAGACCTGATTGAAGTATATCAAATTATGAGAGACGTAGAAAGGGTAGACATTCAGAACCTTCTTTCTAGGGTGCAAATATCAAAGACTAGAAGGCTTACCTTTAAAAGTGAGAGGGACAACATTTAAAGGTGATGAGCGGGTAAGTTGTTCTACAGAGAAGATAGTGGATGCTGGTGCATCTGCCAATGATGGTGGTGCAGGCAGATACGATAGTGGCACATAAGAGGTTTTTTGATAGGCACATGGATATGCAAGGAATGGAGGGAATATCTATAATGTGCAGGGAGAGGAGATTAATTTAACTAAAGTACAGCATAGGCATAATGGGCTGACCTGCCTGTTCCTATGCTGTACGGTTCAATGTTCTATGAATTCATAAAGCAATCCAAAGCAAGCTCTGGAATGAAATTATAGTGTGAACATTTCTTGAACTACCAACACTTTGTTGTTAAGTTTTTATACTGAAAGCAGAATGATGCACAAAAGCATGGTAAATGAATGGAGACACAAAATCTGCAGGTGCTGGAATCTTGAGTGAAGAAGGGTGCTGACCCAAAACATCCATGCTGCCTGACAAGCTGAGTTCCTTCACACTTTTGTGTCTTGCATGGGCTAAATGAACAGCAAATTTAGCAAATAATAGAAATTCTGCTCCTTGTTCCCCAGAGCTGTGACCTATAATATTGTTTGTTTAACGTTAAGATCTAATGCGCTCTTATACTAGCATGAATATCTCAAATGGAAGGAAATCTATTTGCTCGAACTGTACCACCACATTGTGCTGTCAAGAAAAATTATGACTATAGCAAAGGCTATAGAACAAACAACTGCGTGGTTCAAATAATGGCAACGTGCAGCTGAATGGTAAACTTTTTGAATGGCTTTGCGAATTTTACTGAATACTGTGACTCTGTGATGACTGCAGGACAATGAGTACAATGTCTTCAGAAAGATACTCACAGTACTCCACTTAACACTGTCCACCAATGTAGTTTGTGACAGCATCAGATTATTGTAGAAATAATCATCCTCAAAGATTCCTTTTCTATAAAATATCAAGTTCAAGTTTGAAGGCTTGTTTATAAATGCACACTTGTCGTATAATTCCAGAAGGAACGTGATCTAGAAGGGACCATAAAGATAGGTGAAGATATCTGGTGGCATACGATGGTAAGCTTATCTTTTCAAGCCATTACAAGCTTATGATAAATTGATGAAATCAATTTAGCTCTCAATGATGCTAAATAATCTGCAAATTTGCAGATTAAATAAGAAATGCCCCTTCCAATGTTCAGCGTAATTATGTTTTACAGATAGTCCATTTCAGCCTATATAATGTATGCTGGATGGGTAAACACAATGACAGTTAACATTTGCAATTATTAATATAGGAATAAAATTGAAAGAGAATCAAACTACTCTGTAAAATAACTTTGGGTGATTTACTTTAGTAGCAGTTAACTCTGAGTAATTTCATTTTGAAAGCTAATAAAAGATTCAAATTGTTCATAGCTTGAACCTGATATTTATGGTGCCACAACCTCAATTAAACTGTTCCGTAAATTTCCTGGAACTTTTTTCCAAATTGTCTTCATCATGATGTTCCAACCATTTGCCAATTGGAGTAACACCAAAGTTAGAGAATGTATAACCTTCCTAATACTGAAGCCAAAACATTAGGTTATACTTTACAGCTGTACAATGTGTGCCAAAGTATCCAATATAGGGAGTAGCTCAGCCATTAAATGTTTCAGATCATCTGAACACTCAAATAAGGTACATTATTTCATAATATTTTGTAGATGGTTGTTGTGGTATCGAGGTTGATGCCGGGTTCTGCAGTGACCACACCGACATTCACAGTAAGGTGAACTCGCGTATATATTTTATGTACATTGGTAAGAAAGGACCACATGGGGGGTGCTATCCCATGGTGTCAGGACGCATGTGCGGTGGCGCTGTCGATCTCGGGCATATCCCAGCTGCTTAGTCCTGGTCTTCAAAATAGGAGGCAGAGCAATCTCAGAATTTTTCCCGCAGTTCACCCATGCCTTGAGAGGAGGTGTAGCGGTCTCAGGTTTATCCTGGCGGCTCAGATTTTGTCTAGAATACACAGGCGGGTCTCTGTGGGTTATCCTGGTGGCTCAATCTTTGCCTCTGTTGGTGCACAGTCCTTCATTGTCCATGAGCACAAAGATGCCCTGGCATCTCAGGCTCATCTCGGCCACTGAGTCTTAGCCTCGGGTAGAGGCACTGGCTGTCCAGGGTTTCTTCATGGCAGGCAAGTCTTGACTTGGCGCTGGTGGTCTTGAGTTTGTCCCAGCAGCTCAGTTTTCCTCGAACCTAAAGTAGGGGAACCCAGCTAGCAAGGAAACACGCCACTTCTCTACCTTCCACTCTTCTTTCTTCTTTCCTTCCTCTCCTTCTCCTGCTTCTTTTCTCACCCTCTACTTTCATTGCTCTGGCTGGAATGCCTGGGTTTTACAGGGAATAGGCATCCCAATATTCTGGTGTCCAAACCAATATTTGACCTGGCTGTTGCCAATGATGCTGGGGATTGGCCTCTGCTGGCCTGTCCGACAGTGATAGGGATCAGAGTGACAGGATGAAGCTGGCAATAGGCTGAATCTGGCTTTAATGTGAGGGAAGTTGCCCTCTTCATTATGGCTCAGATAGGAACAGGCACAAAGAACAGGAAAGAGCAGTGGTGACTTTCTTAAACAAGTCGGATTATAAAAGCCCTCCACAGTACGTGCTGAGAAACTCTCCGAGAGAATTCAAAGTTTTTTAAAGATTCACAGCGTCCACTGTGTTTATTATTCTCACGGCACAATGGGTACATGTGCAATTAACATTTTCAAAATAATTCATCATTGATTAATGTCTCTGCAGCCTTTCACTTTTGTTTTTTCCCCAGAGTTATCTTTAACTTATGTTCCCTGTTATTTAGAAAACCGCTCTCCCATTTGTATAACAAATGGACGCAATAAAAGAGACTTTTCCTGATCAGTTGTATTGCTCTCAGCTTAGTTTATCAACCCCAAAGTCTATTTTAACTTAGGCAGTGTTAACTATGCTGTGAAATCTAAATATCATGATCAATCTATTTGTTGGGCCTGCTGACATCTTTAAGTTCCCTTCACTATGTTGGCCTTTATTTGCATGAAGCTTCCCCAGTATGTAACGTAAGCTCTTGGGTTAAATATATAACGAACTACTCATCTTGCTGTTATTTTCAGAATTTCTGACATCACTTTATATGTGTAGGAAGGAACTGCAGACGCTGGTTTAAACTGAAGATAGACATAAAAGGCTGGAGAACACAACGGGACAGGCAGCATCTCTGGAGAGAAGGATTGGGTGATGTTTTGTGTCATGCCTCCAGAGATGCTGCCTGTTTCCAGCTTTTTGTGTCTATCTTCACTTTATATGTGAATCTTCTCTAGGAACCTGCATGTTTCAATCCATAAAAGAAAAACTCTGAGCAATTCTTAGATCTTAAAGTGCAAATAATTCAATTAAAGGTGAAATCAAATCTTTGGACAATTACTGCCAGGCAAGATTGAAAGAGCTTATACAAAAGTTTGTTATCGAGAAACATGAGTTAAAAACCTATACAAATAAGATTTGTTTAAAGGAACAGTTATTCTTCAGTTTAATTAAATACTGTCTTACTTGCAAATCTATCGATGCAGACATAATTGTGACAAGCAAAGCAATGCCATTATTCTTTCAAAGCTGTATGCCCAGTACCCTGATTAGATTATATAGAACAAATCATTTAAGATGCTCTAAAATCAAATAATGTTTAGAACAAGCAAGGGAAGTTTACTCAACGTGATAAATACCCAATCATCAAAGGGATATTCACTCAAACAAATGATTTTCCCTTCCTCGTACAATCACTGAACATTCATTTACAATGTTATAATCAGTGAGAGAAGCTTTAAGCATGATCAGAAAGTAGAGGACTTCTTGAATAGCTGAAAAAAGAAAAACCTCTAACTAAGTTTCCTGAACATGAACTACAGCAAATAAGGCAGGCCATGATTGAATGGCGGAGTAGACTTGATAGGCCGATTGGCATAATTCTGCTCCTATAACTTCTGACCTTCTGACCTAATGACATTTAATATTTTAGTTTAGAAAGTTTTTTTTTGGAAATGCATATAAAATCATGTTTAAACGTGGAGCGATGCAGGAGGGTAGAATACGTTGTGTTCAAGGTCCCCAAGTCAAGTCAAGAGTCAAGAGAGTTTATTGTCAGTTGGGGGTTACACAAAAAGCTGGAGAAACTCATCTAAGGAGCGAAGGAGATAGGCGACGTTTCGGGTCGAGACTTTAACACAAGAGTTTATTGTCATGTGTCCCAGATAGACCAATGACATTCTTGCATTGCTGCAGCACAACAGTATATTGTAGTCATAAGTACAGATCCGATCAGTGTGTCCATATACCATAGAATATATATATATATATATATATATACACACACACATCAGTAAACAGATAAAGTGCAATAGGTTGTTATAGTTCATAGTTTGTTTGAAGTTGTGTTTAATAGTCTGATGGCTATGGGGAAGAAGCTGTTCCTGAATCTGGATGATGCAGATTTCAGGCTCTTGTACCTTCTGCCCGATGGCAGCTGAGAGATGATTGTATGGACAGGATGGTATGGTGGCAGCCTTTTTGAGGCAGCGACTGTGATATATCCCCTCGATGGTAGGGAGGCCAGAATCAATGATGGATTGGGCAGTGGTTACGACCTTTTGCAGCCTTTTCAATGGAGCATGACATACACAAAATGCTGGAGTAACTCAGCATGAGACAGCATCCCGCATTTTGTGTCTACCTACGATTTTACCGGCATCTGCAGTTCTTTCTTACACATTTCGTCCACTCCACTGCAAAATCTCCTCAAGGTAAGTCTACTTTGAAGACGTTCTCCTCCTCTCTCCGATGAGAGTTTAGCAACATCCTCTCTCACTGCTCCCCATCTGTGATTCTTCCTTCCCTCCGACTCTACGAGATGCTGCCTCACCCGTTGAGTTACTCCAGCAATTTGTGTCTACCTACAATTTTACCAGCATCTGCAGTTCTTTCTTACACATTCAATGGAACATGATGACTGATAGCAGCTGTACACAGTAAGATACACCTAACACAGGGACATTACACACAGCGGGCTTTCTAGAAACAAACAGCCCACCACTTAAAAGAAAGCAGATCACAAAAGATTTGCCAATGGGAGGATTGCTGGAGAGTGGATTGTGGGGATGGGAGATCAGGAACTACCATGACTGAGGACTGTGGGGAGAGGAGAGAGGATCTAAGAATGTGAGAAGTGGGATTAAAAGGATCATAAACTCAATGTATGGAATCTTGCTACATTAAACCTATTCTACATAAGTAATACACCTCACGAGAGCCTCAAAGGATATAATTCCCTTTCAGAATTTGTGAAAGGCACTAATGCTATCTTTCTTTCTACGCATTCCCCTCTATTCAGATATTTTGGAGGTGTGATAATTGTTTGGGATGATGTCCAAAGATTGTTTAGTTTAGGGATGCAGCTTGCAAACAGGCCCTTCAGCCCACAGAGTCTGTGCCGACCAACTCTAGTTCTACATTATCCCACTTTCCCATCCTACACACTAGGGGCAATTTACAAATGCCAATTAACCAGCAAACCTGCCCATCTTTGGAGTGTGTGAGGAAACTGGGGCACCTGGAGAAAACACCACGCGGTCACAGGGAGAACATATAAACTCTGTAGACAGCACCCATAGTCAGGATTGAACCTGAGTCTCTGGCTCTGTAAGGCAGCAACTCTACCATTGTGCCAGGACAACATAATGGCGGAATTGCTGCCTTACAGTGCCAGGGACTGGGTTCAATCCTGGTTACAAGGATGGTGTTTTTGCACGTTCTCCCTGTTACCACATGGGTTTTCTCCGGGTGCTCCAGTTCCCTCCCAGACTCCAAAGATGTGCAGCTTTGATGGTTAATTGGTTTCTAGCCCCAATTGCCCCAATTGTGTACCATAGTGCTAGAGTAAGAGTGATCGCTGGTCGGCTGGGACTCTGTAGGGTGAAGGTCCTGTTTTCACACTGTATCTCTGAAGTTAACAATTGTCAATGCGTATATGCCTTCCATTAGCTTTTAGATTACACACATAGACAAGCTAGATTTAAAATTTGGATGCCTAAAAATGTTGTTTTCTAGTTTTTGTTAGATTTGTCAGAGAAACCTTTAAGCTTAATATCTGGATGGAGAGGATTGACTTGAAAAGAAGGTAACACAGGGCCTTTCATGAATTCTGAATGGGTTTTACAATCAATGTGATTCTCACGAGGTGTGTTTGTTTAGTGAAGTAGAAAAAGCACCAATTTTTCTGCAGTAAGTTTCCACACAGTGGGTTGATATCCTTTTAAAGATATTGGTTGTGGGATAATTATTGGCTAAATCCATAAACAAAAATCAATGCTAATTGAATGGCTACTGGGTGTGAAATGAAAGGAAGATGCCCTGCTGAAAAAGTCAGCAAGGTCTCTGCCTTCCTGGCCATGATCCATTACTCTGAAGATTTCATTCTGTCCAGCAGCTTTCCCATCTCCCAGTAAATATCAGGGCCATTGTTTTGCTTGCTCAAGCATTCGTCTGGCACACTGAGGATTTTTGCACAGGTTACACTTGTACAATATTCCAATCATTTGCCACTTCAGTTCAGCCGAATAACAACTACCCCAGCTCTATGTGATGCAGACATTAGCTGCACAGGTTTTGTTAAGTTGAATATCTGACCTTTGTAAACAAAATATTACCTTGCAAGGTATTTACCTTTCATATTATTTAAGTCAGCTGCAAAGTTGGGTTATTCATCCACTGCTCTTTCAGAGGATGATTAAAGGGTTACCTTTGCTCTCTCCTTTAATCAGCTGTGTAATTGACAATTTTCAAACTCCAAGATTCTGATGGGAAGCTGTTCATTTCTGATGCCAATTGGTGATTACATCTCGAAACTACTTTATTGACTGTAAAGTGGTTTTGGATGTCCCGAAAGAATCTTTATGGAGATGCGACATTAGAGAAGAAAAATTCATAAAAGGAAATAATGTCAGACTTTTGCATTAACAAAGGGGGAATTGTTTTATGATTAATCATAAAATCAGCATGTTAAAGAACTTTACTGTGAATTTATAATGGTCATGTATCTCCTTTCAAGTTGATCTATGGACAGAGAATAGTGATTGGACTCTACTTTAATTAAAAGAACCTAAGATGAATGAAAAAGCAAAGGAGAAAAATTAGTAAAACAAGATTAGTAAAACAACAAAACTCTTGTAATTTTACTCGGACCTCACTGGATGCAAAATCACATTAGACAAATGAATGAATTTATCTCAAGGAAGCTGATTGAAGATATAATTACATTGTTAGCTCAACCTTCAGTTCAAATAAGCTACTTAAAGGGTGCCAGTCATTCACATTTAGAAAGTGTAAACCTATCAACACGTATTGTCGAAATCATTTCATGCCCTCAATGGAAATGATGCATTCTTCATCACTGCCGAAAGCAGATATTTCTCAGCTTATCTCACAACAATATTGTGAATATAGATTTTTTTTTCCCATTTTTGCGGTTTTAAATTATTCCATGTGAATAGTTGAAATATAATGAGTACCAGAAAGACGGAAAACTCATGAATACTAAGGCTAAACAAAAAATCAAAGTCTACATGTTTATTGTGTGCTTCAAGGACAAATAAAGTTTTAACCTAAGTAATTTAATACAATTTCCATGAGTAAATTTGAGCCTAGAAGTAACATCATAAATTGATTGTATATTTTTGATGAATTCCTATATCAATGCAGTCACATAGCTATTTAAATTACATTTTAACAACTGCAAATAATGTGACAGACATACTTTAAATAAAAAATGAATTAAGGGAAAGTGATCTCAATTTGAGTATCATTTAACTTCTTAAAAAAAAATGTAGAGCTTGTTGATGTTTTGTAGTTGCAAAGTCCAAATAGAAAGAAAGAATAGCGACAGTACTTTATGTTGCGGTTCATATTTAATAACTTCCAACTTAATGGCTTTTGCTCATGAAGACCTCTAATCTTCGCCAGCCCTGCAGACTGCACCAGGTCACATGATGACAGTACGTTCTGTACTTAGCCAGCATGTCACAACTAGTCCAAAAGCAGTTGGGATTGTTTTGTTCTGCTGTAAAGCATCTGACAATGGAAAATTGACAATAGACAATAGGTGCAGGAGTAAGCCTTTCAACCCTTCGGGCCAGCACCGCCATTCACTGTGATCATGGCTGATTATCAACAATCAGTACCCCGTTCCTGCCTTCTCACCATATCCCTTGACTCTGCTACTAGTTAGCTCTATCTAACTCTCTCTTGAAAACATCCAGAGAATTGGCCTCCACTGCCTTCTGAGGCAGAGAATTCCACCATTCATGGACGCGGGGGTCTGGACCAATCGCGGACCTTTGTCGATGACTGACAAGATGTCGGAGCAATCCCTTCCCCGGAGAAGTCATGTTCATTCAACATCACGTCCGTTCGGAGTCTGGACTTTTTGACGTTATGTCCATTCGGCATCTTGGCTTCTCATCCTTTAGCATCCTGGCCGCACACGGTCAAAGTCACCCTGCATCCTCATAGCATCCTCCTCACAGTTCACACTGCCACCCAGCTTTGTGTCATCTGAAAATTTGCTAATGTTACTCTTAATCCCATCATCTAAATCACTGATGTATATTGTAAATAGCTGAGGTCCCAGCGCGGAGCCTTGCGGTACCCCACTAGTCACTTCCTGCCATTCTGAAAAGGATCCGTTAATCCCTACATTTTGTTTCCTGTCTGCCAACCAATTTTCTATCCATGTCAGTTCCCTACCCCCATACCATGTGCTCTAATTTTGCCCACTAATCTCCTATGTGGGACCTTATTAAAGGCTTTCTAAAAGTCCAGGTACACTACATCCATTGGCTCTCCCTTGTCAATTTTCCTACTTAGATCCTCAAAAAAATCAAGAAGATTAGTCAAGCAGGATTTCCACTTCATAAATCCATGCTGACTCGGACCGATCCTGTTACTGCTATACAAATGTGCAGCTATTTCATCTTTTATAATTGACTCCAGCATCTTCCCCACCACCGATGTCAGGCTAACTGGTCTATAATTCTGTTTTCTCTCTCCCGCCTTTCTTAAAAAGTGGGATAACATTAGCTACCCTCCAATCCACAGGAACTGTTCCTGAATCTATAGAACATTGGAAAATGATCACCAATGCATCCATTAATTCTAGAGCCACTTCCTTAAGTACCCTGGGATGCAGACCATCAGACTCTGAGGATTTATCAGCCTTCAGTCCCATTAGTCTACCCAACACTGCTTCCTGCCTAATGTGAGTTTCCTTCAGTTCCTCAGTCTCCCTAGGTCCTCTGGCCACTAGTACATCTGGGAAATTGGATCTAATAAATGACACAAAGTACCTGTTTAACTCATCTGCCATTTTCTTGTTCCCCATAATAAATTCACCTGTTTCTGTCTTCAAGGGACCCACATTTGTCAATTATTTTTTTCTTCTTCATATACCTAAAGAAGCTTTTACTATCCTCCTTTATATTCTTGGCAAGCTTACCTTCGTACCTCATCTTTTCTCTGCATATTGCCTTTTTAAATTACCTCCTGTTGCTTTTTAAAATGACCCAATCCTCCGGCTTCCCGCTACCAAGAACCAAGAATCTTTGCTATGTTATACTGCATCTCTGTTATTTTTACACTGTCCTTGACTTCTCTTGCCAGCCACGGTCACCTCCTACTCCCCTTAGAAGCTTTCTTCCTTGTTGGAATGAACTGATTCTGCACCTTCTGTATTGTTCCCAGAAATACCTGCCATTGTTGTTCCACAGTCATCCCTGCTAGGGTCTCTTTCCAATCAACTTTAACCAACTCCTCCCTCATGCCTCCATATTCCCCTTTGCTCAACTGTAATTCTGCCACTTCCGATTTTCCCTTCTCCTGCTCAATTTGTAGATTAAAATTTATCATATTAAATTATAGATTAACTTATCATCTGGACTAAAGATGTGGAGTGGCAAGACGTGGCTCTGCGCACCAGTGTCAACCTTGGATCTCAGCTTAACCTTTCTGTTGTTCCTCTGAATGCTTTGTGAAAATCTCTTCATGGTTATGAATTTAAATGACCCCCAACATAGAGCTTGAGCAACTCCTCATCATGTTCTTCATGTGTGCACATTTTCCCCTTTTCTCTTGGTTTGCTGTGGTTTGTGTCCAGCTCTGTAGATTGACTACCAGTGGTTCATGTGATTCCAAAGGATAGCAGTTTGTTTCACAGAAAGCATGCAATCTCCCACAATTCCGGCATCTTTTCTGTTTAGCTTTGGATGGTGGTTGAGACACCTTCTCAGATCATGGATGTTCGGGTTCAGATTGTGTATGGGCCTTCACTTCATCTACTTTCCTGCCTATAAGAGACATTTGTGATATTAGCCTGTTTGTAACTTCAAGGTTTCAAGGTCAGTTGATTGTCACATGTAGCAATTAAGGTACAGTGAAATTTGAGTTACCATACAGCCACACAAAGTGAAAAGCAACCAGACACACAGCCCCATAAAAGTTAACATAAACATCCATCACAGTGGATTTCACATTTCTCACTGTGATGGAAGGCAATAAAGTTCAATCTTCTTCCTCATTGTTCTCCTCGGTCGGGGCAGTCAAACCATCCACAGTCTGGGTGATCAAAGCCCTGCAGCCGACGATCGAGGTCCCCATCAGGGTGATTGAAACTCCCGTGTCGGGGCAGTTAAAATTCTCTCCACAGCATGGAGCTCCTGTGTCGGCCTCCTCTTACCAGAGACCATGGGCTTCATGATGTTAAAGTCCACAGGCCCCGCGGTTCGAGCTTCGATCCCTAGCAAAGGGAACGCAAGCTCTGCGATGTTAAAGTCCCACAGACTCCCATGGCTTGGAGTGCCCGTTGGTCTCCAGGAAAGGCCGCCATCTCCACGATGTTAGGCCGCAGTGCGGACGGAGATATCATATTGAAAAAAATTGCATCTCCGTCGATGTAAGAGATTGGAACAAAAAATCTCCCCAAAATCCCCCACCCCCTAACAAACCAAGGAACACTAAAACATACTTTTTGGCTCATACTAAAATAACAAAAAGAAAGGACAGACAGACTGTTGGCGAGGCAACTACGGCTGGTGGTGTCACCCGGGCTTCATTCGCTCGTCCTATGTTAATGGCATCGTGGAGGGTCAATGTTTCATCCCTTTGGAGCTGAGACATGGGCATCTTTGTAGTTTGTGCCCCATATTAACTTGTCAAGCACCCTGTCATTCACCTCTTGCAAATTTCTCAATTTACATTTTAATGTAAAGTTCTTCAGTTTTGTGAGTTAGTTATTCACAGAGTAAGTATTGGGTAGCAATGTATGCAATGGTGGTTCTTTGATTCAAGGCATTATTTAAACTTATTTAATAGAGCTTTTATCTTCTTTCTATCTGCCTCAATGTCCAAGTATTGTATGACTCTTGTCCCAGAAAAGGAAGTAGTTAGCATTCTCCTCTCTCTAGCATCCTTTAACACACTGTTGAACATCAGGCCACATTTCTGCCTAAATCTGGTGAAGGCATTCACTATATCAGCGGCTTCCCAGTCCATTAGTGGCATTGGAATGGGTATATTTATCTCAGCCGTGAATGATACAATGCGGTCAATGTTGCCATTCCAAATGTATTTGACTAGGAAAAGCCAACTCAATCGGTTACATACAGTTAAGACTACAGTGTGGTTACTCACTTGTTTTCACCAGCCTAGGGCATCAAAACTAAGTCCTTCTTTGGTTGAATATTTGAGTCCTTGGTTAAGTCCATGTTTAGCACTTGTGGGGTATCGTAAGAATTATAAATGCTGCCAGCATGTTATATTTTGTAGTTGTGAAGTCCAAATTAAAATAAAAATGGAGACAGTACTTTGTGTCAAGGCTCACATTTAATAACAACCAACTTAATGGCTTCAGCTCTTAATGGCTTCTAATCCTCACCTATCCTGCAGACTGTTCCTGGTCACATGACATCAGTACGTCCTATACTCAGCCAGCATGTCACAACAACAGTTGATTAGGATGCAGAGGGTGGCAGAAAAAATGTAATCAGTAAGTCCTCTAAGAAAATATGGTGGTTGCATTTGAAAAGAAACAATGTTTAAAGCTCATTTTAAAATAAGGTAAGGCACATTCCCATCTATAACAAGATAGTAGTAATAGCTCCATCCTGATTTTCCATGACATTATTTATGATTGTGTCAAAGTGTAAGGTCATTTCAATTCATTCTCAATATTTTCATTGTTCATCAGGACAATGCAGATTATATCCATGCAATCGTAATAGAGAGCAAGCTGTAGGGCGTGAAATATATCATCCTTAATTTATCATTCCCTTTCCCTGTCAAAAGAAAATGTTAAAACGTTTCTCAAGGCCCACTATTAAACATCCTCCAGCAACCACATGAACGCTCTACCATTTAATGCATAGGAAAGAACTGCAGATGCTGGCTTAAGTCAAAGATAGACACAAAATGCAGTAGTAACTCAGCGGGACAGGCAGCATCTCTGGAGAGAAGGAATTCTCTCACGGTTGTGAGCCGAAACATCACCCATTCCTTCTCTCCAGAGATGTTGCCTGTCCTGCTGAGTTACGGCCTGTCCCACGATACGAGTTCATTCCAAGAGCGCTCCCGAGTTTAAAAAAAAAATCAAACTTGTGGTAAGCACGGAGAATGAACATAGCGGGTACGTCAGAGCTCGGGGACGTCTCTTAGCGGCTCGTAACTCTAATGGCAGATAGTCGTGAAGATTCGCTAACGGCAGATAAGCTCGGTAAGACTCGTGAAGATTTTTCAACATGTTGAAAAATGTCCACGAGAGCCCCGAGTACCGACGAGTGACCATTACTGTAAATTTCCGAGTTCGAATCAGGGCAAACTCAGGAGAGCTCTTGGAATGAACTCGTACCGTGGGACAGGGCAATTACTCCAGCATTTTGTGTCTATCTTCTACCAGTTAATGACAACTACAAATAAGTTGTGCATTTGCATCTGATAGAAACATAGAAAAATAGGTGCAGGAATAGGCCATTCGGCCCTTTGAGCCAACACCGCCATTCAATATGATCATGGCTGATCATCTAAAATCAGTATCCCTTTCCTGCTTTTCCCCCCCATATCCCTTGATTCCTTTAGCAATAAGAGCTAAACCTAACTCTCTTGCAAACATCCAGTGAATTGGCCTCCACTGCCTTCTGTGGCAGAGAGTTCCACAGATTCACAACTCTCTGGGTGAAGAAGATTTTCCTCATCTCAGTCCTAAATGGCCTACCCCTTATTCTTAAACTGTGAGCCTGGTTCTGGCTTCCCCCAACATCGGGAACATTTTTTCTGCATCTAGCCCATCCAATCCATTAAGAATTTTATATGTTTCTATAAGATCCCCTCGTATCCTTCTAAATTCCAGTGAATACAAGCCCAGTCAACCCATTCTTTCATCATATGTCAGTTCCGCCATCCCGGGAATTAACCTGGTGAACCTACGCTGCACTTTCTCAATAGAATTAATGACCTTCCACAAATTAGGAGACCAATATTGCACACAATACTCCAGGTATGGTCTCACCAGAGCCCTGTACAAAGGCAGTAGGACCTTGTTGTTCCTAAACACAAATTCTCTCGCAATGAAGGCCAACATGCCATCAGCTTTCTTCACTGCCTGGTGTACCTTCATGCTTACTTTCAGTGACTGATGTACAAGCACACCCAGGTCTCGTTGCACCTTACCTTTTCCTATTCTGACACAATTCAGATAATAATCTGCCTTCCTGTTCTTGCCACCAAAGTGAATAACCTCACATTTATCCACATTATACTGCATCTGCCATGCATCTGCCCACTCACCTAACCTATCCAAGTCACCCTGCAGCCTCATAGCATCCTCATTGCAGCTCACACTGCCACCCATGCTTTGTGTCATCCACAAACTTAGAGATGTCACATTTAATTCCCTCGTCTACATCGTTAATATGTATTGTAAATATCTGGGGTCCCAGCACCGAGTCTTGCAGCACCCCACTAGTCACTGCCTGCAATCCTGAAAAGAACCTGTTAATTCCTACTCTTTGCTTCCTGTCTGCCATCCAGTTCTCCATCCATGTCAATACCCTACCCCCAATACCATGTGCTCTAATTATGAACACTAATCTCTTGCATGGGACCTTGTCAAAGGCTTTTTGAAAGTCCAGATACACCACATCCACTGCTCCTTAGCCATTGTACTTCTTACATCCTCAAAAAATTCTAGAAGATTAGTCAAGCATTGATTTCCCCTTCCTAAATCCATACTGACTTTTACTGACCCCATCACTGCTTTCCAAATGTGCTGCTATAACATCATTAACAATTGACTCGAGCATCTTCCCCACTACTGATGTAAGGGTAACTGGTCTATAATTCCCTGTTTTCTCTCACCCTCCTTTCTTAAAAAGTAGAGTTACATTGACTACCCTCCAGTCCACAGGAACTGATCCAGAGTCGAGAGAACATTAGAAAATGATCATCAATGCATCCACGA
Organism: Raja brachyura; assembly: GCA_963514005.1. The sequence goes on along the minus strand of OY740781.1, from coordinate 103,799,979 downwards.
TTTCTAGGGCCACCTACTTGAGTACTCTGGGATGCAGACCATCAGGTCCTGGGGATTTATCTGCCTTCATTCCCAACAGTTTACCTAACACGATTTCCTGACCAATGTGGATTCCCTTCAGTTCATCCCTTCCACTAGATCCTTGGTTCCCTAATATTTCTGGGAGATTGTTTGTGTCTTCTGTGAAGATAGAACCAAAGTATTTGTTTAACTGTTCTGCCATTTCCTTGTTTTCCATTATAAATTCAACTGTCTCTGATTGTAAGGGACCTACATTTGTCTTCACTAATCTTTTCCTTTCTACATACAGTATCTAAAGAAGCTTTAAAAGTCAGTTTTTATATTCCCCACAAGCTTTCTTTCATGCTCAATTTTCCCCCTCTTAATTAACCCCTTTGTCTTCCGTTCTAAATTTCTCCCAATCCACCATTGCTGCTTCCTCTGACCAATTTATATGCTTTTTCCTTGGATTTAACACTATCCTTGATTTCCCTCGTTAGCCACGGTGGAGCCGCCTTCCCCGTTTTATTTTTTCGCCAGACAGGGATGAACAATTTTTGGAGTTCATCCATGCAGTCTTGAAATCTTTGCCATTGCATCTCCACCATCAACCCTTTAAGTATAATTGGTAGTTTATCCTAGTCTATTCCCATCTCATCCCTTCAAAGTATCTTTTCTTTAAGTTCAGAACCTTTGTCTCTGAATTAACCGTGTCGCTCTCCATCCTAATACAGAATTCCACTATATAATGGTCACTGTTGCACAAGGGGCTTTGCACAACAAGATCGCAAACTAATCCTTCCTCATTACACAATACCCAGTCTAGTATGGCCTGTCCTCTAGTCGGTTCTTCTGCATATTGGTTTAAAAAAACTATCCCTTATACATACCAGAAAATCCTCCTTCTCAGCACTGCTACCAATTTGGTTGGCCCAATCTATATGTAGATTAAAGACATCCATGATAACCACTGTACCTTTGCTACCGCATTCCTAATTTCCTGCTTGATGCTATCCCCAACCTCCCTACTGCTGTTTAGTGGTCTGTGTACAACTCTAACAAGTGTTTTCTGCCCTTGGCTATTTTGCATTTCTACCCATGTCGGTTCTACAGCATCCAAGCTAATGTCTCTCCTTGATATTGCATTAATCTACTCTTTAACCAGCAATGCCACCCCACCTCCTCTTCCTTTCTGTCTATAATTTCTGAATATAAAATACCCCTGCATGTTTATCTCCCAACCTTGGTCACCCTGGAGCCATGTCTCCATAATTCCAACTATGTCATATCCCTTACCTACTAACTGCACGTCAAATTCATCCACCTTATTACGAATACTCCTCGCATTAAGGCACAAAGCTTTCAGGTGTTTTTTTCTTACCTCCCTTCTAACTTTTGCATGTCCTCCTTTTATGGCCCTCTGTCTCCCTGCATTGGTTCCCAACCCCAGGCCCTGTTAGTCTAAACGTCTAAACGAGTGAATTTTCCTACACTCTCTTTCCCGCTAATTGCTCGCATACGCTTCCACGTTGTTGACTCCACCCCCCCACTGTTAAGTTTAAACCCACCCGTGTAGCACTAGCAAACCTGCCTCCCAGAATGTCGGTCCCCATTCAATTAAGGTGCAACAGGTCACAGGTCACCCCTACCCCAGAAGAGGTAGAAAGTAGCTCAGAACTGTCCTCGAGTTGTTGGTAGGATGGTTCAGTGGCCTGATAACAGCTGGGAAGAAGCTGGGATGAACCTATCCCTGATTCTGGCTATGGTATTTGTGTTGGGGACTGAGAATGATGGTTTCAGCATGTCTGTATTTATCCAGAGAATCCTATGCTCTGTTGAATAATTGATTTAGCAAAAAAACGATTTATATAGTTCTAATGTGCAATATTAAAGACAATTTTAAACGTCTCAGAAACAAGCTTGCAGCCAATAACATGCAAATGATGCTGGAAAGCAAAACAGATGTGATGAAAATGTGATTTAGATCCACTGATCCATAACTCAATTCCAACTCGCCCTCCAGCAAATCGCCTATATCTCTCAAACGTGGATATATAACTAAATAAACAATGCAATAGTATCAAGGTTTCAATTCATAGTTTCAGTCTAAATGGTGAGCTTGGCAATGATAAATGAACTTGACAATGAAAAGTGCGAGGTACATTAGTGTATGCGATTTTGGCTTCCCATTTAATGGACCTTTTTTAAAGAAAATAATGTGTAGTTGATGGGGAAATTGCGTTTGATGAATGTTTAAAATGAATATGTTAAGACTGTAAAAGAACAATTGTACCATATTTCCCTGACAGACGACAGCATCACTATGCAGAGTTGACTGCCGATACAAGATAAATCGCATGGGAAAACTTGGTTGTAATCATTACTTTTCAGTGGGCACTACATACATAATATACAACAGTAATATACAAAAGGATGATAAACATCTGTAAACTTTTAACATGCGTTCAATGAACTCAAGCAGGTAATTAGGAGGGCCAAAAGTGGTGAGGAAATGGCTTTGGCGAGTCATATTAAAGAAAGTCTCAAGGCTTTTTTTACCTACATTAAAAGCAAGAGGGTAACCAGGGAGAATGTAGCACCATTTGAGCATAAAGAAGGGAATCTGTGCTTGGATTCAGGGGAGGTAGGTAAGGTATTAAACAAATTATCTGCATCTATTTTCACCCAGAAGGACATGGAGATAATGAGATCAGTGTACAGAATACTAAAATGCAAGGCTGATTTGAGATTAAATGATCATGTGATAGGAGTAGAATTAGGCCATTCAATCTTGGTTGATCTATCTCTTGCTCCTGACTCCATTCTCCTGCCTTCCTCCCATAATCTCTGACACCTGTACTAATCAAGAATCTATCTGTCTCTGCCTTAAAAATATCCACTGACCTAGCCACAGCCTTCTGTAGCGAAGAATTACACTGATTCAGCACCCTCTGACTAAATACATTTCTCCTCATCTCCTTCATAAAATACCATCCTTTAATTCTGCAGCTATAACCTCTAGTCCTAGACTCTCCCACTAGTGGAGGTGTTGGGGCTCTTGAAGAGCTTTAAGATGGATAAATCCTCGGGGCCTGGTGGGATCTAGCTTGGGTTATGGAGCGACTAGAGAGGAGAGGAAAGTAACAATCTCTGCATCTCCTCAAGCCGAAGGCAAGGTCCTGGGGGAATGGAGAGTAGCTAATGTTGTTCCTTTGTTTAAGAAGGGCAGTAGGAAGATTCCAGGGAATTATAGTCCGACGAGCCTCTCATCAGTGAAAAACTATTGATGAAATTATTTGGGATAAGCTTTCCTCCCCTTTGGAAGAGATTTGGGTAATTAGGGTCAGTCAGCATGGCTTTGTATGTGGCAGTGTTCAAGTCCCGAATGCTCTGATATCCTCGCACATCCCAAAGATATGCTGGTAGGTTAAATGGCCACAGTAAATTACCCCTGGCGTAAGTGATTGAGGGAAGATTTGGGGTAGTTGATGGTATGTTTTTCCTTGAAAATGGTTTCACAGGTAGATAGGGTGTTCGAGAAGACTGCTACTTGGTCTTCATCAATCAGAGTATTGAGTATAGAGGTTGGGTGATCGTTATAGTTGTATAAGACATGGGTGAGGCCACATTGTGTTCAGTTTTGGTCACCCTATTATCAGAAAGATGTTATTAAGCTGAAAAGGGTGGAGAAAAAAATTACGAGGATGTTGCCAGGACTCGGGAGAGTTTGAGCAAGCTAGGACTTTAATCCTTAGAGGGCAGGCGGATGAGGGGCGATCTTATAGATCTGCGGCAGGCGGATGAGGGGCGATCTTATAGATCTGCGCAAGATTGTGAGAGGAATAGATAGAATGCACAGTGTATTTTACCTAGAAAAGGAGAATCGAGAACCAGAGGGCAGAGGTTAATGGTGAGGAATGAAATTTAATAGGAAACTGAGGGTAATTTCTTTACACAAAGTGTGGTATATGTATGGAACAAGCTACTATAGTAGGTTGCTGAGACAGGTACATGGATAGGATAGATTTAGAGGGATCATTGGTGGTCACTCGAAATGAGTATGACTCTTTTGGGAGGACGCCTGTGAGTGACTTTAACTCACAGGCGTGCACTGGTGCACAGACAGCCACGACACGGTTCTTGACCGATCTGGGTCAGGATCCAGTGGCATGGCGTCCAAGATGACCGGGACCCTTTTCTGCTGCAACCTTCATCCGCCTTTCCGGCTGTTATGATGCTCCACCAAAGTCATCTATCATCCTCCGCCTGTTCCACCATTGAGCTCTTGATAGTTAGAGGGATATGGACCAAACATCGGCAGGTGGGACTAGTGTAGATGGGCAATATTTTAGTGCATGGGCAAATTGGGCCGAAGGGCCTGTTTCCATGCTGTATGACACTACATGAGAGAGAATAGGTTGGAGGGAGAGAGGTGGTTGAAAGAGATCGATTGATGTGCTCAAGAGCCAGCATAGACTTGATGGGTCAAAGTAATTTGGAAGAACGGCAGCTAATTTCCCTTTTCTCTTCTCACCAAGCCCAATTTGCACCTTGCAATAGATGTAAGCAACAATGCCAGGAGAAGGGTCATAGGTCACAGTTTTTGTCCCATCATACCCCGTTGATGTGGTAGAGCAATCAGAGCATATCCAAGACACACTAATAAGAAAAGGAATGGCACGGAAGCAAATTGATGCACCATAGACAAGTAATAGGTTAAATTTTTTCTGGAGCATATTCATTAGGTAATTTGTTACGCATTTAGCATTTTAGATGTAGAGGTTTATCGACCATGTTATTTCTGCACAGAACCATGAAGCTCATGTGCCTATTTCCGAATATATAATGAACAAGATATTGAATTGCGGAATAAACGGAACTTCCAGCAAATAATCTGATCTAAGCATGTGGATCTGCAATGCATAAATTGCAAACCAGAAACTTTTGAAGAAATAGCGATTAATCTCACAAATTCAAAACCACAATGATGGATGATGTCACATTACTTATTAGTAAGTCCATCACTGTGTATGATTTTCAGATACAACGATTTTGAACTAAATCTTCATCCAATCACAAAACACTCGCAAACAATCTAACCTTGATTGGTTCATTTAAGTATAAAGTATTCTCTGTAAAATTGTACACCTCAAAGCTTCAGAGCAATCAAAATCAATCCTGAATTATAAATTTTGTCTTGGGTGATAGTGCAAAATGGAAAGAAAAATGGAAAAGAACATTAAGCAGAGAGTAAAACTATCTGTCAATTTGCAATTGCCAGTTTTGAATTGCAGTCTAAAATGAATTTCACCCTCCATAAGTCTGATCAGTGCGGTTTGAAATACACAAATAAAGTATCCAATTGCCCAGTGAGATAGTAATCATTTCAGACTCCAGTTCCTATTTTAATATTCAATGGGGAAACCACTTGGCATCTCAATTTCAGTTCTTCCCAAAACACCATTACATTGTCCATTTTGTCCCTGAATCACATAGCAATTATTTCTTTAAATTGCCTGACTGCGTTAGTACAATGGTAAAGATATCATGCTGTGTTTGCACGCCATTATATTACAATCAAACCAAGGAATCAACCCTGGTTGAGTCAGGAGTACAGAAGGGTATGCCGGTCATAAGTATACCTTCAAGAGATGAGGTGCCAAGCTGGTGAAGCTGCAGCACAGAATTATGTGAATGACAAAAGAACAACATGAAATAGACAGAGCTAAGCGATCTTGCAACTGGACAAGGTCAAAGTTTTGTAGTCCTGTCACACTAAGTTGTGAATGTCAATGGAAAATTCAAGGCCTAACAGGAGGAGGAGGTTGCAAGAATATCCCCATCCCCAATGATGGTAGACCCAAAATGTGTGTGGTACAGGCAAGGCTTTGCAACCATGTTTATCCTGATGTGCCGAATACATGGTCCACATTGGCTTCCTCCTGAGGTCCTGATCATCACAGAAGCAGCGTTTAGCCTTCAGCTAATTTGGTTTGCTCCTTGTAATATTGAGAACCTGTCAAGAGCAATGGTTACAGTTGAATGCAAGATTTATAAACCAGTTAGCCTGACATCAGTGGTGGGGAAGATGCTGGAGTCAAAATAACCGCACATTTGGAGAGCAGTAACAGGATCCATGGATTTACGAATGAGAAATCATGCTTGACTAATCTTCTGGAATTTTGTGAGGATGTAACTAGGGGGACAAGGGGGAGCCAGTGAATGTAGTGTACCTGACTTTCAGAAAGCATTTGATAAGGTCCCACATAGGAGATTAGTGGGCAAAATTAGGGCACATGGTATTTGGGGGTAGATTGCTGACATGGATAGAAAATTGGTTGGCAGACAGGAAACAAAGCGTAGGGAATAACGGGTCCATCAGAATGGCAGGCAGTGACTAATTAGGTACTGCAAGGCTCGGTGCTGGGACCGCAGTTATTTACAATATACATCAATGATTTAGATGAAGGGATTCAAAGTAACATTAGCAAATTTGTAGATGACACAAAGCTGGGTGGCAGTGTGAACTGTGAGGAGGATGCTATGAGAATGCAGGGTGAATTGGATAGGTTGAGTGAGTTGGCAGATGCATGGCAGATGCAGTTTAATGTGGATAAATGTGAGGTTATCCCAAGTTGGGAAAAAGGGAAGTACAACGGATTCTGGGGGTCCTTGTTCATTAGTCAATGAAAGTAAGCATTGGGGTGGAAGATTGCAACCTTCATGTGGTCCGCCCTTTTTCGACTAATGCAATCAACTCGACCTGCACAAACAGAAGGTCAAATAGAACAAGTTGTCCTATAACTTTAGGCTGTGCACTCCACACAAAGGAAGAAGAAAGTAAGCATGCAGGTACAGCAGGCAGTGAAGAAAGCTAATGGCATGTTGGCCTTCATAGCAAGAGGAGTTGAGTATAGGAGCAAAGTGGTCCTTCTGCAGTTGTATACGGCCCTAATGAGACCACACCTGGAGTATTGTGTGCAGTTTCGGTACCCTAATTTGAGGAAGAACATTCTTGCTATTGAGCGAGTGCAGAGTAGGTTCACAAGGTTAATTTCGGGATGGCGGGACTGTCATATGTTGAGAGAATGGAGTGGCTGGGCTTGTATACCCTGGAGTTTAGAAGAATGAGAGGGGATCTTATTGAAACATATAAGATTATTAAGGGTTTGGACACGCTAGAGGCAGGAAACATGTTTCCGATGTTGGGGGAAGTCCATAACCAGGGGCCACAGTTCAAGAATAAGGGGTAAGGCATTTAGAACGGAGATGAGAATACACTTTTTCACACAGGGAGTTGTGAGTCTGTGGAATTCTCTGCCTCAGAGGGCAGTGGAAGCCGGTCCTCTGGATACTTTCAAGAGAGAGCTTGATAGGGCTCTTAATGATAGCGGAGTCAGAGGATATGGGGAGAAGGCAGGAACAAGATACTGATTGTGGATGATCAGCCATGATCACATTGAATGGCGGTGCTGGCTCGAAGGTCCGAATTGCCTACTCCTGCACCTATTGTCTATTGTCTAAGATATGGAATGAGAACAATTGGTCTTGACTGAGGAGGAAATTTGACTGAATGTTACATCAAAATACCCCAGTAAAACTCATCAATGTACATTAAAGGGAAAGCACTTCAGAGGTAGGAGGCATATTGCACATATAGAAGATGGTTGAGGTTGTGGACCATCGGTCATTCAATCCTGCAGAATTTCCTGAGGGCTGTGCATTATGGGCCTGTCCCACTTAGGCGATTTTTCAGGCGACTGCCGGCGGCTGTCAGAGAGGAACACACACATCGCTTCCTTCACCAGCCCGTTATGCAGGCGGGGGACAGGGCAAGCGGGGGGAACGCTGTCAGAGTGAAATTCACATGGTGCAAAGCCAAGGTGATACTGACACGCACCGTGAGGTTGGCGCTCTAATTAAGATGGCTAAAGCACAGTGTACGGTAAGTCCTTTAAAAGAAAGAGGGAAAGGTGGGGGGAGAGGGGAGAGGAGGTGAGAGAAGGAGGGAGAAGGAATGGGTGCAACTTTTAAGAAGCCAGAGATACACGGTTGTGAAGCTCGGCGGACATTTTACATTACCGGTCGGTTACCCTTTGTTCTGAAAACTACTGCTTACGTTTTTTTCCCCAATGAGCCAATTAAATTCACTGGTAAGCACCAGATACAACCTACGAGAACCTTTGAGAACCTTCGACCTCCTGGCAACTCCCTAGGACCTCCTGGCGACCCACCTACGGCACAAGATTTCTCGCTGCTCTCCATGGCGGCTTCATTCTAGTCGCCCCTAACGTTGAAAATTTTGTGGCGACCATAATGAGGCCACAACTAATTCACAAAATGTGGGAACTCCTCATGACCATGAAGGCGACTCCCCAGCAACCACCCACTGAGTTACTTCAGAATGTTATGTCTATCCAGGGGTTATCTTGATTGGATAGACATCTGGGCCAGTCACATACTGTGGTACAAATACCGGTCAATGGCTGGATATTCTTCTGTGAGAGATTCATCTCTTGAAACCCCAAGGTGTTTCCACTCTCAACAAGGCATACATCTGGAATGCGATGCAATACCCTTCAATTACCCAAATGAATGCAATGTCAACAACTGTTAGAATGCTTGATGTCTGCCAGGATAAAGCAGTCCACTTCATTTGCACCTCCTCTAGAAACAGTCTTTCCCACTACCTCCAGTGCACAGTGACTGCAGTATGCACCATCTACAAAATGCATTATAATTACCATTTGGGCTCATCTGACAGCAAACCTGTAGACCCTAATGTCAACAAGAGCAAGGGCAGCAAGCATATAGGAGCATCTCCACCTGCAGATTCCTCTTCAAGTCACACACCATGTTACAACTAAACCCTGGAATTATTTGGCAAGCTGCATTGGGGGAGTACCATCACAGGAAAGACTGCAGCATCTCAAGAAGAGTTTTACCATCACCTTCCTAAGGACAATTAGGGATGGACAATAATTGTTGACCTTGCCACGAAGCCCAGAATAAGTGGACTTCAATACTTAAAGATGTATTTCACCATAGGTAATTATAAATCCATAGCCTATTAAAACAATCCACCCCACCATTTGTTTTGAATCAAGTTGTTATGATTGGGCATCATAAACATGTCTTTATTTCCCCGGTACATATTGTGTGCAACTGACCAAAACAAACTTCACTCAAAAAATCTTGAATAATGGAATGTGCAATGGAAATAACTAAGGACATATTGTTGGTGATATTTAGGAGCCTCTCGGACCTGACCCCTACAAAGTTAGGCAACTGCAGTGACATTGACTCTGAAGGTAATCATAATCAATCAGCATCCCTTACAGGTTTAAGTACTTCGACTTTTAGAGAATGTTGTAACTGCTTTGTCGGGTCAGGCAGTATCTGCAGTATTTTGCTATAGGGAGTAAAAGAGTAATTTGGGTTTGGATGTCTATATGCTTCTCCTCCACTTGTATGCCATCAATGTTGCAAAGTTTCCATTTGAATGATAAATTATGCACAAAATTATCCATAGAGCTCAGGATCACAGCGGACTCTTCCAGTCCCTGGGTTGGTGGACAATCTTTGCTGCTCTTTGTCCACCCAGTATTATTTTGTGCCAAGGCATTGACATGCTGGGATGGTTTAGGGCTTATCTTTGGCCATGAGCAGGAGGAGGTTAATAAGGAAGCTTAAATGACAGAGGTGGATTGCAGGTTCTGGTTTGAGGCTCCAGCTTAATTTATATTCACCTGGCAAGCTGCTGAACATCAAATAGACATCCTGACGCAGTGCTCCGTTAATGTTTGAAGACCAAGCTGGCTGGCACCAGTAAGCTTTGATGTTGATTATTTCTGCAGAGGATGGGGATCCCAAGGTGGTCCAAATTTTGTTTTGGTCCCTGTATATTCACAGAAATAATTCAACGAGCACAACTTATCCTTGAAGCTGATCAAAACTTGATCAGTGCAGACCTGGACCATTTTCAGCTAAAATTTGACTAAAGTGGTACCCCATTATAGTGCAGTGACATCATTTGACTGCCAGTGAACCTGGGACTAGGCCTCAGTGATAGTCAAAGTCATTCAGGGACAGAGTTGAACTTGTATGGCCAGAAGGGATCTGAACAATACAAGGTCTTTCTTGATCTCACAGTCTCCATCACAAGAAATAGACTATTGACTGACGTCTATTACAAACTACAACTATCCCACAACTATCTTGATTACACTTCTTCCTACCCTGCTTCCTGCAAAGACTCTATCCTCTACCCCCAATTCCTTTGTCTATGCCACATCTGTGCACATGATGAGGTGTTCAATGAACATGAGTGCCCCTCTCCCATCATAAATGAGGCCCTCACTCATTTCTCCTCAATACCCCGCAGCTCCACCCCTTCTCCCCCTCCCCCTAGTCACAACAGAGACAGAGCCTCCCTTATTCTTACCTTCCACCCCATCAGCCATTGCATGCAACACATAATCCTCCAAATGTTCCGCCACCTACAACGGGATCCCACCATTAGCCACATTTTCCCATCTCCACCCCTTTCCGACTTCTGCAGAGACCATTCCTTCGTCAACTCCCTGGTTAACTCATCGTTTCCCACCCAAACCATCCCCTCCGCAGGTACCTTCCCATGCAACAGCAGAAGATGCAACCTGTCCTTTCAACTTAGGCAGAGGTTCACTTGCACCTTCTCCAACCTCATCTACTGTATTCTTTGTTCAAGACGTGGATTCTTATACATCGGTGAGATCAAACGTGATCATTTTGCGGAACACCTTCGCTCAGCCCACCTGGACCCGGTCTCCCAGTTGCTGGACACTTTAATTCTCCTTCCCATTCCCACACAGACCTTTCCATCCTAGGTCTCCTCCATTGTCAGAGTGAGGTTAAATGCAAATTGGAGGAATAGCATCTCATATTTCGCATGGGCAGCTTACAGCCCAGTGGTATGAATATTGATTTCTCTCACTTCAGGTGGCCCTGTCATTCCCTCTCTCCCTATCCCTCCCCCACCCGTTGCACAGGCTTCTCATTTTTATCCTACAAAGCTTAAGACCTGTTTCCTTAATCATTGTTACTTTTTTGCATATCTTTTATTCATTGTACTTTATCTGCCCACATCACCATATATGTCTCTCATATCCCTAACTAGTCTGAAGATGGGTCTCGACTTGAAAGGTCACCCATTCCTTCTCTCCAGAGATGCTGCCTGTCCTGCTGGGTTATTCCAGCTTTTTGTGTCTCTCTTAGGTTTAATCCAGCATCTACAGTTCCTTCTTACACTATACAAGGTCTTGCTGGTCAATTGGAAGGTGAACTCCAGATGGAAGACTGGCCCTAGGAACACGCTGGTGAAACACTGGATCTTCTGATGAGCAAGGTCATTGGAAGATCTAGCCCAATTATCAAACCATTGTCTGCTTGGCTACTATTATTCTAGCATTATAATGGTAATATGCCACTACAATCATCACTTTATGCGTGTCACTGCATACTTCACCACGCACCATGCATGCGTAATGCACGCCACGCAGGCATCACTCGTGTGTCGTGACGCGTAAATGATGTCGCATAAATGATGCGCAAATGACGCGCAAGTGGGACAGGCCCTTTACACTTCTCACAGTAATGAGAATGGGTTTGTATTAAACACAGCACTGCTGCTCTCTACTGGTCATTACTAAACATAGAGTGCTAGAATTCATCTCATAGAATTAATATCAAATTAAGCAACATCGTTTTTGGTTTGGTTCAGCACTCTTAAACTGATAACAATGGCAAAATAAATGAACTTCCAGATTTAAACATAAACATATTCATCAATATTCATCCATTCTTCCATTTACTTGAACAGTACAATACTGACAAATTGCAGTTAATGTTGCACAGAGAGGATTTCTCAAATTAATGGATAGCCATGAAAGTGGCAACACAAGTAGATAAGAGACAAGAGAGAGAGAGATGTATTTGTCACATGTACCAATTGGTACAGTGAATGGTATGGTCACCATACAGCCGTACAAATAAAAAAGAGCACAGACACGATAGTCTTTAACATAGACATCCCCACACAGCGGAATCAAAGTTTCCCACTGCGAGGGAAGGCACCAAAGCTCAGTCATCCTCCTCTGTTGTTCTCTGTTGTTCACCCATGGCTCCCGAACCCCTCGCTGTCGCCGTTACGGGCTGCCCGATGTTCAGGCCCTCTCGCCGGGATGATGGAACTCCGACGTCGGAACGGGAGAACAACCTCAGAGGCTTGGACGTCCCACAGGAGTCCGTGGCTCCCGAAGTCCACAGGCTGAGCTGGGCGGAGATTCACGCTGATGCAAAACATCACCTGGCCATTATTTCAGTACTTTTGCTCAATGCTCCAGCATATACATTTCCTTGTATCTCTACCTGGTTAAATAGATGTCCTCAAAGTTACAATGAAGCAGGTTTCATGTGCAGTGAAGATTCACTAATGACTCCCTAAAATGTTTCTGAAAAATCACATGTGGCAAACAGGGGCGCTACATGATTGGCAGCCCCGCCAACAGTCTGTCTGTATTTTTTAATCTTTAGTGTGTGTTAAAAGTTTGTAGGGGGAGGGGGTCGGGGGAAACTTTTTTTCAGTTTCTTACCGTGCGATTGATTTTCGGGTCGCATCTCCGGTCGCTCTGCGGCCTACCATCGATGGAGTTGGAGGCCTCCTCGGACTGACATGAGCCCCACTGCGGGGCGTGGGTGGAACATTGGAGCTGATCCCTTGCCTGGGATCATTCCAATCGTGGCCTGCGGACTTACCATCAAGATCTTACAGTCTTGGGAGAGGCCAAGTCGGGAAGCTCCAACGACACAGAGGCTCGACTAGGCCCGACCCAGGGTCCGCTCGCTGGCGAGGTGGAGCTGACATTCTCCCGATGCAGGAGTTGATCGCTCCTATGAGGAGGGCCCAAACGCCACCAGCTACGGGAGTCAAAATTGTCCCGTTAATGGAGGGCGTAGATGGGAAGAGACTTGAATTTTTTTCGCCTTCCATCACAGTGAGGAATGTGGAGGAATTGCTGTGGTGGATGTTTATGTTAAACTGTATGTTATGTGTTCCGCATTTGTATGACTGACTTGGCAAATGAAGTATTATTGTGATTGTGATTGTGATTGTGGGACAGGACTGCACAAGCACAAGCACAAGCACCTATTTGCATTACCATCTCAGACATAAGTCACATACAAAGATAAAATTACAGTATTTGAAGAGTGGTGATGAGTCCCAGATTGAGTTTTGCATAGGATTTTATAACAAATTTGTATCAAGTAACACATAAAAGCATTGTGCTGTGCAACTCAATTTCCGTATTTATTTATTTTGTTAATCTGTGGTACTCTGTTTTCCCTGGAGAGACTAAGGATGTGTAATAGATTGCAGCATTTTGCTCTCCATTACAATACAATTCTCTTCCTCTGATACAGAGTTTTATTTACATATTAGCCTCAATTTCCATTAGCATCAAAATCTGATTTCCTACTTCATATAAGTAGTCAAAGTCCTGCAAGCAAAGTCCTTTTCACTGCTCAAAATAGACTAAAAAATGCTGGAGTAACTCAGTGGGTCAGGCAGTATCTCTGGAGAAAAATAAATAGGTGACATTTCGAATAGGAACCTTTCTTCCGAGCAGAAACGTCAAGTATTATTTTTCTCCAGAGATGCTGCCTGACTGGCTAAGTTACTCCGGCATTTTGTGTCTATCTTCGGTATAAACCAGCATATGCGGCTCCTTCCTACTCTTCCTAGCAATGTTACAAAATTTTGAGATTTTAAAAATCAAGTCTGCAATTTATCCCATCAGATAAAGCATAAAAAGAAGTTTAATTTGACACCTAATTTACTTTCATATCTTCAGTATTAAGAAAGTTATGGCCATTTTCATACTCGGAAATGAGCATCTTGCTTCCCATTGCCTTTCAATTGACTTAACTCAAAAGCTGTGATCTGGAAAAGTTAAATGTCCATAACATTCTTAAAAATTAAGAGAACTCAATGAAATTTTCAGTTATTATAGATTGAAGCATTCTGAAACAAATATTAAACAATCTTACTTGGATGACCTGAAATTAAAGCATATAATTAGTTAGTTATCTAATTGTAGCTAATTACAAAATTCAATGAGTAGATCTAAACATCTATCAATTTCTTAAGAAAAGATAAACTTTTTTAAAATTGCCTAAGTGTCCAAATAACATTCACACAATAATCCACAATATAACATAATTTTTAAATCTCATTTTCATGAACTTCTGGGCCAAATGGAAGGATTTTAGTGTTTTATGCCTGTAAATTAACTAGCGAGTGGGTTTTAGCGGAATGCGGTGGATTGGAACGTTGCGGTTTGCAGTGAAGTCGGGGGGAAAAATACTGGGGGTTCATACATTTTTTGGGACCCCATTTCGCAACATAAAAATATTATTAATGCCTCCCGAAAAACCAACTTTTAATATAAAAATAAACTATTTACCTTTTTTTCTTCCCTACGCAAAATGCTTCCGGTTGTCTGCGGTCACGGCTTTTGAAGGTGATTTTTAAATTACTCTAGTTAATAAATAATCTAGAGTAATTTAAAAATACCACCATTGATGAAATGTCGGAGCGATTTTTCTTCAGCAACCAAATCGCCCGACATTCATCGATTTGTCCTGCCTGTGGAAAAACGGCACTTTAAGCCCGCCCCCCTCTGCAAGGCGCGAAAGTCGCGCACATGGGGAGCGGCAGAAGTGCAGCGCCGGTAAAGGTAAGTTTTGTAACATACCTACTCTTCCTACTGTTTTTCATTACTAATCTTTGAAATGTACACACAACCCCCTTCTGAATTTGATGCATTTTTGCCGTAACAAGCTGGCAGCTTCATCATTGGTAAATTCCATAAAACACTCCAATTCACAGTTGGGAATTTAGAATAAGATACAAAATATAAATGATAGAACACACACCTCTCTTTACCTTCCTCTCAGAGTGCATGCAAATACAAGTTGCACAAATGAACTACTGAATGTTGAGATATGTTAGGAATGGAGTGTGCAAGGTTGATAGGGTTACACATCACATTACAGAAGAACTGCGTGATGCTAAGCAGTGCATTTAGCTAGGCCACTCCCCAGTGAATGAGCAGTGTTTCCGGCCTGAGGGTCAGGTTACATGCAAATATTCTTCAACCTACAAACTGAATAATTACCTTAATAGAAGCACAGTTATGTCGTTCTAAAATAGTTATAAATCCTTTAGAGCCATTAATTCTTCTCCAGCTCTTTTGTAAACCATTTTCCCTTTCTGGATTATAGATTTATTGTCTCATGAAAAAGGTTAATGTACTGAAGAGACCTTTATGATGGAGTTGGAAAAAATTGCAAAATGTGAAATGAAATGATTTATTATTTGTGGAAAATCTATGATTCACTATACAACCATTCAATGCTGGCACTTTATTGACATGTTATATTGTAAAATTCTCAATTGAATATTTGTGAACTGTGTTGAAATACCTATTTAATATACTATTGTGTTAATTATTGCACCTCCCTTGATAATTTTCACACTCCCATCTTTGGTTTTACACTGAAGAGCAAGATGCTAATAGCCATTTTCTTGGTTGAAGATGGGGTGTGAAAGATCTGAATCAGCCTACACAATAAGCATATACAGAAGGTAGACAGAAAATCCTGGAGTAACTCAGCAGGAATAGGCAGCATCTCTGGAGAGCAGGAATGGGTGACGTTTCAGGTCGAGACCCTTCTTCAGATACAGTAACCTTATACACAATTTGGCTCTAAGAGCAGGTTAGAGGGTGGGGGATCTGTGGAGTGTGATAGAATATTCTCCACTTGCCTGGATAAATGCAGATTCAGCACCACTCAAGAAGCTCCACATCATTCATGATGTAACTGCCCTCTGGATAGCCACACCATCCACAACCATTCATTCAATGGCTGGCACGGTGGTAGAACTGATGGAGCTGCTGCCTCATGATGCAGAGACTTGGGTTTGATCCTAATATTTGGAGCTGACTGTGTGGAGTTTGCACATGCTCCCTGTGACTGCATGGTTTCCTCTGAGTGCTCCGGTTTCCTTCAACCTCCCAAAGATCCACATCTCAATTGATATATCCCTGAACTAATATTGTATTGTTATAATCTTCAGTAAATCACAAAACAAGTGAATGGGCACTGTTAAATGTTTTAATGCGTATACATTTTGCCATTTTGAACATTGAAATAAAAGCTTAAGAAAAATTATTTTTCATTATTAAATTCCTGAATTTATTAATACGACAGGAAGAACACCAAAACAAAGTGACTGCTACAGCTATGTTATTTTAAAATTAATATGCTTTGAAGGTCAATATTAAAATCATGTTTGGAAAACGGAAAATAATTAATTTTCCACCTGCTTAGCATTTCCCAAGACTGCAAAATGGCCCCTGATACATACATGAATGAGATGCAAATATTTAATATAAAGTTCAAGTTATTTGAAAATAACTTTCCAAAATGTACATTCAATGATATTACAAATAAACGATTGCAAAAGAATGGATGAAGCTCAAAATGATTTACATTTCAAAGGTTTTGTGGAACATCACATTAAGAATATATCTGAAGGTCTTCTGGGAAATATATCATGCATCAGAGATCCCCGGTGTTAATCGGGATTCAGTATAACATGCTGACCTTTGTCTATGTGACATGGCATTGTATATTGTAATAACAACTGCTCTGCTT
Organism: Raja brachyura; assembly: GCA_963514005.1. The sequence goes on along the minus strand of OY740781.1, from coordinate 103,783,218 downwards.
CAGGCACAAGGATCATCATGGCTCAAAGCTGGCTGATGATTGAACTGAAAACCCTAATTAAATACTTCACCAATAGATCACAGCAGCCCATGACCAGGTCTACATCTATACTTCAAGGAATAGCCTCCCTCAACATATTTGGGATTTTGTCTGAAGCAAAATATGTCTTGGAGAATGGTAGAACAAATGCAATTTTTAAGTAAATTGAATCAAATTGTTATACGCTATGGTGTCAAAAATGCACAGTGTATTTTTTTTTTAATGGGTAATATTAATGGAAAAAAGGCCAATAATTCTCATCCCATTTATGTTATGAAACTTCATATTATAGTTAATATATCATAAATAATACATAACGATTTATAAAATCTTTACTTATGATATTACTAGATTCTTTGCAATTACAATACAGCTGTTAGTTTTCCAATTTGCAGTTTGAATTCTGGTGAGCAATGATTTTTTACACTATCTGCAGAATAACTGCAACAGGTACAAAGCTAATTATATAATTTCTCCAAATATAGACACAAAATTGCTGGAGTAACTCAGCGAGAGAGGCAGCATCTCTGGAGAGAAGAAATGGGCGACGTTTCAGGTCGAGACCCTTCTTCAGACTGAGAGCCAGGGGAGGGGGAGGGGGAGGGGGAGATACAGAGATAAGGAAGTGTAAGGTTGGAGAATGAGACATCAAAAGGGGTGGAGATCAAGGAAAATGTAGATAGAATAGATCATTGTTAGCTAGGAGAAGGTAACAACAAAGCAAACAGAGATAAAATGTAATCAGGGACATTCAGACTGGTTGGAGAACTGGAAAGGGAGACGGATGGAAAGAGAGGGAAAGCAAGGGATACTTGAAGTTAGAGAAGTCAATATTCATACCACTGGGGTGTAAGCTGCCCATGCAAAATGGAACAGCACCACGATTGGTGGTGTTCCTCCAATTTGTGCTGGGCCTCACTGACATTGGGGGAGGCACAGGATAGAAAGGTCAGTGTGGGAATGGGAGGATGAGTTAAAGAGTTTAGCAATCAGGAGATTAGATAGGTTTAGGGGGACTGAGCAGAGGTGTTCAGCGAAATGATCGCCGAGCCTGTGCTTGGTCTCGTTGATATACCATACTTACCATATCCTTGTATCTCCCTCTTCCCCTCCCCTGACTTTCAGTCTGAAAAAGGGTCTTGACCGGGAACGTCACCCATTCCTTCTCTGCAGAGATGCTGCCTGTCCCGCTGAATTACTCCTGCATTTTGTGTCTATCTTCGGTTTAAACCAGCATCTGCAGTTCCTTCCTACATATATAATTTGTCCAATAACCCGGATTACTTAAAAATTAAACAAAAACAACTTTGTATAATCCTGCCAAATAACTATTTTCTCCTTGATATGCTTCTGATTGCCACAAGGTTCAATTCCACATGTGCATATGATTCACCTTATTTCCTGGCAGTGCACAATGCAAACTGACAGTGTAGCTTGAGTATATTGGCTACATATTGCTACAAATAGATATCAGGCTCAAACATGCAACAATAAACACAGTCATTCACCGGTGCACTCTATGTTGTGCAGAACCTGGAGTAACTCAGTGGGTCAGGCAGCATATCTGGAGAAAAAGGATTGGTGATGTTTTGGGTTGGGAACTTGGGACCCTTCTTCTTCAAAATTTCTGTCTATCTTCTGTATATACTAACACCTGCAGTTCCTTTCTACATAGTTTGCCGAACATCCCATGTTGCTTTGTCAGAGTATTAGCAGAAAGAAATTAGATGCACATGTCTTAAAGACACATGAGGACCTGTGGTAGGTTACAAAGAAAGTGTAGCCACTGAGGTAGATTTGAAGAACGGCGAGGCTGCAAGGTTTAATGAGGGAATTCTGAAGTTTAAGAGCAAGACAAACATAAGCAAAATTCCCATGATTGTTTGGGAGTTCCTGGTTCTGCAAACCGATTTAGAATTGTAGCAACTCAATGACTTTAAATGATTATTGCAAATCAAGTCATTCATTCTTCTGCTGAATGGAAACTTGTAGTAGCAGTTTTTCCTGTGATTTCTGGCTTGCAATTAACAAATCAGACCCCATGGTATTCATTGGTCTGGCTGGTATTTCAGTTGATTTACCAGTTCTGTCAGAAAACACCAGTTTTGATGCACGATTATCAAAATGAAATATTAACTGTTTCTATCTTCTCTGATGTTGCATGACCTGCTGAGTAACTTCAGCATTTTCTGTTTTATTATTTCAGGTTTCCAGCACCTGTGAATTTTTTTTTGTCTTTCAAGTCTTTGAGATCTGGGCATGTTATGCGTCCTCCAGGCATCTCTTTCATTACATGGAGGGTTGCCCAGATTTAGTTTCTTTGGCTACAATCCAATTCTACTCTATCTCTTACGATTCCATTTCAAATTTTCTCTTCAATTTGATCAGTACATCACTTGGGGATCCTGGGAGATCAGTGGATAAATGGCTCCGTGCGACTACCAACAGTATGGTGGGTGCACCCTGTGCTGTTGTGGGATACAATGTGTGCATTCTGCACAACGTACAGTATAGTGCACCAGGGGATGATTTTGTACAATAAGCACATTCTTGCCTCTGTAGCAATGTCAATCATCATATGTTTCTGTGATAATTTGATGGGTAACTTTTTCACACAAAGGGTGGTAGGTGCATGGAATGAGTTGCCAGAGGAGGTAGTTGAGGCAGGGACTATAGCAACGTTTAAGAAACAATTAGACAGGTACATGGATAGGACAGATTTAGAAGGATATGGGCCAAACACAGGCAGGTGGGACAAGTGTAGATGGGACATGTGGGCAAGTTGGATCCAATGGACTGTTTCAACACTGTTCATCTCACCAACTCTGGCGAGTTCCTGTCATTATGTGTCACGGTCACTATCTAATTCTCCTCAGTTCTTTGTCCCTTTGCTGCTTGTCTTGCTATTGTCTAACATCAATTACTCTATGACTATGATTGTATGACATTTTCATGAGTGACCCCAATTTCCCTGTGCTTTTTCTTCATTATAGTTGGAGCTTCTGTTAGTAACATTGGTACCTCTCCATGTGCTTTCAGTCACCCAGAGACCACTCACACTCCTGACAAATAAAACCGGTTATTGATTTATCCGAGACATTCACATGCTTCAATTTTTGATTGCTTAAAACTGAAATGTTAAAGTCGTGTTTAGATTAGTGCATGAGGCGCATGGAATTAAAGATACTTTGCCATATGAAATAATGTATCTTTTTAAGTTCAAGTTTACATTTTTGTCACATGCACCAATTGGTACAGTGAAATTTGAGTTACCACACAGCCACATGAATAAAAAAGAACACAACACAAGATAGAATTTAACATAAACATCCCCTCACAGCAGAATCAACGTTTCCCACTGTGAGGAAAGGCAATAAAGTTCAGTCATCTTCCATTATTTAATATTGATTGCCCACAAGTTCAGAATGGTTGAACATTCAAAAGCATGATAGTTTTGTAAAGACATGCGGTAGTCACATAAATATTGCTGCTCATGGGCCACATCTTCAGCCGCTACCTCTATATTTAGCTTCTATTTAGTACATGGATAGGATGAGTATGGATCAAACGCGGGCAGGTGGGACGAGTGTAGCTGGGACGTGTGGACCAGTGTGGGAAGGTTGGGCCGAAGGATCTGTTTCCACGCTGTATCACTCTATGACTCTACAGTGGCTTGCAAAAGTATTCATACCCCTTGAACTTTTCCACATTTTTTCATGTTAAAACCACAAACGTAAATGTATTTTATTGGGATTTTATGTGATAGACCAACACAAAGTGGTGAATAATTGTGAAGTGGAAGGAAAATGATGCATGGTTTCCAAATTTTATTACAAATAAAAAACTGAAAAGTGTGGCGTGCAAAAGTATTCAGCCCCCCTGAGTCAATACTTTGTAGAACCACCTTTCACTGCAATTACAGCTGCAAGTATGTTGGGGTATGTCTCTACCAGCTTTGCACATCTAGAGACTGAAATTTGTGCCCATTCTTCTTTGCAAAATAGCTCAAGCTTAGTCAGATTGGATGGAGAGCATCTGTGAACAGCAATTTTCAAGTCTTGCCAGAGATTCTCAATTGGGTTTTGGTCTGGACTTTGGGCCATTCTAACACATGAATATGCTTTGATCTAAACCATTCCATTGTAGCTCTGGCTGTATGTTTAGGGCCGTTGTCCTACTGGAAGGTGAACCTCCGCCCCAGTCTCAAGTCTTTTGCAGCTTTTCTTCCAAGATTGCCCTGTATTTGGCTCCAACCATCTTCCCATCAACTCTGACCAGCTTCCCTGTCCCTGTTGAAGAAAAGCATCCCACAGATTGATGCTGCCACCACTATGTTTCACAGTGGGGATGGTGTGTCCAGGGTGATGTGCAGTGTTAGTTTTCTGCCACACATAGCATTTTGCATTTAGGTCAAAAACTTCAATTTTGGTCTCATCAGACCAGAGCACCTTCCTCCATGTGCTGTGTCCCCCACAAGACATGTGGCAAACTGCAAACAGGACTTCTTATGGCTTTGTTTCAACAATGGCTTTCTTCTTGCCATTCTTCCATAAAGGCCCGATTTGTGGAGTGCATGACAAATAGTTGACCTGTGGACAGATTCTCCCACCTGAGCTGTTGATCTCTGCAGCTCCTCCAGAGTTACCATGGGCCTCTTGGCTGCTTCTCTGATCAATGCTCTCCTTGCCTGGCCTGTCAGTTTAGGTGGACGGCCATGTCTTGGTAGGTTTGCAGTGGTGCCATACTCTTTCCATTTTTGGATGATGGATGAACAGTGCTCCGTGAGATGTTCAAAGCTTAGGATATTTTTTTATAACCTAACCCTGCTTTAAACTTCTCCACAACTTTATCCCTGACCTGTCTGGTGTGTTCCTTGGGCTTCATGATGCTGTTTGTTCACTAATGTTCTCTAACAAACCTCTGAGGCCTTCACAGAACAGCTGTATTTATACTGAGATTAGATTACACATGAGTGGACTCTATTTACTAATTAGGTGACTTCTGAAAGCAATTGTTTGCACTGGATTTTATTTAGGGGCATCAGAGTAAAGGCGGCTGAATACTTTTGCACGCCGCACTTTTCAGTTTTTTATTTGTAAAAAAATTTGAAAACCATGTATAATTTTCCTCCCACTTCACAATTATGTGCCACTTTGTGTTGGTCTATCACATAAAATCCCAATAAATTACGTTTGTGGTTGTAACGTGACAAAATGTGGAAAGGTTCAAGTGGTATGAATACTTTTGCAAACCACTGTATCTATAAATAATAACAAAGGTATAAGAAAAGGAGCTAATTTTCTCCCCATTTGCCTACTGACATTTCTTGTGTTTCACCTCACCGACTCTGGCGGGTTCCTGTCATGATGTGTCACAGTCACTATCTAATTCTCCCCAGTTCTTTGTCCCTTTGCAGCTTGTCTTTCTCTTGTATAACATCAATTAACCTGTATTATTTTACACTTTCCCAGAATGTTAAGATCTGTATCTTCTAGCTGCCTCAAGGCAATCACCAGTCTGAATTACAAACTTGTCCATCTTGCATTTCCTGCTATTGTTCACAACTTCTTATCCTGGATTGGCTTCTTTTCTTATTCTCCTGGATGTGACATTAGCTTTTCTCACTTTCACAATCGCAAAGGACCTTACAGTCCTAATCTTAACTTCCTGAGTTTGGCGTGGGATGTGAATGGCAACAATCAAATTCGGGTGGCTGAATTACAGTGAAGCTTGTAAAAATGTAGCTCCATCACCCCATTTCCATTTGGCAGATAGCTTACCACCTTGAATGGCATGAATATAAAATTGACTGTTGTGCACAAAGAAAATGTTGCATAGTTTAGTTTAGAGATACAGCGCAGAAACAGGCCCTTTGACCCACTGAGTCTGGTTGATTACCATAACCTGACCATTATATCATGCATACCATTATTCAGATACTATGACGTAAGTGAATCTAATGCCTAATGACCTGTTGCAAACCGAAAGGTGCTTGTCTGGTAGTTTATTCATCATGCCATTTGTCACCCTTGTCAGTATCTTTCAAAACTGGAAATATGGGGGTTCTCTTCACTAGTAAAGGAATACTGGTTGACTGAAAAAAAGCCAGAATTATGAAATAATTATTAAAAGTTATAATAAAGTATTTGGGAAAAATGTCATTGCCTTAACTATTTAGGATATGAGGATAATATTTTTCACTAGCGAATGCTAAGTGTTCTGCAATTCATTTCCTGAAAGGGTGGTGGAGGCAGAAAACTTCGCTATGTTTCAGAAGTGTTCTGAATTATCTTGAACTGTGACCAACATGGGCAATGGAACAAGCGATGGAACGTGGGATTAAGTTGAGTTGCTCTTTTTCCCACTGGTACAAACGTGTTGGGTTGAATGTTGTCTGGGGTTGTAAATGTTCTATGGTTCTATGAACATGTTGTTATATGGGGCAGTTAACTTCAGGGGGGTCGAACAAAGCTGGCAGCCATAAATAGAAAGCTGTATAGAATATATGGATAAAGTAGGGCAGGAACCATCAGCTGAGACTTTCTTGTGTTTAAGTAATTAATTCACAGGATCTGGTCATTACTAACAAGTACCAATTTTATTTTCTGTTCCTAATTGCTTATCATCAACTTGATGGGTCTGGAGTCAAGTCTAGGCCTGACCAGGTAATTTCCTTCTGTACAGAACATTATGGAACAAAATGTGTTTACATCAATTTATTCACCATTGAAAATAATATAATTTAAAAATAAATAGATAATTTGGTGGACAGAATTAAAATGTCTCATGTATTATGGTGGGATTTATACTTGAATAAACTTACTGTATACTTAAATATAAGTGAATTTAACCTGATAAATGTTGGCCGACCTTTCTTCTAAATAAAACATTCTCTTGTCAATTTGCACATTACATTGTGCACATTAGAAATAGTACAGTTTTCTTTCATGCAGCCTGAGCTGTTTCGGTGACATTTTCAATTCTCCACCTGACAGCTGTATCTAAAAATAAATGAATTGTTCAGATGTTGGCCTTCTTGTCTTGGGGTGGACAGACTTGGAACAGTTTACATCAGGGAAAGTACAGAAATAAAACATACAAAAAAAAAAGAAAATCTAAAATTGTAAAGGAATAGTAATTAAACAGTTTTAACCCAATGGAACCTTGCATCCGCTTTGTCATTCTGAATGTGTTCAGGAAATCACAATTATGAATTGCCTGACAGTTCTCAGTTCATTTTAGCTGAAAAATGTAACTTGATGTATCTCAACTGAAAGCTCAAAGGCAGCATATATAAATAGACAGCACATAAAAAATGGGTTAGCCCTTTCGATGATAAATTACATTGTTATTTCCTTGACATTGACAGCGCTGAATGATTTCCTAAATTTCATTAAAAAACAATAAATACTTCACTGTAAAATTATGCCCAAACCCAACAGACACATTCAGACTGTTGATCTATAGTAAGAAAGTTAGAGAGGAGGTAAACATTGAACATTGTTCAGCTAACATTGAATTTTCTCAATTCTGTTAATCCAGACTGCCTCCTCCCCACCTCTCCCTCAGCCCTCGGGCCCTGACATTCCTTCTCCATCTCCTCCCCCCCCCCCCCCCCCCCAGTCGCACTAGCTTCTCATTTTCACACCACAAACAGCTTACAATGGCCTGCTTCCTTTATCACCAATACTTTTTTGCATATCTTTCACTCATTGTTCTTTAATTCTCCACATCACTGTTTATATCTCTCGTTTCCCTGATCCCTGACCAGTCTGAAGAAGGGTCTCGACCCGAAACGTCGCCTATCTCCTTTGCTCCTTAGATGCTGCTGCACCCGCTGAGTTTCTCCAGCTTTTTGTGTAACCCTATAGTAAGAAAGGTTTGTTGCTTTTGAAAGCCACCAAATTCTGTCCTCCCCGGTCTTTTGATCAGGATAGGTGAAGCTTATTAATAAGGTAATATTAACTAACTAAAGTAACTCATAGTGGAATGTCCTGACTTGGCTTCCCACTGATTGCCATAACTTTTGCTGAAACCCAGAACAAATTTCAGGCCCCTCAAAAATCTATAGGCTACAAATCATCTGCAGATAATAGTTATCTAGAGTATATCAATGAACAAAGACTAAAAATCTGTCAGGAATTTCACAAAAAAGATTGCAATTATAAGGAGCTCATTGGAATTTATATTAAACAAAGCACAAATCAATCATAAGGCAAGTAGACACATTCCTCTAACCACAACATGAACATCCACTTTTCCAAATCAAACAGTTGAAAATGAAGAACCGCAGCAGCAGATGTTTGGTTCTCTGCAAGGCAATCATGTAAGCGAGCTCTGAATCAATGAGCATATGTTCTCACACCTAGCCAACTTGTAAATGCCATTGTGCTAATTCTCAAAAGCTCAACAGCTTTATAGTAGAGCGCTTTCAGCACAATGTAAGAATCTATTCAGGCAGCTGGCATCATGTTCACCATGTTAATGTTGTAAATATGCCCAGTGCTGCTAACCATCAATCTGTCTTCTGTTGCACATCATGATGCCCTGACCCTTAAAGAAGAACTATCTACATATAGATAGAAATAGTACCATTTTTAATAACTTTACCTGTTTGAGACAATTTAGCTCACTGTTCTTAAGGTACGCTCAGAACTTGCTAAGATTGAAATTGTCAAGTTACTGATATTAATCAATAATTAGGGTGGCACAGTGGTAGAGATGAAGACTTCCACTGCCAGAGACCCAGGTTCAATCCTGCCTGTACAGACCTTGTACATTCTCCCCATGACTGTGTGGGCTTTCTCCGGTTACTCCGGTTTCCTCCCACATTCCAAAGACATACAGGTTTGTAGGTTACACAAAAAGCTGGAGAAACTCAGCGGGTGCAGCAGCATCTAAGGAGTGAAGGAGATTGGCGACGTTTCAGGTCGAGACCCTTCTTCAGACTGGTTAATTGTTGTAGGTTCAGTTGTAGGTTAATTGGCATTGGTAAAAGTTGTCAATTGTCCATAGTATGTAGAATAGGGCTTGTGAATGGAATCACTGGTTGGCATGGTCTCAGTGGGCCAAAGGGCCTGTTTCTGTGCAGTAACTCTAAACTAAACTAAACTCAATTAAACTAAACTAAACTAAAATAAACTGTATTAGTTAACTATTAGTTATATTTGTTAACTACATTACTAATCAGTTAATATTTTTTTCAGGCCAGCAGAGTTATAGTACAACATCTGGGACAGGCATCATCCTATCTCGCTAATCAGCCTCCGCTAATGATTTGATTGACTTTTGTTATATTTTTAGTTTTATTTTAGTTTAGTTTAGTTTACTTTAGAGATCTGTATGGAAACAGGACCTTTCAGCCCACTGTGTCTGGGACGACCAGTGATTCCCGTACAGTAACACTATCCTATACCCATTACGGACAATTTTTACATTTACCAAGCCAATTAACCTACAAAACTGTATGTCTTTGGTGTGTGGGATGAAACCGAAGATCTCGGACAAAACCCACGCAGGTCACAGGGAGAACGTACAAACTCCATACAGACAGCAACCGTAGTCAGGATCAAACCCGGGTCTCCGGCATTGCATTCGCTGTAAGGCAGCAACTCTACCGCTGCACCACTATTTTGTAATGAAAATAAAGCTACTCTCACTAACTGACTACGTAGGTCACATACCAGTTGAAACAATTAGAGCTATACAGGAGAACAAACAATGTCTAAAAATGTTATCTCCACTCAAAATAAAATAAATGATTTCCAACTCAATAATCACATATGTTGCGTGCTCAATGACATTTATCCGACTTATGCCTGATCTTTCAGTCGGAAGAGCCAGAAGGGAAGGAGAAGGAGGGGACAATAAGAAAATAGGAAAAACATCTTTGAAGTTGGAAACCATCATAGACAAACTACAGAAGTTAATTATAGTTAATTTAATCAATTGATTATTGTTAACCAGGATAGTGATGTCATGTTTTATGGTGAAGTAAGAGCTGAGCTGAACTAACTTGCCAGCTTACTGACAAAGACACAGCATCATAGTCAGTGGAGACAAGATGTTGAAGAGGGTTTATCACATTGGATTTGGATGAAAAGAATGATTGGGAAAAGTTACTGAGATGCGCCACAAGGCCACTTTAGGTGCAATATAGATTTACCACGAGTTCTAAAACTGTTTATAGCAATAGTTAAATCAAGGAGGACTTAGTAAATGTTCAAGGAATAATTTAAAAGAAGGCTTTTAAATTTGAGATCATAATGAGCAGTTGGAATACACGTTTGAGGTGACTACTTTCTGTGAGGGTGGCACTGGGGGAAGTGAAGATTGCCACCTAACTGTTTTATAATTATCATTAGAACGTTTCCTAATTATTAACAGAACACAGTTGCATAAACAAGCTTTCCTACAGCAGTGTTCAAATTACAAAACTGATAACTTTGACTTTTATAGGTTGAAATGTATATTATAAAGTATGTTGTACATTAAAATAATAAAGGTGTTATTTTAATGTACAACAAATATTGCATAAGGATTATGCCAATAGCTTCAGAATGCAAAATGACTCAGACTCATAAATCTTCATAGTCTAATGAATGGCACCAAAATGTAACTTTGTAGCCAAGATCTACCAATGACAACCAGCTTGACAACCCATTACAATGGCTGTGAGTTGAGGACCATCTAAAGAACAGTTGGATCTCAATCATCAGTTTGTGCAATCGTACATATTTAATCAAGCTGCTACAATGTGCATATCATATAAATTAGATATTTTTAAACAACGGGGACCATAATCGTTCAAAGGATGCACAACATTTTCTGTCTGCAAATTGTGTATGCCTTAGACATGTTAATCTTGTGAATGCTTCATCTTTCCAGTGTTTGTACCTTATTTATTACCAGCACTCTGGTACTTAATCTCCTGCAGCTGTCGATATTAATGCTTCACCAGACATCTTGTTGAGCTTCAATTTGGGAAATGACAGCCTGAACAGACCATTGCCAAGCCACCTGCCTCACTCAAATAGATACTTGGAAGGTTCAATTTAAACCTTTTGAACTGTCATGTTGAAAATGAATTGGATTCCTTTGGTAAGCTAGATAATGTCACTACAATGAGCAAGAAGAGTTAATCATTTATGGAAACCTTTGTGAACAAGCCTTTCAATATATATTGACATATCCCCTGTGGTATTCATCAGATGTAATCAGGAACCTGTGTAGCTGAGGATGTGACCTTGAGGACATAATTAACAGTGTGATTGCAGACCAGGATGGGAAGAAGTGCAGGGGCATATAGGTTAGCAATTTGAAGGTGGAGTGAACAGCGGCCCAGGGTAGAGAAAATTGAAGTTAGGTCCAGGAAAGTGAGCTCAGGCTTTGTGGTGGATTGGGATGTGATAGCCACTATTAGATTGCAGGTTTACAATTAAGTAAGTAAAAATGCACAATTGAAAGTATCCTGTTAAGATGCATCTCAGCTTGATTTGGTAACAGTTTTGCCCGAGATTACAAGAAATTGCAGAGTTGTGGATATAGCCCAGTCCATCACACAAACTGGTTTCAGGAAATAGGCAACAGGTCTGAAGAAGGGTTTCGGCCCGAAACGTTGCCTATTGTCTTCACTCCATAGATGCTGCCTCCCCGCTGAGTTTCTCCAGCACTTTTGTCTACCTTTGATTTTCCAGCATCTGCAGTTCCTTCTTTAACATAATCAAGGACCATTTTCAACATTCATTCTCTCTTCTCTCCACTTCCGTCAGGCAGATAACAGATAATAAAGTTTGAGACGTACTACCAGATTCACGAATAGTGCCTTCCCTGCTGTTATCAGACTTCTGAATGGTCCTCTAAGCTAGGGTGTGGTCCTGATCTCCCTATCTACCTCATTGCACTCTTCTATCTGCACTTTCTCTGCAAATGTAATGCTACAATGCTGCAACACTATATTTAGCATTTGGCATTTTTCTCTTTGCACTACCTGTTGTACTTGTGTACGGCTTGATTAGACTTGTGCATAGTATGTTTTAACTGGATGGCACCATATTTTTCGGTACCCCGACATGGCGCCGACAGGCGATAAGCCGAAGCAAAGAAGTCAAAGCCAAAGAACCGAATGGAAACGAGGCCGAAATGCCAATAAACCGAAAGAGTATGAAGACGAAACGCCTACTAACCAAAAGGATGGGACGCCTAAAAGCCAACGAATTGAAAAGCTGCGTCACCTAAAAGCAAACTTACCGAATGGCCGCTCTGTCGAAAAGCCACCTACCCGAAAGGTGGCGTCGCCTACAAACCAAAGGACCGACTGCCGCTCAACAGAAAAGTCCAATAACGGACATGAAGATGACGGGTGGTGGGACCAGTCAGCGATTAGTCCAGACTCCACATCACTGTGAAGGGATGAACATTGTCCCACATCTCCGCTGCACCTGACCCGCAGCCCGTGGAGGGTGGCTGTGGGAGAGTGGAGGCTGTCCCGAGGGATGCGCACCTTCGCTGCTTTCAACTTGGTGCTTGGGTTCAGATTGCCCAGTCACCTATGGCCTGTGTGGGAAAATAATCCCCACACTCCTGTCTCTCCCTTCTCTCTCTCCCCCCTCTCTCTCTCCCTTCTCTCTCTCCCCTTCTCTCTCTCCTCCTCTCTCACCTCTTCTCACTCTCCTCCTCTCTTTCCACTCTTCTCTCTCTCCCCTCTTCTCTCTCCCCCTTCTCTCTCCCCTTCTCGCTCCTCTCTTCTCTCTCTCCCCCTCTCTCTTGCTCCCTTCTCCCTCTCCCCCTCTCTCCCTTCTCTCTCTCTGCCTTCCCTCTCTCTCCCCCTTCTCCTCTCTCTTCCCCTCCTCTCTCTCTCCCCCTCTCTCCCTTCTCTCTTTCTCTCCCCCTTCCCTCACTCCTCTCTCTTTTCATCTCTCTCCACTCTTCTCACTCTCCTCCTCACCCCCCCTTCTCTCTCTCTTGTTCTCTCTCTTCTCCTCTCTCCCCTCCCCTCTCTCTCTCCCTCGCTCCCTCCCTTCTCTCTCCCCCCTTCACTCTCTCCTCCTCTCTCTTCCCCTCCTCTCTCTCCCCCACTCTCTCTCCCTTCTCTCTCTCTCCTTTCTCTCTCTCCTCTCTCTCTCCCTCCCTTCTCTCTCTCCCCTTCTCTCTCTCCTTCTCTCTCTTCCCCTCCTCTCCCCCCATTCTCTCCTCTCTCCCCTTCTCTCTCCCTTCTCCAGGAGGCAGAGAAGGGAAGCACTCAGACCCAACGTAGGGGAGAAAGAAGAAAAATATAATAAACAGAGAATAAGAAGTGGTGGGTTTCTTAAATGTGTGAGCAGAGAGGGGTATAAAATGAAGGTAGAAGCAATAGGTAGCAAGGTGAAAAGTAAAAGTGGCAGGCAGACAAATCTGGGGAAAAATCAAAAAGAGCCATTTTTCAACATAATTGTATAAGGGTTAAGAGTGTTGTAAAAACAAGCCTGAAGGCTTTATGTCTCAATGCAAGGAGCATTCGTAATAAGGTGGATGAGTTGAATAGGCAGATAGTTATTAATGAATAAGATATAGTTGGGATCACTGAGACATGGCTTCAGGGTGACCAAGGCTGGGAGCTGAACATCCAGGGATATTCGATATTCAGGAGGGATAGACAGAAAGGACAAGGAGGTGGGGTAGCATTGCTGGTGAGAGAGGAGATTAATGCAATAGAAAGGAAGGGCATTAGCCTGGAGGATGTGGAATCGATATGGGTAGAGCTGCGAAACACTAAGGGGCAGAAAACGCTAGTGGGAGTTGTGTACAGGCCACCTAACAGTTGTAGTGGAGTTGGGGATGGCATCAAACAGGAAATTAGAAATGCGTGCAACAAAGGTAAAACAGTTATAATGGGTGACTTCAATCTACATATAGATTCGGTGAATCAAATTGGCAGGGGTGCTGAGGAAGAGGATTTCTTGGAATGTATGCGGGATAGTTTTGTAAACCAACATGTAGAGGAACCAACAAGAGAGCAGGCTATTCTAGACTGGTATTGAGTAATGAGGAAGAGTTAGTTAACAGTCTTGTTGTGAGTGGCCCCTTGGGCAAGAGTGACCATAATATGGTTCAGTTCTTCACTAGGATGGAGAGTGACATCATTCATTCAGAAACAAGGGTTCTGAACTTAAAGAAAGGTAACTTTGAGACGTGAATTGGCCAAGATAGACTGGCAATTGATTCTTAAAGGGTTGACGGTGGATAGGCAATGTAAGGCATTTAAAGACTGCATGGATGAACTACAAAAATTGGCAAAAGAATAAATCAGGGAAGGTAGTACATCCGTGGGTAACAAGGGAAATCAGGGATAGTATCAAAACAAAAGATGAAGCATACAAATTAGCCAGAAAAAGCAGCCTACCAGAGGATTGGGAGAAATTCAGAGTCCCGCAGAGGAGGACAAAGGGATTAATTAGGAAAGGGAAAATAAATTATGAAAGAAAACTGGCGGGAACATAAAAACTAACTGCAAAGTTTTTATAAATATGTGAAGAGAAAAAGATTAGTTAAAACAAATGTAGGCCCCTTGCAGTCAGAAACAGGTGAATTGATCATGGGGAACAGGACATGGCAGACCAATTGAATAACTACTTTGGTTCTGTCTTCACTAAGGAAGACATAAATAATCTTCCGGAAATAGCCGGGGACCGGGGGTTAAATGAGATGGAACTGAGTGAAATCCAGGTTAGCTGGGAAGTGGTGTTAGGTAAATTGAATGAATTAAAGGCCGATAAATCCCCAGGGCCAGATAGACTGCATCCCAAAGTACTTAAGGAAGTAGCCCCAGAAATAGTGGATGCATTAGTGCTAATTTTTCAAAACTCTTTAGATTCTGGAGTGGTTCCTGAGGATTGGAGGGTAGCTAGAGTAAGCTATCAAAGATGGAATAGCAGCACATTTGGAAAGTGGTGAAGTCATTGGACAAAGTCAGCATGGATTTATGAAAGGTAAATCATGTCTGACGAATCTTATAGAATTTTTCGAGGATGTAACTAATAGAGCGGATAAAGGAGAACCAGTGGATGTGTTATATCTGGACTTTCAGAAGGCTTTCGACAAGGTCCCACATAAGAGATTAGTATGCAAACTTAAAGAACACAGTATTGGGGGTTCAGTATTGATGTGGATAGAGAACTGCCTGGCAGACAGGAAGCAAAGAGTAGGAGTAAACGGGTCTTTTTCAGAATGGCAGGCAGTGACTAGTGGGGTACCACAAGGCTCGGTGCTGGGACCCCAGCTATTTACAATATATATTAATGATTTTGATGAGGGAATTGAATGCAACATCTCCAAGTTTACAGATGACACGAAGCTGGGGGGCAATGTTAGCTGTGAGGAGGATGCTAGGAGGCTGCAAGGTGAATTGGATAGGTTGGGTGAGTGGGAAAATGCATGGCAAATGCATGGCAGATGGCAGTTCTACTGCAGTTGTACAGGGTCTTGCTGAGACCACACCTGGAGTATTGCGTACAGTTTTGGTCTCCTAATCTGAGGAAAGACATTCTTGCCATAGAGTACAGAGCAGGTTCACCAGACTGATTCCTGGGATGTCAGGACTTTCATATGAAGAAAGACTGGATACTCAGCATCTACTCGCTAGAATTTAGAAGATTAGGAGGGATTCTTATAGAAACTTACAGAATTTTCTTAAGGGGTTGAACAGGAAGATTGTTCCCGATGTTGGGGATGTCCAGAACAAGGGGTCACAGTATAAGGATGAGGGGGAAGTCTTGTACGACCGAGATGAGAAAAACATTTTTCACACAGAGAGTGGTGAATCTCTGGAATTCTCTGCCACAGAAGATAGTTAAGGCAGTTCATTGACTGTATTTAGGAGGGAGTTACAGTGGCTTGCAAACGTTTTTATACATTTACTCACGTTACAACCCCAAACGTGAATGTATTTTATTGGGATTTTATGTGATAGACCAACACAAAGTGGCGCATAATTGTGAAGTGGAAGGAAAATTATACATGGTTTTCAATTTTTTTTACAAATAAAAAACTGAAAAGTGTGGCGTGCAAAAGTATTCAGCCCCCTTTACTCTGATACTCCTAAATAAAATCCAGTGCAACCAATTGCCTTCAGAAGTCACCTAATTAGTAAATAGAGTCAACTTGTGTGTGATCTAATCTCAGTATAAATATAGCTGTTCTGTGAAGGCCTCAGAGGTTTGTTAGAGAACATTAGTGAACAAACAGCATCATGAAGCCCAAGGAACACACCAGACAGGTCAGTGATAAAGTTGTGGAGACGTTTAAAGCAGGGTTAGGTTATAAAAAAATATCCCAAGCTTTGAATATCTCACGGAGCGCTGTTCAATCCATCATCTGAAAATGGAAAGAGTATGGCACAACTGCAAACCTACCAAGACATGGCCGTCCACCTAAACTGACAGGCCAGGCAAGGAGAGCATTGATCAGAAAAGCAGCCAAGAGGCCCATGGTAACTCTGGAGGGGCTGCAGAGATCCACAGCTCAGCTGGGAGAATCTGTCCACAGGACAACTATTTGTCATGCACCCCACAAATCGGGCCTTTATGGAAGAATGGCAAGAAGAAAGCCATTGTTGAAACAAAGCCATAAGAAGTCCTGTTTGCAGTTTGCCACAAGCCATGTGGGGGACACAGCAAACATGTGGAGGAAGGTGCTCTGGTCTGATGAGATCAGAATAGAAGTTTTTGGCCTAAATGCAAAACGCTATGTGTTGCAGAAAACTAACACTGCACATCACCCTGAACACACCATCTCCACTGTGAAACATGGTGGTGCCAGCATCATGCTGTGGGGATGCTTTTCTTCAGCGGGGACAGGGAAGCTGGTCAGAGTTGATGGGAAGATGGATGGAGCCAAATACAGGGCAATCTTGGAAGAAAACCTGTTCGAGTCTGCAAAAGACTTGAGACTGGGGCACAGGTTCACCTTCCAGCAGGACAATGACCCTAAACATATAGTCAGAGCTACATTGGAATGGTTTAGATCAAAACATATTCATGAGTTAGAATGGCCCAGTCAAAGTCAAGACTTAAATCCAATTGAGAATCTCTGGCAAGACTTGAAAATTGCTGTGGACAGATGCTCTCCATCCAATCTAACTGAGCTTGAGCTATTTTGCAAAGAAGAATGGGCACAAATTTCTAGATGTGCAAAGCTGGTATACACATACCCCATATGAGACATACCCCAAAAGACATGCAGCTGTAATTGCAGCGAAAGGTGGTTCCACAAAGTATTGACTCAAGGGGGCTGAATACTTTTACACGCCACACTTTTCAGTTTTTTTATTTGTAATAACATTTGGAAACCATGTATTATTTTCCTACCACTTCACAATTATGCACCCCTTTGTGTTGGTCTATCACATAAAATCCCAATAAAATACATTTACGTTTGTGGTTGTAACGTGACAAAATGTGGAGAAGTTCAAGGGGTATGAAAAATTTTGCAAGCCACTGTAAAGGGGATGCAAGAGGTACCACTTCTCACCAAAGTTGTGTCAGGATGCTCAATATACAAAATTATTTCAATTGCATATCCAAACCTTCATGACACTGCTATGAAGTTTTTTTCAAGAACATTTATTGCTGTTCAGGAGAAAACTGCAGTTGCAAACTTACTTACAGTGTATACTCACAAGCTATAATGACCAAACTATTTTTAATATGAATGTGAAAAAAAATAGCTGTGGGAAATTGATACGTTTGCTGACCCGGCTACAGCTAGTAACCAAAACTTATCCTCAGCTTTTTTTAAAATAATTTCCCACTTCAGTGAAATTTCAGCTGCATCAACGCTTCGCTATCAAAGGTTCAAAGGTTCTTTATTTGTCACATACACCAATTGGTGTAGTGAAATGCGGATTGCCATTGCAGCACATTAAAAAGAATACAACATAACAATAATAAAGAAATTTAAACATAAAAACATCCCCCCACAATGGTTCCCACTGTGAGGGAAGGCACAAAGTCCAGTCCCCATTCCCATGTCCACCCATAGTTGGGCCTATTGAGGCCTCCGCAGTCGCCTTTACGGAGGCCCAATGTTCCAGGCCCTTTTCGCCGGAGGAAGGTGCTCCGGCATAGGGAGAATCCTCTCAGCGGCTTGGGATACCTGGAATGTTTATGGGATGTTACTGGCTCTTGATCACTGACATCAAACTTACTGGATCTCTTTGGTGAGTCATTCAACATCACTCGCTCTGGGAAGCACAAAAAGCATGGCAGAGGGTAAGTCGGAAGGTGGGCTGCAATAAATATCGCAGCTCACTGATCAGAGAAGAACATCTGAGAGATATCAGGCACATCTGCAACCCAATGAACTAGTTAGGATTAAATGGAAGGTGCTGGTTGCAGGTCACAGACGTACAAATATTACTGTCAACTCTTCAGCAAGAACAAATCAAGAGAGCACTAAATGTGGCGATTGCCAGGATTCTGACTGTGACTGTAAAGCAGATATTTTTCTGTTAGCTTCCAGAGCCTTCAGGCACAGAGCAAGTGTAGCTCAGCATGAGAGAGACGATGATTCCTCTAAGGATTTCATTGCTTCTCAGGGTGCACTGTCACAGGATGTACAGTTATGCACCAGCGCCCATCAGTCGGTTGAGTTAAAGAACCAGATTGTTTATTACCTGATTATTTACAATGCACAAATGAGCAGGGATTGACACTGATGGCAGGGACAGCTGTGGGGAGTTCGCATCAGGCGATACAATTATCTTAAACTTTGCACAGTTGGACACGGATGCTGAATACTTGGGGGGGGGGGGGTTATGGTTGGGAACGAGAATGCTAGAGGTATATCAGCTGCTAAGTTAGGTGTCACATGCTTGCTTCTCATTTATGTTTAAGAGTGTAACTATCACCAGTGATTGGTGGTGCAGGGAGGGCTTACTATTTATCACAAGACAGAAGGCAGCCATTCGGCCCATTAGGTTCATGTCATCACCCAAAAGAACAATTCCATCAGTCCCATTCTGTCTCCTAATTGTCCTATATTTTTGCAATATATTCTCTCTCACATACCCTTAATTTCGTCTTTGGGACTTGGGAGGACCAGAGCACCTGGTGGAGACCCATGCAATCACAGGGAGAATGTGCAAACTCCAAACAGACAGCATGCCAGGTCAGGATCAAACCTGAATTGTTGAGCTGTGAGATAGCAGTACTAACAATTGCACTACCTCGCTGACCAGAATTAAGGGTGGCAAGGTGGAGCAGCAGTAGAGTTGCTGCCTTACAGCACCAGAGACCCGGGTTTGATCCTGACTACGATGCTGTCTGAACAGAATTCATCCCGTGAGCATGCGGGTTTTACCCAGGTGTTCCGGATTCCTGCCACACTACAAAGACAAACAGGTTTGTAGGTTAATTGGCTTCGGTAAAAATCGTAAATTGTCCCCAGTGTGTTGGATAGGTTTAGTGTTCAGGGATTACTGGTTAACACGGACTCGGTGGGCTGAAGGGCCTCTTTACATGCTGTATTTCTATACTAAACTAAACTAATTGAAAGTTTGTCTGCAGTGGAGGGAATGTACTTCTACGGATTACATTCTTCAATTACATTCTCAAACAGGCCTACGGAGGCAACACCTATATGCGTTGGATGGTTACCTGTCTGCCATCTAAAACAGCTACACATATTTGTCTGGAATCTTACAACACATCATTAATCTTATAAAGCTAGCTTGTAGAATATTGTTAGGGGGTTGATACTAATAATGGGGAGCACGGAAAGGGGAATCCAACACATTTCTCCTATTGGTCATTCTCCCCTTCCTCTGTCAAAATCCTACATGTAGTCTTTATAGCTGAGTTTGCATCTATAAAAATGTAGCCGCAGCATTTGACAAGGCACTCAGGTACTGTAGGAGTCAGAATGCGCAATCCAAATCCATCTCTATATAGATCATAGGATCATAAGTGATAGGAGTAGAATTAGACCATTCGATCCTTCAAGTCTACTCCGCCATTCAAAAGTCAAAAGAGTTTATTGTCATGTGTCCATGACAGGACAATGAAATTCTTTCTTTGCTTAGCACAACAGAACATAGTAGTCTGAACCACCAGTCTGAAGAAGGGTCTCGACCCGAAACGTCGCCTATCTCCTTCACTCCTTAGATGCTGCTGCACCCGCTGAGTTTCTCCAGCTTTTTGTGTAACCCTCGATTCTCCAGCATCTGCAGTTCTTTCTTTAACAGAACATAGTAGGCATTGACTACAAAACAGATCAGTGTGTCCATATACCATTATATACATAAATACACACATGAATTAATAAATTGATAAAGTACAAATAACAGATAAAGGGGTATTAATGTTCAGAGTTTTGTCCGAGCCAAGTTTAATAACCATATAACCATATAACAATTACAGCACGGAAACAGGCCTTCTCGGCCCTTCCAGTCCATGCCGACCATTTATTTTCCCCTAGTCCCAACTACCTGCACTCAGACCATACCCCTCCATTCCCTTCCCATCCAAATACCTATCCATTTTACTTTTAAATGTTAAAATCGATCCTGCCTCCACCACATTTGCTGGAAGATCATTCCACACGGCCACCACTCTCTGAGTAAAGAAGTTCCCCCTCATGTTACCCCTAAACTTCTGTCCCTTAATTCTCATGTCATGCCCTCTTGTTTGATAGCCTGATGGCTGTGGGGAAGTAGCTATTCCTAAACCGGGTCGTTGCAGTCCTCAGGCTTCTGTACATTCTACCTGAAGGCAGCAGGGAGATGAGTGTGTGGCCAGGATGGTGTGGGTCCTAGATGATGCTGCCAGCCTTTTTGAGGCAGCGACTGTGATAGATCCACTCGATGGAAGGAAGGTCAGAGCCGATGATGGACTGGGCAGTGTTTACTACTTTTTGTAGTCTTTTCCTCCCCAGGGCGCTCAAGTTGCCGAACCAAGCCATGATGCAACCAGTCAGCATGCTCTCTACTGTGCACCTGTAGAAGTTAGAGAGAGTCTTCCTTGACAGACCAACTCTCCATAATCTTCTCAGGAAGTAGAGGCGCTGATGAGCTTTCTTAATAATTGCATCTGTGTTCTCGGACCAGGAAAGATCTTCAGAGATGTGCATGCCCAGGAATTTGAAGCTCTTGACTCTTTCAACCATCGACCCGTTGATATAAACAGGACCGTGGGTTCCTATCCTACTCCTTTCAAAGTCCACAATCAGTTCCTTGGTTTTGCTGGTGTTGAGGGCCAGGTTATTGTGCTGGCACCATATAACATATAACCATATAACCATATAACAATTACAGCATGGAAACAGGCCATCTCGGCCCTTCAAATCAGTGCCGAACAACTTTTTTCCCTTAGTCCCACCTGCCTGCACTCATACCATAACCCTCCATACCCTTCTCATCCATATGCCTATCCAATTTATTTTTAAATGATACCAACGAACCTGCCGCTACCACTTCCACTGGAAGCTCATTCCACACCGCTACCACTCTCTGAGTAAAGAAGTTCCCCCTCATGTTACCCCTAAACCATATGGACAGTCGCTCAATCTCTCTTCTATACTCTGACTCATCTCCATGAGTGATACGTCCCACAACAATGGTGTCGTCAACGAACTTAATGATGGAGTTCGCACTATGACCGGCTACGGAGTCATGAGTATAGAGTGAGTACAGCAGGAGGCTGAGCACGCAGCCTTGAGGTGCTCCCGTGCTGATTGTTATCGAGTCTGACACATTACCACCAATACAAACTGACTGTGGTCTGTGAATGAGGAAGTCAAGGATCCAATTGCAGAGGGATGCGCAGAGACCCAGTTCTGTGAATTTGGTAATCAGTTTGGAGGGGATGATTGTGTTAAATGCCGAGCTGTAATCGATGAATAACAGCCTGACATATGAGTTTTTGTTGTCCAAGTGGTCCAGAGCGGAGTGGAGGGCCAGCGAGATCGCGTCCACTGTTGATCTGTTGTGGCGATAAGCGAACTGCAGTGGGTGCAGGTTTTAGTCAAGGTAGGAATTGATTTGCGCCATGATCAACCTCTCAAAGCACTTCATCACCACAGGTGTTAGTGCCACAGGTCGATAGTCATTGAGGCACGTCACCTTGCTCTTCTTGGGCACTTGTATTATTGATGACCTTTTGAAGCAGGTGAGAAGCTCAGACCTCAGACGTGACAGGTTGAAAATGTCGGTAAAAACTCCAGCCAGTTGGTCCGCACAGGTTTTTAGAACACAACCAGGTATACCATCAGGTCCAGACGCTTTTGGTGGGTTCACCCCTCTGAAAGATTTCCTGACGTCGGCCTCTGTGACTGAGGCTGAAATACCATGACAGCGAATGGGGGCTCGGGAAGGTACATCGGTGTTCTCCCTATCAAAGTGTGCGTAAAACGTATTAAGCTCATCAGGGAGTGATGTATCGCCAACATTCGAGCTGCCTCCTGGTTTCACCTTGTAGGAGGTGATTGCATTCAGGCCTTGCCGCAGCTGCCGAACATTTGTCTCATCCTCCAGTTTGGAACAGGTCCCTTTTGGCCTTTTTGATGGCCTTAACAAGGTCATATCTGGACACCTTGTAGACCACTGTATCATCAGACATGAATGCCCGGTGTCTGGTCTTCAGAAGAGTGCGGATCTCACAGTTCATCCAAGGTTTCTGATTGAGAAACACTCGGAAGGATTTGGTGGGGGTGCAGTCCTCCACACATTTCTTCATTAAGTCTGTAACGATTGTGGCGTCTGTTTCCAAGTCCTTGAACATTGCCCAGTCCACAGACTCCAAACAGTCCTGCAGTTGTTCCTCTGCCCCTTCCCCATATTAACACCCATATTAATCAAGAATCTATCTATCTCTGCCTTAAATATATCCACTGACTTTGCCTCCACAGACTTCTGTGACGAAGAATTCCACAGATTCACCACCCTCTGACTAAAGAAATTCCTCCTCATCTCCTTCCTAAAATAATGTTCTTTAATTCTGAAGCTATGACCTCTAGTCCTAGTCTCTCCCACTAGTGGAAACATCCTCTCCACATCCACTCTATCCAAGCCTTTCACTATTCTGTACATTTCAATGAGGTTCCCCCTCATTCTTGTAAACTCCAGCGAATATAGGCCCAGTGCCATCAAACACTAATCATATGTTAACCAACTCATCCCTGGGATAATTCTCGTAAACCTCCTCTGGACCCTCTCGAGTACCAGCATGGTACCCGGATGTGGCGTTGAAGGACGAGAAGCTGAAGCACAAGCCATAGGTGACTGGGCACTCTGAACCCGAGCACCAAGTTGTAAGCGGCCAAAGGAGCGCTTCTGTTAGGACAGCCCCACTCGCCCACGGCCACGGCCACCCTCTGCCTCATCTCCCTGCACTGTGACGGGCTGTGAGCTGGCAGTGCCGGCTAGAGCAGAGGTGTGGGACAGGCTGTTCCCGCCGCCCATGCAGATTCACTGATCGCGATGCCCCGCCACTGGACCCCAACCCTCATGCCAGGGTGATTCACTCCCCGCCCCCCGGACCCCAACCCACACCAAGTGATTCACCCCCACCCCAGCTGCGAGGATAGATGGCTCGGGGCATTGGCAGCCATAGTAAATCGCTTTTAAAACGGGGGGGACACACAAATTCCCTGGCGGGCCGATGACAAGTGTGCATGACAACGGACAATTTTATCTCCACCCACTCCCCCCCCCCCCCCGACAATAAGAAGCACGTTTTATTTGTTGTTTAAACACAGTAATGCCGTCTGGTTACGCACATGCGCATAATGCACACAAGCTCCCACGCTCAAAACACCAGATAATCTGTAATCTGTTTTAACCAAAGATGGAAACAAAAAGCTGAACTAACTCAACGGAACAGGCAGCATCTCTGGAGAGAAGGAATGGGTGACGTTTCGGGTCGAGCCCCTTCAGACTCAGTCTTCAGGTCCCTACCTGCAGCGGTGGGGTGAGGCCCATCCATGCCGGCCACCCCACATATATCTGGCAATCGCCTCGGTTGGCCGCCAACATGGCCACCGCAGCAACTGCAAAAAATGGACGCTTTCAGCCGGCCGGAATAATAACTGTCAAATGAAGATATCTTGAAATGGGTAATCTTCACATTTTTATCAGTCTCATCCAAATGGATGACAGCATGTAGAATGAACAATGCAGAAGTCACTGCAGGTTATATTAATAACTCTTTATAATAAGCGAAGCAGCCTCCTGTAGAGATAAATGACAATCCAATTCAATTATTTTTTCTCAAGCAACTGAATCATGGAATTGTATTTGAACAACTGAGTCTTGAAAACCAGATATGGTCATAAGGAATACCCCTTCAAATGGATCAATATAACTCTTTGGAAATAGAACCTAATTTAGGCTATGCACTGATTTAAATAATTGAACACATACATTGCTAAAAGATGTCAGGCAACATAATTGATAACAACAAGTTGAAGCTATTACCAGAAATATGGTGGAACATATATGCTCCCCATATTGATCCCATGCTCCCCATATTGATCCCATATATGCTCCCCATATTTTCAAATTATGTTCATGTAGCTGACATCAAACTTGAGTACCCAACCTTTAAGAGTAAATTGTTTCTTGCAATACACTGCACGATAGCTACGTTCCAGGAGCGCCATTTCCAAAGTAGAAGAACTAAAGCAGAACGGTAATTCTTATGAATTTGCAAATATAATTCGCAGCAAGAACCATTGGGGACTGTCATGTTTGACTACCTGGGAGTGATACCAAGAGGATGGTCACACTCACTGCAAGGTGAGCGAAACACTTTGTAAAGTGGTTTTTAAAAAATAATTTACTAAAAGGCATTTGAAAAAATAAACATTTTGAAATATGGTACTCTCCCCACTAATACTCATCACTATATTGAGAAAGCATCTGGACAAGATGACAAAAGCAAGCCCTGGTTGGGATGCACCTGGATTGGGTTCTCTATCCACACTATAATCCTCCCCATGTACTTCTCCAACCTGGCTGACTTTCAATTGACTGAATTTTTCTTACTAATGCTGATTAGTAAGTTCCTGTTCTTCCCTGTAAACTGCAATAACTCCCTATGCATTGACAACAGAGACGAACGTGCTGATGGATTAAATATACCTAATCTGTCTCTGCTCTAGACTCCCCATTGAATCCTGCAGGGCAGTTGATTGTGATGAGATTCCCCAGCTTTATGCTGAATTAGTCTTGGAGCAGATCCAATACCACACTGGTTTCCATAAGGACAATAACACAAAAGATTAGGAATCAAAAGGCATTAGTTACTTTATTAAATTATTCCTTTTCACTTGCTTTAGTTAACATTTTAATTTCACTTGCTTTAGTTAATAACTTTTTAATGTCTTAATAATGTTTAATTCTTTTTACTTTATAGCAGTTTTTAAATATTCCCAGAATGCCGGAGGTGCTCCTGAGGTGGAGTGAGGGAGGCCTACTGGACTCACAAATGCAAGGGGCCTGCAAGAGTGGTGCTTCGCATTTGGACCAGGTAAGTATAGGTGAGGGGTGATTGCAGGCAGTGATTCTAAGTTCGGGGCACAAAACCAGCACAATCTGATCTTTTGTTCCTTCTTCTATATATATATCATTCCAGAACAGGAGTTCATAGGTTTACAGGGAAAATTGTTCAGAATGTTCGTACCCGTTGGACTGAAGGGCAAAGCAGGCAAACATAAGGAAGCTTGGCTAACGTTGGAAATTGAGGTATTGGTCAAAAACAAGAAGGATGCAGTGGACAGGTATAGGCAACTGGGATCAAGTGCATCCCTGGCGGAGTTTCGGAAACAAAGGAGTAAACTGAAAAAGGAGATCAGAAGGGCAAAAAGGGGCCAGGAGATAGCTCTGGCAGCTAGCATTAAGGATGATCCCAAAATATTTTATAATACATAAGGGGAAAAGGGTAACTAGAGAGTGGGACCTCTCAGGATTCAAAGCAGTCACCTCTGTGTGGAGTCACAAGAGATGGGCAAGGACCTCAATGAGTATTTCTGCTCTGTATTTACTGAGGAGAAAGACAGTAGGATGGAGGAGCTTGGTGCAGTCAATGGAAGTGTTTTGAGAGCAGTCAGTGTTACCGTCGGTACTGAAGGTAATATTGTGTATGAAGGTAGACAAATCTCCAGGGCCTGATCAGATATATCCAATGACATTGTGGGAAACTAGAGAGGAAATTGTGTGTGCCCTGGTTGAAATTTACGAGTCGTCCTTAAATATGGGAAGATATGCCTGAAGACTGGAGGATGGCAAATGTTGTAGCTCTTTTCAAGAAGGGCTGCAAGGAAAATGCCGGGAACTATAGGCCAGTGAGATTAACACCTGTAGTTGGAAAGTTACTAGAGTATTCTGAGGGAAATGTTGCACAGATATTTTGGATGGGCAAGGGCTGATTAGAGATAGTCAGCATGGTTTTGTATGTGGGAGGTCATGTCTCATAAATCTGATTGATTTTTTTGAAGACGTGACCAAAAAGGTTGATGAGGTCAGAGCTGTAGATGTTGTGTACAATAAGGAGTTCGACAACGTTCCGCATGGTAGGCTGCTCTGGATGGTTAGATCGCATAGAATCCAAGGAGAGTTAGCTGAATGGATAGCAAATTGGCTCCATGGAAGGAAGCAGAGGGTGATGGTGGAAGGTTGCTTCTCGAACTGGAGGCCTGTGACTAGTGTTGTGCTTCAGGGTTTGGTGCTTGGTCCATTATTTTTATTTTATTTTATTTTTTTTAATTAGTGGTTTTATAAGAAGCGGTTGTACAAGAATAAAACATTCGGCATGTAAAATTATGCAATTATTGTACAGCTTCAAGTTTGACCTGTTAACCTGAAAATGAGGGAAAAGAAGAGAGAAAGAACAAGAGAGGGAAAAAGTGAAAAGTGTAAAGATAGGACCCCTAAACTACCAGAGTAGTGTGGCCAAAGAGTGAATGAAGATATAAGGGAGAAAAAGGAAAAAAAAAGAAAAGAAAAAAAGAAAAAAGTGGAGATATACCTCCGCTCACTCGACCCATAGTTGGATTAAATCCAAATTTGTTTGCGCCATACTATCCTTGTAGGAATTCGGTAAAGGGTGTCCATGTCTTGAAAAATTGATCTGGTTTTTCGGCCAAGACAAGCCTAATATTTTCCAAATGTAGTGTCTCAGACATATTTGTAATCCACATCTTTACAGTAGGGACTGATGTGTGTTTCCAAAATGTAAGTATTAGTTTTTTCGCCTTTATCAGGCCATAATTAAGGAAACGTCTTTGAAATAATGTTAGCTCAGAACAGGCTTCTGACGCACTTAGAGTAATTAATTCTGTGTTGGGGTCCAATTTTATTTTAAGTATTTTAGAAAAAATTTCAAAAATTCCCCTCCAGAAATTATGTAACTTTATACAGGAGGCAAAAGAATGAGTTATGGGTGATTCCGGAGGAGACATTTATCACAAATAGGGGAAACATTTGGGAAGATCTTATTCAGTTTAGACTTTGAATAATAAAGTCTATGCAGTATTTTAGATTGTATTAACGAATGCCTAACGTTAAGAAAACAGTTGTGTTTATAGAGAAGGATTTCCTCCCATCTATCTTATAAAATTGTTAGGCCCAATTCATCTTCCCAAGCTCTCCTGATACCGGAAGTGGCGGCGCTGCTTGATAGCTGCGGCTCACCTGCAGTCCCTCTGTTTTTTATTTTATTTTGGTCTTCTTGTGTTTGTTTTTGTGATTATTTTGGTTTATTAGGCTGTGTATGTGTGCGGGGGGAGGGGGGGGGGGGGGAGAAACAGGGTTTTAGTCTCTCCCTTCGGGGGGAAGCGGCTTTTCGTGTCGTGTCCCCCGTCACCGTCTCCGTCTGTGCTGAGGCCCTAATGGCGGAGCTGGCGGCCTTGGAGTTATGGCGGCCTTCCAGCTTCCAGCAGCGGCGGCACGGCTTCAGAGCTTCAGAGACGACCTGGCTTTGGAGCTGCGGTGCTCCAGCGGCAACCTGGCCTTCGGGGCTGCGGTGCTCCAGTGGCGACCTGGCTTCGGGGTTGCGGTGCTCCAGCGGCGACCTGGCTTCGGGGTTGCGGTGCTCCAGCGGCGGCCTGGCTTTCGGGGCTGTGGTGCTCCAGCGGCGACCTGGCTGTCGGGACTGTGGTGCTCCAGCGGTGACCTGGCTTTGGGGGCTGCGGTGCTCCAGCGGCGACCTGGCTTTGGAGCTGCGGTACTCCAGCGTTCCAGCGGCGGGCCCTATGTCAGTGGTCCGGCATTCCGGTGACAGCGGTGGCGGCAGCCCGGCTTCGGGGGCTCGGCCGCGGGCCTGGTGGAAGGCAACATCGGAGGCCTGGATCTCCTCAGCGCAGAGGGAGAACAAGTAGGGAAGAAGACAGAGACTCTAAGACTTTTGCCTTTTGCACTTCACAGTGAGGAGGTGCCTGGTGAACTCACTGTGGTGGATGTTAAATATGTGTTTATTGTGTGTTTTGTTTTTTATTATATGTTATGACTGCAAGGTAACGAAATTTCATTCAGACCGAAAGGTCTGAATGACAATAAAGGATAATCTAATCTAATTTCCGATGATGGGATTTGTATATTTAAAAGGGTATTATAAAGATACGATATTAACTTATTTGAATCCGAGTTTCTATTCATACATTTGTCTCGTATGTCTGGAACGATATATAGACAGTCTTGGGTATGTGATTTCAGATAGTCTCGTATTTGAAGATATCTAAAGTATTGGCTGCCTTTCAGATGATATTTCGACTGTAATTCTTGAAATGAGAGGAGAGTTCCCATCTCATAAAAATCTCCCAATTTTTTAATTCCTAACCTTTCCCAATGTGTGAATGCCTTGTCTAAAATATACGCCTTAAATGAGGGATTGTTGGCGATTGGTGAGAGAAGAGATAAATTTCTCAATTTAAGGATTGACTTCACTTGTTTCCAGATTCATAAGGTGCTATGGATAATCGGGTTTTTCTCATATACTGATTTCTTCAGATTTATTGGATAGAGAAGAATCGCACCTGTATTAAAAGGCGAACAATCTTCTCTCTCCATTATTAGCACGCTTACCTGTTGGCATGTGTTGTCCATCCAATAGATTAAGTTTTTAATATTCGTTGCCCAGTAATAGTACAAAAGATTAGGGAGAGCCAGACTGCCAATTTCTTTGAGTTTACATAAATGTAGTTTATGGATTCTGTGTGTTTTATAATCCCAAATAAAGTTTGTGATCACATAATCGAGTTTAAAAAAACAACATTTAGGGAGAAAAATCGGTAATGATTGAAATAGGTACAGGATTTATGGAAGGAAGATCATCTTTATGGCATTTATTCTTTCTATGAGGGAAATGAGAAGCATTTTCCAAAATTGAATAAGGGCATTTAGTTTTGTAATTAATGGTGGAAAGTTTGTTTGAAATAAAGGTGTGTTTTCTAGTTACGTAAACTCCAAGATATTTAATTTTTCCGTAGCAATTCTAACAGGAAATTTTAGAAGGTGTGTTGGATCTTGAGGTTTTATTGACATAATTTCACTTTTGTTCCAGTTTATTCTATATCCTGAAAAGAAACCGAATTCCTCGATGAGATTTAGTATGTTTGGAATCCTAACTTGGGAATTGGTGAGATATAGTAGTACGTCATCTGCATACAACGATATTTTATTATTAGAATATTTTGTATTATAGCCGTGAATATTCGGATGCACTCTTATGATTTCTGCTAAAGGTTCAATCGCAAGGGCAAATAACAGAGGTGATAATGCACACCCCTGTCTATTGCCCCTGGATAACTGAAATTTAGGTGAGAGTGTTTGATTAGTCAGTATTCTGGCAGTCGGCTTGCCATATAACAACTTTATCCATGAAATAAAGTTTTCTCCTAATTGAAATGTTTGCAATACTGTGAAAAAATATTTTGATAGAATTGTAAAAATCTTTCGTTAACATCTCTAGGGAGTGTAAACAACTTACCTTTTTCTGATCTCATTTTTTGGATAGTATGATCTTTTTCCATTTTTCTCAACTGGCATGCCAGAAGTTTATGCGGTTTGTCGCCGAATTCAAAGTTTTTCTGTTTAGTAATTTGAAATAGCCTGATAACTCTTGCAGAAAGAATTTGATTTAACTTGAATTTTAATACTGCTATCTTATTATGTTTATCCATAGAAAGATCTATAGCACTTTCTGAATCCAGCTGTCTGATCTGTTTTTTCTAATTCCAGTTGTTCCATCCTATTCTTTTTTATTTTGATATGCTTGGTCGCCTGGGCGAGGTTGTCTGATGTTGTGAGACCCGAAACACCCGATGACTCCAGGTCACATCACTGAGGATGCGTCCCAGCGCATCTAGAAGATGTATATTTTTCAGATTGAAGTCTGGCTCAGCCAGTGGCACCTAGGAATAGACTGGGTGACAACCAAGAATAGTTTGGTGACTACTGGAGAGACAGTTGACGGCACGGAAAGACGGCACCCGGGAAAAGCTGAGTTAGCACCCCAGTCTGTGTCTTTCATGAGAAAGACACCCAACAAAGCTATGGAAAGGCCAAATGAACCATCGAGGTCTAAACATCCATCAGTCGAGAATGAAATGCTCGGAGAAGGAGAAAGAGGTGCAGTGCACAGGCCTTGAACCTGGTGAGATGCAGGAGGAGCACGGCCGGGAGTCACCCCACAGAGCCTAGTCCCTCCATGCACTAGAGTCTCCCAACCCCTGCAGAGTAGTTATTAAGATGGCTGATCCGTGGGCGATTGCTGCTGGGATGCAAGTCGGGGCCTGATCAGCCCCGGCTGGGTCGCCTGGACGAGGTTGTCTGATGTTGTGAGACCCGAAACACCCGATGACTCCAGGTCACATCACTGAGGATGCGTCCCAGCGCATCTAGAAGATGTATATTTTTCACATTGATATGAGATAATAGAACCTCTAATAAAGGCCTTAAAAGATTCCCATAATAATGAAGCCGAAATACCTTGTGTATCATTTGTCTCATAAAACAATTCCATCTGTTGCTTCAGATATTCACAGCAAGCTGGGTCAGTAAATATTTGAGGATTAAATCTCCAGAACGTTTTTTTATTGTACATTCCTTCTAGTTTTAGGGAGAAAGTTAGAGGAGAATGATCGGAAATAATATTATTATGATATTTGGGATTTGTTGTAAAAGGTATTAATTTTGTGTCCACCAGAAAATAATCAATACGTGTATACGTTTTATGCACGGCTGAATGGAAGAAATATTCTCTTCCAGATGGATTCGCAATCCTCCATACGTCTGTTATATTTGTTTTTTTGTATATACATGTTTAGGAGTTCACTAGATTTTTATTTTGTATTATATCTCCTTTGTTGTGAGGATTTATCCAGATATTGATCCAGGACACAATTGAAGTCTCCTCCAATTATCAGATTTTGCTGGGTGGAATCTGAGATTATATTAATTATTTTATCAAAGTTGAGAGCGTAGATATTCACCATAGTAAGTGGGGTAGAATATATCTCCCCAGATACTATGATGTACCTACCCTCCTTATCTGCTATAGTGGCTTTATGTTTAAATGGTATACCTTTATGAATTATAATTGCAGTACCTCTAGCTTTGGAGAGAAAGGAAGAGTGATATAATTGGCCAATCCAGTTAGCCTTCAGCCTGTTAGGCGCTCGATCTTTGAGGTGCGTCGTCTGTAAAAATATTATATCAGCATTAATCAATTTTAAATGAGCTAGAACCTTACCCCTTTTAATTGGCTCATTAGCGCCCACAAATATTCCAACTACAAAATGTAATTCCTCCAATTTTCTTCAAAGGATCGTCTTGCATTAGAGGTTACATGTTTCAGATGGGCCAACACTATATTTAAATTCACCCTTTTGATTACTTGGTGGGTGAGCCCAATTTCAAAGCCCTGCAGGTATATCCCGAGAAAAGGTGCCTTAAGAAGAGTAAGTAGAGAATGTGCTAAGTAGACTAAATAATTAAAAAAAACATCAAAAGTCACAGCATTTAAAGGTACTGTGCGTGTAATCCACCACCTGGTGGGATATTTTTTGTGAGCTTCCGTGGATGTTAATTTCAGTTAGCTCCGCCCCTTGCAGAGTAATACTAAAAATAAGGGACTGAGCGCCATATGATGTAACAAAGATAAAACGGAGAACAATCCATAAATAATTTCTTCTGAGAGAATTAGATTTCCTCTTATAGCATACATCTAAGTTAATATACTAGTTAATTTGAAATATAGAAATATAAAAATTCTTAACTTGCTTATTGAAATTAGTATGTTAAATACATAGCCGGTTTACAATCGTCAGGCTTAAAGGAATTAATTAAAACCTCCAGCAGTTCCGCAGCAGAGCGAGATCTCTCACTCTCTCTCCTCCCTTCTCAAACACCCATCAACAGCCCCACAACTTCCCCAATCAATCTAATACTGTTTCTAAACATCCTCGCTTCTTACTACAACTTGCCCAATGCCTATCTTCACTTACTTCACCTCTTTCTCTATTGATCCCTACCCTCTGTCTGGTCATCCAAAATACTCTCTTCTCTACCTGACTATCCTAACTTTCCCAGATTGCCTTACTAATCCACACTAAATCCCCCTTCCAATAACATACTGTAAATCTCCCCGTCTCACACTTCCTTCCTCTACCCCCTACCCCCCTAAATCTTAATTACCTTACCCCTCCTCGACCACCTCTCTAACATATTCCCTCTCACTCTGACCTGCCAACTGCTGGGAATTCCAGCCCTTTTGATCGGATAGTTATTAACCACATTTTGGATATAAACAGATTCTTTAACAGTTACCTAGATTTAGTAAATCTCATGACTATTAAGTATTAAATTAAAATAGACTGCTTAGTACCTTTGTTAATATGTTATATAATTATTATAAGTTTAAATTGTTTTTGCAGCTGAGTTGTTCAGGGAGACCTTGATCAATCTCCCTGCACGTCTCCCACGGATCCTCTTTTTTCCCCACACATTCCATTTCTATCTCCGATAAGTTAGTCTAGACATAACCGCCTGTTAGCCTGTCGGCCATCTTATACGAACATTTTTACACATTTAAAAAAAAAACACATTATATCACTCTACCCCCTTATATATACATGTAAAAGGGGTAAATTAAACACGCCATATAACAAGCAGGATATGTGGGTGGTGTCATTTCAGAATAAGTTGTCTTGGTAGAGCTTCAGCTCCTGGTCGGGTTCTCTGAGCTCGATGTGCCCAGACAATTTTGGGTCTCTCAGGCAGATTAAATACCTGTTGGAGTAAGACAGTAGTAAAGTCCCGAGAATCTTTCCCATCTTCCTTCCCTTCCTTCACCCCAACAATTCTTAGATTTTGACGTTTAGAATGACTTTCGATTTCTCGGCATTTTTCGGTGATTCTGGCCAATTGCCCAGAAACACGATCAAGTTCTTTCTTCAGTCTTTGAGTTGTTTGAGAAATATTCGTAGTTGTAACCACCACTTCTCTGATGGTGTTGTTTTGTTTTTTGAGGCGAGAAGATTGGGTTCCAGCTTACTACTGATATCCTCTTCAACCCTTGTAATTTCTCCTTTCAAAGAGGAATTCACCTCCACGATTCAAGCTTGTAGATTGTCATTTTTTCCACAGGTTTCTGTTTTCCCAGCATTGAGTTGAACATCAAGTTTTGTTTCTACGTTTCCAAGCTTTTCAGCCACCACTTCTCTAAAGTATTTTACCATAGCTAGTCTCAGAGCTTGATCATGTTCTTGCGCTTCCATAGTAGAAATAAGTCTTTCTTCCTCCGATTCTTGAAAAGTTTCTTCACCTTCCTCTTGTAGAATCTGCCTTCAAGTTCTGTATCTTCTCAGAGCTGTAGTACGAAGTTTCCTTTTGTGAGCCCGTCTTTTCATTTAAAATACTGGTATCTACTCGGTATCGCATCGATTTCTGATAACGTCACTTAGGCGACGTCAGGCATCTGCCAGTAAGTGTTTTTCCTTCAGTCCGTTTTTATTTTTCATGTATTTTAACGCGTTGTAATGCGTTTTTCAGAGCAGAGCAAAATGGAGCGCCTCTTACTGCTCCATGGCGCCACCGGAAGTGGTGCTTGGCCCATTATTGTTTGTCATCTACATCAATGATTTGGATGAGAACATACAGGGCAAGATTAGCGATACAAAAGTGAGTGGTTGTGAAAGATTGTAGCAGGATTTGGATGGATTAGCCAGGTGGTCTGAGGAATGCTTGATGGTATTTAACACAGAGTTAAAAGTAAGTTGTCACAGTTTGGTTCGGCTAACAAGGGCAGGACCTACACAGTAAATGAAAGGCCTCTGGGTAGTGTTGTAGAGCAGAGGGATCTAGGAGAACAGGTGCATGTTTCCTTGAAGGTCGAGTCACAGGTAGATAAGTGGTCAAAAAGGCTTTTGGCACACTGGCCTTCATTAGTCAAGGATATTGAGCATAGAAGTTGGGAGGTCATGTTGCAGTTGTATAAGATGTTGGTGAGACCGCATTTAGAATATCATGTTCAGTTCTGGGCGCCATGTTATTTGAAAGATATTGTCAAGCTTGAAAGGGTTCAGAAAAGATCTATGAGGATGTTGCCAAGAATGAGGGAGTGAACTACAGGCAGAGGTTGTAGGCTGAGTCTCAATTCATTGGAGCACAGGATGATGAGGGATGATCTTATAGAAGTGTATAAAATCATGAGAGGAATATTTCGGGCAAATGCACAGTCTCTTGCCCAGAGTAGGGGATTCAAAGACCAGAAGACATAGGTGCAAGGTGAAGGGTAAAGATGTAATAGGAATCTGAGGTGTAACCTTTTCACACAAAGAGTGGTGAGTGTATGGAACAAGCTGTCAAAGGAGGTAGTTGAGGCTGGGACTATCCCATCATTTAAGAAACAGTTAGACAAGTACATAGACAGGACAGGTTTGGAGGGATATGGACCAAGCGCATATAGCTGGGATATGTTAGCCGGTGTGGGCAGGTTTTGCTGAAAGGCCTGTTTCCACATTGTATCACTATATGACTCTATGACCTGCAATGTTAATGCATACATCACTTCACACATCATATATGGGAGGCTAATCTGGAACCAAAGCATGAGTGTCTGGGCAACTATCCAGGACCATTCCTTTCCTATTTAGCGACTGTTTGACCAAATTCAATATTTTGTTTCATATTCTTAATTGGTCTCATACTGCCAATTGGTAGATGCAGCAAAACTACCACAAGTATGTGGGAAATACAAGACAAAAACTTAAATTGAAAATTCTGCAAATAGTGACATAGTCAATGGCTCCATGCATAAGGCCTGGACAACACTTGTTTTTAAGATTCCCACAAATGTCTCTGGCTACAATTTCAGAAAGAGTATTTACCTTCTTTCACTTGACAATCAGTGGTATTAGCATTACCACACTCCCATCATCTTCATCCTTAAGCTAAAGAATTAGTTTGACATGAGATCACCCAAATTCTACATTTCACATTCTCAGGTTGTTTTATGAGGCCATAGTAAATTGATAAGAAACTCAACCGGATCAGCCATATTCATAGGCTGCCTGCAGGACCAGGTTAAACACTATGCATCTAGTAAAAAAAAAACACAAAGTGCTGGAGTAATTAACTGGGTCTTACTGTCTCATTGGAGAACATGTTTCAGGGTAGGATCCTTCTCCAGACTAGACGGGTGTCCGAAGAAGGGTCTCAACCTAAAATGTCATCTATCCAAGTGCTCCCATGATGATGCATTAAGTTACTCCAACACTTTGTGTCTTTTTTGTTTGTAACCGGCATCTGCAGTTCCTTGATTCTATATGTATCCAGTAATATTGATTCACCTCCTGATACCGCAAAGCCCCTTAACCACTTTAATGATCAAGCATGTGACAGAATATTCTGTACTTGCATGGGTGGTTGAGACAATAAGGTTCACTTAATTTCAGTATTATCTGGAATAAAATAGCCATCCTCATGTTAAAATCCACCCTCTCAAACTCAGCAAACCTGTGGCTGCAATGATGAAATGCTACAACTCACATGTGTTTCTTCAGCAGTTTAGATTCTAAGTTGCAGCTTTCACCATTGAGAAGGTAGAGGGCAGTTTGGAAGGTAGCGAGCGTGTGACAAGCCCATGAGAAATACAAGACAAAAACTTAAATTGAAAATTCTTCAGATAATGAAGTAATCAATGGTTCCATACATATGGCTCCGACTAACCTTACTTTTAAGATTGCATCAAATGTCCCTGGAAACAATTTCAGGAAGAGTAACTCTTTTACCTCTTGGTTTCCCTACTTTGTAAGTACCATTCTGACCAACAAATTCTTCCGAATAACAAAATAGAAGCATCTTCAGAGCTCGAATTACAGTCTCAAAGGCAGGTCACCTGCACCTTCTGAGAGGAAACTGAAGATGAAAAGTTAATGATAGGCATGCCTCCATTCCTGAAAAATGTTGAAACCAGGAATAGTCCATTTGGCCCACTGGGCCTACACCACTGTGTTACTATAATTTGTAACTCTTCGTCTAATTATTACCTTTTCTTCAATCCATTAATATTATTAATTTATTATCTTCAACCTACGTTTTAAAGAATTGATTTGATAACAGGACCCAGTTCTGTATTTCATTTTCTCAGAATATTTTATGAGGCTATAGGAAATATAATAAAAGTAAGTTGCATTAAAAAATATCACATCCTTTTCCACTTTCCTGAGGTCAAAATGCAATTATTTTTAATAAACGAGAGAAAAGTATTTTGTTCAAACATAGATTACTCTGCAGGAATCCTAATACATGACAGATGATCCATTTGAAACTAAGCCAGGTTTTCACTTTGGTTTATTAATTTTAACTCAGCACTATCTGATTGGTTCAGTTTAGGCTCATGTCCAATAACTTGGGGTAAGATGGAGGGAATCAAGCATGAAATTGCGAACCAAACATATTCTACTCTACTCCTTGCAAACACAAACACCTTGCACCTAATATTTATTTCTAACAAGAATTAATGAACAATATTAAGGCAACAATTTGTTTTCATTATTTCATAATGTGACTGCACAGCGTGTAAACAACAATCTCTCACACAAATAATCAGTTCCCTAAATCTGTTCCCTAGTACAAACTGCTGAACAAAACTACAGCAGTTATATTTTGTTCTGGAGAAGGCAACTCAGTAAATCATTGGCCTTTGTGCTCCAGGTGGATTAGTACCACACCATAGATCTCTTTGACCCATTAATCTATACATTTCTTTTCATATTCAGTTGATTTTTATTTTTCGGTGTTACATATGTTTGGTTTAAGTTTACTTTGATTGGTCAATGTTACTATTAATGCAGGTGAGACTGATTTGGAACAGTGACATAATCTAACAAATATTCTGGTGCTTTCTGTAATGTTTCCAATAATCAACAGGGTGCCACAGGATCATATTGCACAAAACAGATCAATTGGCCCATCAAGTCCATGTCAATCATCAAGTAGCCATTTATACAATTCCCATTTACCAGCCTTGCATGCATTGGTGATTTAAGTGTTTGTTGAGATGCCTCCACCACCCACTCAGCCGGTACATTCCAGATACCAAACACCATCTGAAGGAAAAAGTTCAATTTTTTATACCTGCCATGCATTTATCTCTTTTCCTGAACAAATCCACATTTCCTTGATATCCAGGATTCCTAGGACTTTTTGTCTGATCTTTCGCTTACAGAGAGCACATCAGCCCTGAACTTTTATGAATTCACTTTTGAACGGCTCCCTCGTCAGATGTAGAGCTACTTGCAGGCGACAGATCCCAGTCTACTTTAGCCAAGTCTCGTCTTATGATATTGAAATTGGCCTTTCCAAAATTCAAGACCTTAATTTCCATGGTGCACAAAAGTGCTGGAGAAACTCAGTGGGTGCAGCAGCATCTATGGAGCGAAGGAAATAGGCAACATTTCGGGCTGAAACTCTTCTTCGGACTTCTTCCATACTACCCTTATCCCTTTCCATGACTAGCTCAGAATTTACAGGAGTTGAGGTCACTCTCTCTAAAATACTCTCCCACTGACTATTCGAGTATTTGCACAGGGAACTAAATTCCCTCAGATTAGATCCAGTACTGTCCCTAGAATCATCGACATACTATAGATGTACTGGACACAGTTTACAAATTCATCCTCTTCAACTCTTTTTACACTTAAGCAATTCTACCTATTATTAGGAAAGATGAAATCACCCACTATTCTAATTCTATCACTCTTGCATTCCTCACTGCAATGTCTCTGACAATCTACTCCTCCGCCACCTGCTGAGATCCAGAGTTTGCCTTCAGCAAAAGTGTTCTCCTTTTGGTGTGTAATTGTGGTGAATTTTACAGATGATATACACCACAGCCATAGTACACTAATGATAGTGGAAGCAGATGTTTAGTGATTGGATGAAGTTCCAATCAAACTGGGTCTTTTATTATTACTGACCAGTCTGAAGAAGGGTCTCGACCTGAAGAATCGCCCATTCCTTCTCTCCAGAGATGCTGCCTGCCCCGCGGGGCTACTCCAGCATTTTGTATTTGTCTTTGAGTTAAACCAGCATCTGCAGTTCCTTCCTACACAAAGGGGAAATTGTAAGAGTACAGAATCTTTATGTCCCTGTTCGGTTGAAAGGAAATAGTAAAAATCGGAAATAGCCATGGTTTTCAAGGGAAATTGGACACTTGGTTCAAAAAAAGAGAAATATCTACAATAATTATAGGAGACATGGAGTAAATGAGGTGCTAGATGAGTATAAATAATGTAAAAAGAATTTTAAGA
This sequence comes from Raja brachyura, assembly GCA_963514005.1. The sequence goes on along the minus strand of OY740781.1, from coordinate 103,744,398 downwards.
AAGAAATAAGAAAAGCTAAAAGATATGAGGTTGCTTTGGCAAGAAAGGTGAAAGTAAATCCAAAAGGTTTCTACAGCTATATTAATAGCAAAAGGATAACGAGGAATAAAATTGGACCATTAGAGAGCCAGAATGGACAGCTATCTGCAGAGCCAAAAGAGATGGGGGAGATATTGAACAATTTATTTTCTTCGGTATTCACCAAGGAGAAGGATATTGAACTCTGTGAGGTAAGGGAAAAAAAAGTAGAGTAGCTATGGAAACTATGAGATTCATAGAGGAGGAAGTACTGACAATTTTGAAAAATATAAAAGTGGACAAGTCTCCAGGTCCTGACAGGATATTCCCTAGGACATTGAGGGAAGTTAGTGTAGAAATAGCAGGGGCTATGACAAAAATATTTCAAATGTCATTAGAAACGGGAATAGTGCCGGGGATTGGCGTACTGTGCATGTTGTTCCATTGTTTAAAAAGGGTTCAAAGAATAAACCTAGCAATTATAGACCTGTTAGTTTGACGTCAGTGGTGGGCAAATTAATGGAAAGGATACTTAGAGATAATATATATAAGCATCTGGATGAACAGGGTCTGATCAAGAACAGCCAACATGGATTTGTGCCTGGAAGGTCATGTTTGACAAACCTTCTTGAATTTTTTGAAGCGGTAACTAGGGAAATTGATGAGGGTAAAGCAGTGGATGTTGTCTATATGGATTTCAGTAAGGCCTTTGACAAGGTTCCTCATGGAAGGTTGGTTAAAATGGTTCAATCTTTGGGTGTTAATGGCGGAGTAGCAAGATGGATTCAACAGTGGCTGAATGGGAGATGCCAGAGAGTAATGGTGGATGGCTGTTTGTCAGGTTGGAAGCCGGTGACCAGTGGGGTGCCTCAGGGATCTGTGTTGGGTCCACTGTTGTTGTCATGTACATCAATGATCTAGATGATGGGGTGGAAAATTGGATAAGTAAGTATGCAGATGATACTAAGATAGGTGGTGCTGTGGATACTGAGGTAGCTTTTCAAAGTCCACAGAGAGATTTGGGCCATTTGGAAGAGTGGGCTGAAAGATGGCGAATGGAGTTTAATGCTGATAAGTGTGAGGTGCTACATCTTGGCAGGACAAATCAAAATAGGATGTACATGGTAAATGGTAGGGCATTGAGGAATGCTGTGGAACAGAGGGATCTAGGAATAACTGTGCATAGTTCCCTGAAGGTGGAATTGCATGTAGATAGGGTGGTAAATAAAGCTTTTGGTGTGCTGGCCTTTATAAATCAGAGCATTGAATATAGGAGTAGGGAAGTAATGTTAAAATTGTACAAGGCATTGGTGAGACCAATTCTGGAGTATGGTGTACAATTTGGTCACCTAATTATAGGAAGGATGTCAACAAAATAGAGAGAGTACAGAGGAGGTTTACTAGAATGTTGCCTGGGTTCCAGCAACTAAGTTACAGAGAAAGGTTGAACAAGTTAGGTCTTTATTCTTTGGAGCACAGAAGGTTAAGGGGGGACTTGATTGAGGTCTTTAAAATGATGAAAGGGATAGACAGAGTTGAAGCGGAGCTTTTCCCATTGAGGGCAGGGAAGATTCAAACAAGAGGGCATGACATGAGAATTAAGGGACAGAAGTTTAGGGGTAACATGAGGGGGAACTTCTTTACTCAGAGAGTGGTGGCTGTGTGGAATGATCTTCCAGCGGAAGTGGTGGAGGCAAGATCAATTGTAACATTTAAAAGTAAAATGGATAGGTATATGGACGGGAAGGGAATGGAGGGGTATGGTCTGAGTGCAGGTAGATGGGACTGGGGGAAAATAAATGGTTGGCACGGACTGGAAGGGCCGAGAAGGCCTGTTTCCGTGCTGTAATTGTTATATTGTTATATGGGTCTTTTATTAAACTAAGTTTTGAGCACAAACAAATGTTGTCACCAAAAGTATGGATTTTTTAAAAGCCAAATAGGATGAAAAAGAGGCTAGTCAATAGTGTCCCTATATAAAACTACAGATGAATGGTGAAAGATGATGAGGTGTTAATTCATTCTATTGCACCTCAAAGAATCATAGGTTTTCTGTACATATGAAACTTATGGTGAATCTTTGCAACTCTTTGCCACAGGGGTGATTCTTCAGTAAGTGTCTACTTTGGTGTCCCGATACTTTGATGCCGTATAGACGGAAAATCTGTAATTCTATACCATTTCTTCTTTTTCTATATTATTAATAAACATAATCCTGATAAATAAAGATTAAACCCTAGAGGAAATAAAGTGTTATATTGTCATTGTTTTCCCCGATGTTCGATGCCTACCCCCGGAAAACTTTATGTCCCGCTGGTTACGTAAAAATTCCAGTAGTCATATTTATTTGATGGGGGATCTATCTGAAATGAAAATACTCTTAAACGGTAGGTAGTAATCACTTAAAACTTTGTTTCCTATCAAAATATGCCTCTATTCTTGATAAAATTATAAATCTTACAGTTTGTTTTGAAAATTTCTTGTCCCGGCGATTGGAGTCAGATGCCGTCACTCACCTGTGTTGTGTCATCCATCATGGATATAAATGGAAAAGACGCGCACTTCCGGTCTTCAAAGACCGCGGTATTCGAAAGTCACCTATCGTGTGAGTTTCTCCTGATTTGCACAACGAGAAACATGCAAAACTCAAGTTTTTGCGGCATAACGCATGACTTCCTTTAATCAGCATCACATCCAAATGCTATAGAACCCCTTAGAAAATAAGAAAATGTCATTCTTATTTGATTTGGAGTGCAAATAGGTTTATGCTATGTGCGATACATCCAAACGATATTGGCAGGCATTGCCTTCTGGCGTGGCCATGCTGGGCTAAAGATATGGTTAAAGATAAAGATATGGCCGTCATATCCATGACACTCATCTCCGTCACTTAACCCATGATATCCCAGGCCTCAGATCTGGCTCCATCTCCAACTCCATCTCCAGCTCTAGCTCTTGCCATTAAGGGTCACCGCGTGAGCAGCACGGTAACACAGTGGTAGAGTTGTTGCCTTACAGCGTTAGAGACCCGGATTCGATAATGACTACGGGTGCTTGTCCTTACGAAGTTTACATTTTGCCCGTGTCCGGCATGGGTTTGCTCCAAGATCTTCAATTTCCTCCCACACTCAAAGGATGTACAGGTTTGTAGGTTAATTGGCATGGTATAATATAAAATTGTTCCTAGTGTGTGTAGGATGGTGTTAGTGTGCGGGGATTGCTGGTCGGTACGGACTTGGTGGGCCAAAAGGTCTGTTTCCGCGCTGTTTCTCTAAACTAAACTAAATTTGTGGAGGTTCAGTATTGTGAAAGATGGGCCTGGTCTTGTTGTCGTGCGAAGGTCCATTCAGTTGGACCTTGCTGGTCATTATAGCAGAAGATTTCCTTGCTGGTCTCTGCAGAAGATTACCATTTACCAGGTCAATCAGGCAGTGATCTAGCTCCATCTCCAGCTCCAGCTATAGCTCTAGCTCCATCTCCAGCTCCAACTCCAGCTCAATCTCCAGCTCCAACTCCAGCTCAAGCTCCATCTTCTCCAGCTCTAGCTTCATCTCCACCTCCACCTCCATCTGTATCTCTATCTTTATCTCTATCTCTATCTCCCGAACCTGATCATCTCCTTCACGCTGAGTCATATCCATCACATGAGTATTTTATGCTCATAATGTGTAAAATGATATAACATTGACCATAATTACTAATTGTAATTGATAAATGAACAGTATGATTTTGCCTATTCAACTGAAGTTAATATTGTTTTAGAGGAAGTTGGTGAAACGTTGTGTGACGGTTACCATTTTTGCTGAAAATCACCACTTTTTTCGGCAGTAAACTGTTGTTACAAAGGTTTAAAATCAATGTGTTAGACTGAAAAAGTACTTTATTGGTGGTTTATTTGAGGAAGAAACTCTATAATTTGAAAGAATGGGACAAAAATTTGATTTTATATTCTTAAATCAGTTATATTTTACATTGTTGTTCATCATAAAAATGAGACGGATATGACTGAATGCAATGGCCAACCTGAAAAAAGAGGGGCAAAAAAATTAAATTCGCTAAAAGATTGCATCAATTATTTTTCCCATGGTAGAGATGTTCATCTGTGTGGAAAAACATTCAAAGTTGCAAAAAAATAAGTTTGATAACCAGATTTCCAGAATCTTAATAGTAGACACTTAATGAAGAATCACCCACAGAAGGCTGTGGAGGCAAAGTAAGTGGAGATATTTAAAGCAGAGATAGATAGATTTGTGATTAGTATGGGTGTCAGTGGTTATGGGGAGAAGGCAGAAGAATGGGGTTAGAAGAGATAGAACAGCCATGGTAGAATGGCAGAGTAGATGATGGGCCAAATGGCCTAATTCTACTATCACTTATGATCTTATGATATGAGAAAACATAAAATAAAAGAGAAAGATATGCAAAGAGTGGCAAAGGTGTGTATACCTGTAGAAGTATAGCAGATAGAAGAGCACACAGAAGAAGTACTGTATATCATGTAATAGCTCTGGCAAATACAATTAAGGAGTGTACAGATATTTTATAAATACATTAAGGGAAATAGGGTAACCAGGGAACAAATAGGGCCCTCAGAAATCAAAGTGGTCATCTATGTGTGGAAGTACAGGAGATTGGCAAGGTCCTCAATTAATATTTTTCCTGTGTTTTAAAGCATGGAGAAAGGCTTGGAGGCTGTGGAACTTGGGAAAGTTAACGGTGATGCCTTGTAGATAATCCAGGAGATGTTGAGTTGAGGAAACGCTGATGTCCTGAAATGTATGAAGATATCAATGCCCTAAGATCAGGCATATTCAAGGCCACATTGGGAAGCTAGAGAAGAAAGAAAATAAATTCCTGGCGTACTGGCTGCGATATATGAATCATTGTGAGACACAGGTAATGTGCCAATGGACTGGAGGGGGATTAATGTTGTGCCTGCCATTAAGAAGGGTTGCAAAGAAAAATGCAGTAAGCTTAATGTCTGTGATTGGAAAGTTACTGAAGGTGATTTTAAGGGAAGAGTTATAGGTTCATTTGGAAAATCAGTGGTTGATAAAGCATGGCTTTGAGGGTGGGAGATCATATTGGTTTGCGATCTGAAACATCACGCATTCATGCTCTGCAATTGCTACCCAACCTGTTGGGTTACTCCAGCACTTTGTGACATTTTTCTAAACTAACAAATTGCGTAAAAAAGATTTCAAACCAAGGAACCAATGAAGCAAATAGGTATGTTACAAAACTTACCTTTAGCGGTGCTGCAGTTCTAATCGCCCGACTATTTCAGCGCTGCAGTAAAATAAAAATTAGCTCCTAATGCCGTGAACGCCGACAACGGAGAAGGATTTTATGTAGGGGACAGGTAAATGAAAGTTGTTTATTTTTTCCATATAAACTTGTTTGTTTAGATGACCTTAATCAACATTTCATGTTGCGGAACGCTGATTTATTCCCCATACAAACCGGCAGAATTCTACCTGCCGATATGGGGTTTAAATTCACTGCAACCGCAACGTTCCAATCCATCGCGTTCCAGAAAATCCCACTCGCAAGCTGATTTAAATGGCCATTAATCTACAGGCATTAAACACTAAATTCCTTCAATTTGGCCTATAAATTAATGACAATTAGATTTCAAAATCATGTTATATTGTGAATTCTTGTGTGAATGTTATTTGGACACTTAGGCTTAAAAAAATGTAATTTTTTTCTTAAGAAATTGATAGATGTTTAGATCTAGTAATTGAATTTTGTAATTAGCTACAATTGGATAACTAACTAATTATATGCTTTAATTTCAGCTCACCCAAGTAAGATTGTTTCATATTTGTTTCAGAATGCTTCAATCTATAATAACTCAACATTTATTTCAGTTCTCTTAATTTTTAAGAAAGTTATGGGCTTTTGGCTGTCCTCGATCACAACTTTTTTGTCAAGTCAATAGAAAAGCAATAGGAAACAAGTTGCTAATTTCCGAGTATGAAAATGGCCATAACTATTTTAATACTGAAGATATGAAAGTGAATTAGGTGTCAAATTAAACTTCTTTTTATGTTTTATCTGATGGGATAAATTGCAGACTTGATTTTTTAAATCTCAAAATTTTGTAACATTGCTAAAGCAAAGATGCATGAAACCAATGAAGGACACTCTAGTTAAAACTGAAAAGCTAGGAACAACATGAAAAGAAGATTTTGGTTAATGGATGGAAACTTTTGAATATCCAAGTCATTTTCAGCAGTCGCTTCTATACATCCACTAAATCACTAGAGAAAATAAGAATATTCAGGTATTACTCCGTGGCTAAGGAGTTCTGTTGTGCAGCCAAAAAATTGCATGTGGAAAGAGATTGAATTTTTAAAATTCAGCTTTTTGGAAGAATTACAAAGTGGGTTATTTCTCTTCTGTGCCTTTTGTTTACTTGACATTCATCTTCCATTTGCATATGCTTGGCCCATGGGACAACATGGACCACATGTGGAGAGTCAACCCTTCAGAACACACAGGCCACTCCAGTGTACATTGAAGAGGGCCCATCTGAGCAGGCTGAGGAGTAAGTACAGAACTGGGCTTCAGGTAGTTACTCATTAACATCTGCTCACATGGACGGGCTCCCAACCCTTAATATCCTGAAAACTCTTCAGGTCTTGTTAGCCTAATCCCATCTCAATTTACACCCCAACTCCTCTTTTCCACCAACCTGTCTCTCACTGCTTGAGCAGTTTCTTGCTTACTTATCCAAGCCCTTACTTACTCATTTTCCTTTTCATGTTCAGCACTTTAATAACAGAACTGACCTGTTGCTCACTAGGTCTTGGGCTGATGTGCCATGAAATTTACCACCAGAAGTTCACGAAAGAAACACATGTTAGTCTGTTCATCATCGCTAACTTAAACTGGACTTTCAAGGCACTAAAGTATTTCCAGACTCAGAGATTCCTGAAATAGAATTAATAGATTAGAAACAAACCAAAAAGTGCTTTGGTTGTTGAAACCAGTTACTCAATTTCCTTTTTTATTGCACCAGATTGCACTTTTTCCTCAAAGAATCTAGACTCTAGATCTATCACAGTTTAACATAAATGGGTAATGGATAATGCTGAATCACATGCCATCTGCCTTACTGTTTGATTTCTGAAATGTATATATTTTATAACTTCAATTAATTTTTAATATGGATCTCACTATGGTTTCTTACTATATTCATAGATTGTAGAATAACAATGAATTTGCTACATAACCATTGTGGCCAAGGTTTTGCTACCTGGACTATCACCAGTAAATACCAACAGTATTCTTTGCAACAATCACTGACATTTCCTTTAATTTCTTCCACTTATGTTCAGTTCACTTGAAGTTCATCTTTTCACCAACTGATCTTTAAGAAGCAACAGTTTGTGAATCACGATTATCCAATCAAATAGAACAAATGTTCTGTGACTGAATTGAAGATTAGTCTTTAATCCCACATTAAAATTCTGTAGATAATTCTCAAGAACTATGTTGACTTTAGAAAAACTGCAAATGTTTGACTAACCTATTCAGCAACAGTATATATAAGCGCATTAGTTTATTTTAATTTGCATATATTCTCATTTTGTTGCATTATGTAAATGCTAGTTATGTGTATATAATGTTAATTATGTTGAAATAGCTATTAATTTTGAAGATCTAGTTTCCCCTTATGAGCAATTATGTAGAGTTGCAAGACATCAGCAGTGTATCAAAACAGTTTTGTTGGCAGTGCAATTGTGCTGATCTACGAGGAAGTTAGGCATTGGTACTTTTCATTTAGACAAAAAAATAAAAAGTGTATTAAAAAATATATATATTCTCACCTGAACAGTTACATATTTTAGCAAAATATTACTGTTTCTTCCAGTTTTATTATTAAATGTTTGTGAAACTATTAGGCTACAGAAATAAGTTATGGACATATATCCCATTCCGGACAGCAGTTTCACAAAGGAGTGACTCTTTGTGACTTTTAAATAGCCATCCTATCTTTTCCTTCACTTGTACAATGCAGACCAGCACAACCTTTCAACTAAGGTCAAAATGGTTAAGGGGACCCAATTGGATAGTTCATTTCACAAATGGATATATTAATCACGATGGTAAATTAACCTCTACACCTTGTGTGGAAAGCAAACAGCAGGCCAGCCTTATTTAGCCTTATTTTGAATTGCTTCACTGCCCAGTTTACATTAATTGGGCATTGAAAAGCATTTGTTGTGTGCTAACCAGTCAGCAGAAAGACAATACATGACTGCAATCAAGCCATTTTCAGTGTATAGATACATGATACGGCAATAACATTTAATGCAAGATAAAGCCAGCAAAGTCTGATCAAGTATAATCTGAGAGTCACCAAAGAGATAGATGTAGTTCTGCACTGCTCTCTGGTTGTGGTAGGACGATTCAGTACCAACAGGGGTTGGATTATATGAATGGATAGGTCCATTCAAATTTTGTCAGCCTTGCCGAAATCAATCCCAAATCCCTTGATGGGGAGGAATACTGAGACTACAGCAGACAGTTGCACAAAAAGTGAACATGAATTGAATTGAATTACCTTTATTGTCATTCAGACCTTTCGGTCTGAACGAAATTTCATGCCTGCAATCATACATATATTAAAAATAACAAAACCACACAATAAACACAAATTTAACATCCACCGCAGTGAGTTCACCAAACACCTCCTCACTGTGGTGGAAGACAAAAGTCTTAGAGTCACTATCTTCTTCCCCCCTTGTTCTCCCTCTGCGCTGAGGAGATCCAGGCCTCCGAAGCTGCCGTCCACCAGGCCCGCGGCCGAGCCCCTGAAACCGGGCCACCGCCACCGCCGTCGGCGGAACGCCGGAACACCGCCACAGGGCCCGCTGCTGGAACGCTGGAGCACTGCAGCCAGGCCGCCGCTGGAGAACCGCAGCCCCGAAAGCCAGGTCGTCACTGGAGCACTGCAGCCCCGAAAGCCAGGTCGGCGCTGGAGCACCGCAGCCCCGAAAGCCAGGCCGCCGGAACGCCACTGGAGCACCGCAGCTCCGAAGCCAGTTCGCCGCTGAAGCTCCAAAGGCGTGCCGCCGCTGCTGGAAGCTGGAAGGCCGCCAGCTCTGCCATTAGGGCCTCAGCACAGACCGAGATGGTGACGGGGGACACGACAAGAAAAGTCGCATCCCCCCGAAGGGAGAGACTAAAACCCCGTTTCTCCCACCTTCCCCCCACTCCCCCCCCCCCCCCCCCACACACACACACACACACAACCTAATAAACCAAAAATAATCACTAAAAACAGACACGAAGACAAAAATAAAATAAAAAACAGATGGACTGCAGGTGAGCCGCAGCTGCCAAGCAACGCCGCCACTTCCGGTGAGTAAGCAACAGTGAGAATTAGGGCGCCACGGTTTTTTGCACATTGAATTGTGCCGCAGGACTTGGTGGAGGAGGCAGATATTAGGGATAATACCTCATTTAATCAGGGTCATGTACTCATATTCAGAAGGTAACAACAACCGATAATCCTGAAGATCATTGACCTGATAAAATGGATGATGCTTCAAAAATGGTTCAATAATTGTGGACATTTGGTAAAAATTCGGTGGCTGCATCAAAGGCTCTATCATACCATCTGCACTACTTGCCTTAAGTGCTACTCAGTTCGTCAATCACTCAGCTCTCCATGATCACTATTAACCAGGACTTCTGCCCAATAGCCAGGGCCCACTCAATTAGTGCTTTTGCAAATGTCGTACCTGCAATTCACAAAAACTACCATTGATTCAACCATGACAGTCAGCTCACCCAATCATATCCTCTCTTTACGAAATAAAGTGGCACATAACTGGAGGCCTGTAGCTATGGAGGTGGTTATGGTGTGAATTTGAGTAACCATCAGCACCTTCTTGCCATTCCTTCACTGGCTGGCCAGATTTTGAGCCAGAGAAGTGAAAAGAAAGCAGAGGAGAGTTACTGAATAAAGATGTGATGAGAGAAGGTGGATTAATACGACAATAACTTAATCTGGGGTACACAAAAGGCTGGAGAAACTCAGCGGGTGCAGCAGCATCTAAGGAGCGAAGGAGAAAGGCGACGTTTTGGGCCGAGACCCTTCTTCAGACTGGTTAGGGATCAGGGAAACGAGGGACTTAATCTGCTCTGGTTTCTTTCCCATTACTGGCCATGGTCGAAGCATAACACATAATTGCCAGTGTTATTACATAATTGCCAGCCTTCTTCGTGAATTGTCTCTTCTCCGTGGATTGTCACCTTGCCGTGGTGGAGAAGCTTGTGTGGACCTGAGATCCTGAGAGCGATGCCATCTGGAGCTATGCTCCTGGTAGGGACACCCATGGTGGTAAGGTCAAGGGGAAGGTCTCTGACAAAGAGCAATCCAAGCAAGATCTAAACAGTGGAACAGGTGGAGGATGATGGCTGACCTTAGTGTAGCATCACAACTGTCACAACGGCTGGGAATGCAGCAGAAAAGGGTCTGCAGTCATCTTGGACTCCATGCCACTGGATCCTGACCCAGATCTGTCAAGGACCGGGGGGTTGGCTGTCTATGCACAAGTCTCCCCACGTTCAACAAAGTCATGCACAGACGTCCTCCATATAGGGAATAACACGCTGTAGAAATCCATGGTCAGCCATGAACGAGGGGGGGCCTAAGATATTACCAGCATATGAAGCAGGGCAAGAAGGGCAATGTAAACACATAACTATCACCATTTATATACACCATAAAGTATATATGTGTGTGTGACGTTCGGTAAAGAATTAAAAATTGATCTTATCATTATATATTTGCTTGACTTCAATTTATTTCCTGAACCTACTCTATAGAAAAGCCAAAGGGCTGTTTAAATTCACTCAGTCTCAGCTGTTAATTCATCATGTTAAATGCCAATACACTACTGGTACAAATATTTCTTCTTTCTCATCTTCAGACATTCCCTGCAGAGAACACATCTGGTACATTTCTTCACCCGAAGTGATTTTTAGTTGTTTTTTTTAAATGGTGGAGTTGCTTTCAGCTTTAATTCCTTGAATTAAATATTTTCTCGATCAGCATCAACAGGCAGGCTGCTGCTTTTGGTTTGTTTATTGTTGTCAAATGTTTAAGACTGTGAAGCACACTATGCAGAATTTTGCAATTTTTTGTTATAAATGATTTGGATTTTGGAAAGAAAAAGACAAGAGCATCAAATTAATAGCGTTATGTACATTGTCATTTTCTGTTCAATTCCAAAATGTGTTTTTTGTAATGGAAACTAAAATGATGTAGCATACATATTGCGACTTGTTTGTTTCTTGGCATTTCAGCTGGCAGAAGACAAACCTTGTTAATGTGCTCAGTGTGAGACTGTAGAATGTCTCACATTCAAAACGCAAACAGCAGCCATTCCTGATGGTCTTGGTTCACTGGGTGGAACTGAATTTAATCTCTTGTTTTTTCTGATGGAGGAAGAGTAACAGAATTGCCGACATCTCTATGGGACATATAATTCCCAACATTAACTACGTTATGCCTTTTTCTAAGTAGAAAATCACAGGAAATCAAAATGACTTTTAGAGAAAATGCTATTTTGTTTCTGTGACTAATAGATACTTTTTGACATTACTGAATGCAACTAAGGTTCTTGAGAAACAGTTTATTTTGCATAACTTTGTTATATATATTTCATTGAAGTAAAAAAAATCAATCTGTTTTATTTCAACAATTTCTGATGTGCTGAATAGTGCATCAAAAATATAACCTACTTACTTTAGACGTGACTAATGGGCCTGTCCCACTTAGGCGATTTTTCAAGTTGCCGGCAGTCGCCTGAAAAACCGGCTACTGGAATGGCACTGTCAGAGTGGAGCACACACACAAGCACATCACTCCCTTCACCAGCCCGTTATGCAGGCAGGGACAAGGCAAGCGGGGGGAGCGCTGTCTAAAAAATTCACATGGTGCAAAGCCAAGGTGATACAGACACACATCACGTTGAACAGGAAGGTTGGCACTGTAATTAAGACGGCTAACGCACAGTGTACGGTAAGTCCTTTAAAAGAGGGGCAGGGAGAAGGCGGGAGAAGAAGTGGAGACAACTTTTAAGAAGCCAGAGATACACGGCTGTGAAACTCGGCGGCCATTTAACATTACCGGTCAGTTATCCTTGGTTCTGAAAACTACTGCTTACCTTTTTTTCCCCCAATGATCAAATGATATTCACTGGTCAGCACCGGCTACAACCTACGAGAACCTCCGAGAACCTTCGACCTCCTGGCAACCCATTAGGACCTCCTGATAACCCACCTACGGCACGAGAATTCTCGCGACTCTCCATGTCAACTTCATTCTAGTCACCGCTAATTTTTCAACATGTTTAAAAATTTGCGGCGACCATAAAGAGGCCGCGACTAGTTCCCGGAATGCGGGACCTCCTCGCCACCATGAAGGTGACTCTCCGGCAACTACCCGCAAACATGTGGTGACCATGTTGTGACTGCATAGTCTCCAGCAGTCACCTGAAAAGTCATCTAAGTGGGACAGGCCCATAACACCAAAGCAGTTCTATAACACAGCTGTTTCACAAATGGAAAATTACATTTATTCCAAAATGTCAAACAACATCATTTAGTTTTATAAATTCAAAGTGGAGCTGAGTTGGATTTAATCGTGGTCCTATTAATAAATGGAACGTAATTTTACTTTAAGCAGGCTACACATGAGACTTGTTAGTGGGTGACACTAATAAATCAAGGACAGTCAATTTGTGGTCAACACTGACATTGCTCAACTTGTACCAAGTGCTTGTTGTAGATCTCTTGAGAGATGTATATCCTGAACATTAACGTGAATAACAAAAACATCATCTGATCTGTGAGTAGATCAGAAAAGGGATAATTGAGCCATTGCTCCATGTCTCTGACTTAGCGAATGTGAACACATAGGGAAATTCAAAGTGCCTTTGATGCTGAATGCAGCAGTGCTAACAATCCTGTTCTGCACAGTCTGGATGAAAATATATCCAAAACAAATCCCGAAGCAATTGATAACTTCTTCCTTCTGCAATTCCGCAAACTAGTTTATTTTTAAAAGTGGCAGGACTCTTTTCAAATAGATAGAGGAAATTATATCAGAAACAATGCAAGCTTAGTAAAATTATTTGCTATGGGCAATAGCCAATGTCGATATTCCTTGAATTTTCTAGCACTAGGTCTCACAGAAGTGTTAGCAAAATTTATTTTTGCTAAACTTAGTTTTGACAGGTTGATTGAGTGGGAAAATGACTGCCGATGCAGCATTTAACAAGATGACAAGATTTTCCATCTTGGTAGAATGGCAGCAATAGCAACAAAGCAAGTAGGCTCGATTCACAAGTTAATTGGTTTTGATAAAATTGTAAGTTGTCCCTAGTGTGTAGGATAATGTACGTGTATGGGGTGATTGCTGGTCGGTGTGCACTCGGTGGGCCGAAGGGCCTTTTTCCGTGCTGTATTTCTAAAATCTTAAGTAAAGTGTAAAGTATTATTTAAATTATAACAGATCAGGAGATATTGGTGGACAAAGGAGACCCAGTATGATTGTACACCAGTCATCAAAAGCAAATGTACAGTTCTTTCAAAAAATGGAATAGGAATACGAAAACTTTTATCGTCATTCAGACCTTTCGGTCTGAACGAAATTTTGTTGCCTGCAGTTATACATATAGTAAAGAACAAAACACACAATAAACACATATTTAACATCCACCACAGTGAGTTCACCAGACACCTCCTCACTGTGATGGATGGCAAAAATCTTAAGTCTTTGTCCCTTCCCTTCTTATTCTTCCTCTTCCTCTGCGCTGAGGCGACCCGGGCTTCCGATGTTGTGACCCCACTGGGTGATATAAATAAGTCCAGCGGCTGAACCGTTCTCCGCGAACGGGCCGGCTCAACTCTGCGGACGGGGTGGTCGAAGCTGGCCACGAAGTAAGAAAAAGTAAGAAGGCTAATGTTACTATGGTCTGCGAAGTGATTTACGTACAAGAACAAAAATATCTTACTATTGTTATATTTGCTCTTAGTGCAACCACATTTGGAGTTTGTGAGCAATTTCAAAAGAAAGGGTGTAATCACTATACAGGGAGTGTACCCTAGATTCATTGGACTGATTCCTAGGATTGCAGGGTGGGGATGAGGAGAGATTGGGTTGATTAGATCTAGACTTTAGAAGAATGCCAGGGGTTCCCATTGAAACATACACAATTCTGACATCATGGACACAAGGAGGATGTTTTCCTTTGGTGGGAGTGACATGAATGAGAGGTCACAGATTCAGCATGTAGGATCAAATATTAAGGATCGCACTGTGGAGAAAGGTCTTTACTCGCAGGGTGGAGAATCTGGGGAATTTTCTGCCACTTAAGGCTGCAGAGGCCAAGCCACTAAATACATTTGCTAAAGACGTAGAGATATTTTGAAGCACAAAAGTTGTCAAAAGGTAAATATTGGTATTGAAATTGACGATCAACCATTCTAGTACTGAACAGAGGCTTGGAGCGGCAAATTAACTACTCCTGTTCATATTTTCAATGTTTCAATGTAACAGGATTTCTAGGACCAATTGGGATAAGGAGCCAAGAGGTTGCATACTATTGGTAAATGTGATGAAAAAAAAAGTAAGATTAAATGAGAACTTACCAGTTTGAAGTTTGATCTTTATTTTATGAGTTACGATGAGCGATTAGGTGAAGAACCCCACCAGTCCGCATGCGCATCAATCTTCAAAGCAGCGGTGTGAAAGCACAGAATAACAGTAATTGAAGTAAAATAGTAAGATTATAAACCTAGAACTACCAGATGACCTTTGCGATATGAGGGTTGGCAGCGGTGGGCACGTATTCGCTCATCATAACTCCTCATAAAATAAAGATCAAACTTCAAACTGGTAAGTTCTCGTTTAATCTTACTATTTTACTTCGGAGTCACGTGAGTGATTCAGTGAAGATTTCAAAGCTCTGTGATTTCATGCCGTAGATACAAATCCAGGCGTCTCACTGCAGCAATTGACTCAGGATGAGTGAATAAAACAATGCATTGAATCATGACATTGATTTGAAACATTAACGGTTTATTTAACAAATAAACAATATCAACCCCTCCCTCCCAGGGGGAACTATAAAACAGAACTTAAAATGGTTCGGTAAGCGGCTTGTTATAGAACCTTTGACAAGTCAGTTCATTTGACCATCCTGCAGCCGTGAGGATATGGTCTAGAGGGACGTCCATTGCCCTTGCTGCTGGCATTGATGCCGCCCTGGCAGAGTGATATATGCCAGGGCAATGTCCACTCCTGCATTTACGAGAACCTGCTTCAGCCACCTTGAGATGGTCTGAACCGACACTTTCATATGTGTTTTTTTTGTGGCTAATAAGTAATGCTGATTCCGAACCGCTAAGGCTCTTGGTGACCCTAATATAATATAGCAAGTGTGACACTACGCACAGTCTTAAATCCGTGGGGTATGCCGAAAATATAACCTTGAACCCCAACATTCCTGCTCTGCTCTGTTTAATTAAATCATAAATGTAAAACGTAATGTTATTACCAGATGATACCATTCTGTCCTGTCACAGCTTCTGCAACGTCTGGACCTGTTGTGCTGAAACCAGTGCCATGAGCATGACCACCTTAAGGGTGATTTTGGGCAAAGACAGGGATGTGGCTGGAGCCCACTGGCGAAGCAGTGTAAACACCACACTCACATCCCAGATTTCTGAGTACCTGGGTCTGGGGGTTTTGGAATTAAAAATACCCCTCATACACCGGAATATTAAAGGGTGAGATCCAACTGAATGTTGTTCCGACCCCAGCCAGAAGTATGATGTCAGGGCACTCCTGGCACTATTGATGGCACTATAGCTCAACCTTTCATTAAAATATAGCATTGACAGAAATTCTAGCACATCTGAGATGCATGCTGTGTGATATATAATGTTCCCCTGTGAACAGAACATCTCCCATTTCCTGATATCAGGGGTATACTGTTTTTTGGTACTATCCTTCCAGGCTGCAGCAATCACATCCACGGTTCAATCGGATAGTCCAAGCCCCACGTAGGGCCTCCTCAGAATCTGCAAATTAACAGATCAATATGATCATGTAATGGATGTAAATCTCCAGTTACAGGGTGTACCAGTAGGTCACTACATTTCGGAGCACCCATAATTGGCTGTGTCGTTATGTCCAAAACGAGAGGGAACCATGGCTGACTAGGCCAGTCAGGTACCACGAACACTCCTGAAGCGGAGTCCTGCTTGATCTTGAGCAAGCGCCGACTGATGAGGCAAAATGGAGGAAATGCATATAAAAACATTCCACCCCCAATGTAGCGAGAATTCATCTACCGCTACTGCCTCAGGGTCTGATTCCCATGAAACAAATTGATTTGTTTGCATTCATTCTCATTGAGAATGAATGCAAACAAATCAATATCTGGCATCCCATATCGAACAACAATATCATTAAATACTTCATGATTCAACATCCATTCTGTGTTGTCATTGAATTTGCGTGACCTGGTGTCTGTCACCATATTGAGTCTACCGGGTAGGTAGATAGCTGAAACCAAAATATTTCTTGTAATGCACCAGTGCCAAATAAGATTAGCCAATCTCTCACAAGATTCTGACTTGATTCCACCCATGTGATTAACATACGCTACTTCCGTAGTGTTGTCAATCTGAAGTTGAACATGTAGATGGCTCATGGTTGCACAATAAGCTTTAAGCCCATAAAATGCTCCCAATGGCTCTAAATGATTAATTCCATGTGATTGAAGAATCAATGCCTCATGCATATTCCATCTGCCTCCACAGCCAGAGATGGTATCTGTAGCACTCCAACCTAAGGCACTAACAACAGTCTGTAAAACAACTGAGGGTTCCTCAACCAGAATTTTGCTGGAGCAATTTGAGATGTTCATAATCCACTATTGCAATTCAGCAATGGCTTCAGCTGGTAATTGCATGAGCCTGTCGAAATGACGTGCATGTATTCTGAGTGCCTGTTCCTTTGCACATTGTAAATTTTGGTAATGCAAAGGTCCATACTGTGCAGCTGGAAACGCAGCCACTAATTTGCCACCCAGGCTGGCCACCTGTCTAATTGAAGGTTGTTGCTCCACCATGAGCTTATTACAGCCTTCATTTAAAATTAATCTCTTGCCCCTGGGCAAGGTCACTAGCATGTGAGTTGAGTTAATAGTGAATCACAAATAATCAATCATTTTAACTGGTATCAATTTGGATTTAAGTGGATGAACGAGGAACCCCAATCTCTCAAACAAGAGTTTAAGAACTGAGACTGATAATTCAGCTGTTGCTCGGGTCTTTCCTATTATCAATATATCATCCAAATAAGCCATTACAATATGGCCCTGAGCCCGTAGTAACCCCAATACTGGTTTTAACAGTTTTGTAAATAATCTAGGTGCCGAGGTTAACCTATTAGGCAGTGCTTTCAATTGCCATAATTGCCTCATCTAGCTAAATTTTAAATATCTCTGATGATCCCTATGAACAGGCACTTTAAGGTCTATACATGCCATGTAACATCCTCTGGAAACCAGTTGTTTGGCAGTAACAAATGTTTCCATTTTAAACTGTTTATACTGCACATAAGGGTTAAGACTTGTCAAGTCAAGTATGATTCGACATTCCCCCATCCCCAATTGTTGAGATTGATAATGTGTCTTCTCAATTACCCCTTTTTTATATAATTTTTCAATTTCAGCTTGTACCTCCAAATTCTCTTTTTGTGAGAAAATGAGTGTCCGAATTGGGGTATGCTGTGTGGGAGGACACAAACCAGGAAGGAATTCAATCCGGAACCCTTGTATACTATGCAGTATAAACAAATCTGATGGTATCCCATACCATTCCTTGAGAAACAAGTGTAATCTTCCACCAACTTGTAAGTTATTCCCACTTAAAATGTTCCTACAAGAACCAGACCCACCTACCTCCATGGTTACCCGTAGGTTTCTCTGCCCTCTGTTTCTGGGAAAAGGCATGCTCGCCCGTGCCCCTGCCGGCGTGCGCCAGTTGCGCACATTGGTGAATGGCTGACTTGGTCCTGGACCTGTCCCAGTTTCAGCAAGCCGTTTAAAGGGATATTGCCGCCGCAGCGCTCTGGCACTCAATGGTACTTTAATAATTCAGATTGTCTTTGCCTCGTCGTCCAGTTCTTTGACTCTTTTTGCGAGGTCTTCACCAAACAGCAGATTTGGTGGCTGAATATTACTAGGTTAGCACAGAGTGGCGAACCTCGGATTGATGGTGGGGCGGATGGCACTTTTCCTCAGACAGTTGATCTCAAAGTGCGTATTACACATGAGGGCCAGGACATCCTGCTGAACATCAGACAGGTGCCCTCCATCCACCAACCTGGTGAATGCTGTAATGCTCGAGACGAGGAGCTTCAGCACCCTCTGAAACCTCATTTCCGAGCCCTTATGCCTATGCTCATATGACCCCATATGGCGTGGTTCACAGCCGGTACTTTGAGTAGGACACAATTCAACGGTGTCTCATACTTCCTGGCTGTTTCATTGATAATGAGCTCTTGAAGCTGGTGTGAAGCCAAGTAGTTAATACCTGCAGCCAACTCATCACCCAGCGGCTCTCCTGAGTCTGTTGGAATGGCAAATCTTGCTGCCAGGGATGGTACCTCTGACTCATACCCTTCATCCCTTGGGGTATACCCCATGGCTATACCTTCAGACTCGGCATCAGAATAACACTGACACACACTCTCCTCCTCCAAGAGGGAGACATTAAGCAGCCCTATTTCAGGCGCTGCTGGCACGGGCTCTCCCATAGGCTGGCGCTGACACAACTCCTCCTGTTGCAGTGTGTCTAGATGGAGCATTCTCTCCATTAGGATCTCCATTCTGGATAACCGTCCCAAGACGTTATTCCTTCCCGGAGGGGAACCCTCCCGACCCGACTTGTCAGAGTCCACGGGCCGTGCAGACTTTTTGGTGGCTTTGTGCCCCAATGGAGCAGCCACAGTGCTTTCAGGCACCAAGTCTGCAGTAGCTGGTCGTACCGGTAGAGACTCTGTAGGTGAGCTAGGCGGCTGCCCGCTACCCGCACTTCCGCGGGCTTCCATGAATACGTTCCCGGCGGCTCGTCGTGACTTCATCCGTGACGTTTTCTCCATACTTTGACTTGCTCCTGAAACAAGAAATTATCAAGCGCAGAAAACGACCTCCGACTAAGCTTTACACGTACCTGAGGCTTTTTAAAACTTACCACTGGAGGAGCGATGCTCCTCCCAACCGGTCGCTGTGCCATGCATCAGACGTAATGACGCGCATGCGGACTGGTGGGGTTCTTCACGGAATCACTCACGTGACTCCGAAGTAAAATTGTTATTTCACTTCAGTTAGCATCCATCAACTTGAGGTGCATAATATCAACAAAATATGAACAAAGACAGTCATTTCAACACCACTAACAGATAAAGCAACAGTCAGAATAAAGTGAGATGAATATTGAGCTGAACGTGAGATTCCCAGTTGATGGCCATCTGCAAGAAGGAAGCTCAACTGGTCTGCAAACATTGTCACTGTCTTGAAGTAATATAGAGATGTAAAACATGTGCAAGATGTTGGTGAGGATGCATATGAAGTACTGTGTTCAGTCTTGGTCATCCTCTTATGGAAGGATGGTGTTAAGCTGGAAAGACTCCAGAGAGGATTTTTACGAGGTCTTCTGTGGCCTGAGGAGCTAAGCTATGGGGAGGTTGGGCAGCCTGGGACTTCATTCATTGGAATGGAGGAAGCAAGGGTGTGGGGGTTACCTATATTACTAAAAGTTTGATCTGGACCACTTCCTGTTGTTCTGTATATTGATTTTAGAAAAAACGCTGCCACTTATGGCTGTGATTTTTGACCATCCTACTCAGAGACCATCCTACGCAGGACAAGAGGATTTTTCCCATCGATTCAAATACAAGAGTCATTAGTGTTTAAATAGGTTGAGATTCTCTTTCCTGAAGGCCATGTTCCCCCAAATGGCCTTCATGTGGGGGGAGCATGGACTTGTGGGGGGAACATGGCCTTGTGGGGGGAACATGGCCACCCCGGGTGGACTATATGGAGTGCCTCAGTCAGTCTCTGCAAGATGGGGGAGCGAGAGGGTCACGTCTCTCAGTCTGAGCTGTGAATAACACTGAACACATGTCTACTAAACTGTGAGTTTTACTGAGCTGTCAGTGCCCTTAATGTGGTTTGAAAATATAGTTTGGAAATGCTAAAGCTGTGTTGCCTTTGGTTTGGAAATGCTAAAGCTGTGTTGCCTTTGGTTTGGAAATCCTAAAGCTGTATTGCCTTGGGTTTGGAAATGCTAAAGCTGTGTTGCCTTTGGTTTGGAAATGCTAAAGCTTTGATACCTTTGGTTTGGAAATGCTAAAGCTGTGTTGCCTTTGGTTTGGAAATGCTAAAGCTGTATTGCCTTTGGTTTGGAAATGCTAAAGCTGTGTTGCCTTTGGTTTGGAAATGCTAAAGCTGTGTTCCCTAATTAACGTTGCCTTGCCTAATTAAAGTTGCCGTGCCCAATTAAAGTTGCCTTGCCCAATTAAAGTTGCCTTGCCTAACTAAAGTTGCCTTGCCTAACTAAAGTTGCCTTGCCTAACTAAAGTTGCCTTGCCTAACTAAAGTTGCCTTGCCTAACTAAAGTTGCCTTGCCTTCTATATAATTAAAAGTCTTGACCACTTCCTGTTTGCACTTTATATTGATTTTAGAAAAAGGCTACCATGTACGGCTGTGATTTTTGTCCATCTTTGAGTAAGATGGACAAAAATCACAGCCGTACATGGTAGTCTCCCTCCACTCCCTCCAGGTGCCGAGGACTTTTCCCATCGATGGAAGATAAAAGAGTTATTAGTGTTTTTAAAATGTTGAGATTCTCTCTCCTGTCAATCACACCATGAAGGCCACGCCCCTTCTGGTATGGGCGTGAGTTCTGCTGTGAGTGTGGGCATGGCTCAGTGTGGGCGTGGCTCAGTCTCTGCAAGATGGAGGAGGCAGAAGTTACGACTCGCTGGCTTTTCACCCTGTTTGAAATGGTATGAAACTGCACTTGAATTTGGTGGTCTTGCACCCTGCTTGAGATGGAATTTCAAGGAATAGCCATGAGTCAACTGCCAGCCCACCAGCCGTGAGTGAGTGAGCTGCCAGCACAAGAGGCTTGAGTGACTGAGCCACCAGACAAGAATCCGTTCAGCCCACAATGTCCATACTAGCCTTCTGGAAACCAGTCCCTTCAGCCCACAACACCCATACTAGTGCTCCAGAAAGCCCCCCCACTGGCCACCAATATAGGAATTGGTGGAGGGGTGGAATATTGCTTTGGGGGACCAGCCCTCCCGTGTGATGTTGGGACCCACCGGGTCCTACTTAGTCTAGTTATCTTATAGAATTGTATAAGTTCATGATGGGAATAGATAGGGTGAATGCACAGAGTCTTTTAACCAGAGTAGGAGAATCTAGAACCAGAAGATATAGGTTTAAGGGGAAAGATTTAATAAGAACCCGAGGAGAAGATTTTGTCACACAGAGGGTGATGGGTATGTGGAACGAGCTTCCAGAGAAATACTTGAGGTAGGCACAATATCACCATTTAAAAAACATTTGGACAGGTATTTGGATAGGAAAGGTTTAAAGATATAAGGGCCAATCGCTGACAGGAGGGACGTAGATGGGGCATTTTGGTTGCAGAACAAGTTGGACCAAATATACTTGGACCATTTCCGACATTTCCCTACCATTCCTTGACCTCACCATCTCTATTGCAGGTGTCACACTCCTGACTGACATCCACTACAAACCAACTGACTCCCACAGCTACCTGGACTACTCTTCCTCCCACCCTGCTTCCTGTAAGGACTCCATCCCCTATTCCCAATTCCTCCGACTACGCCGCATCTGCTCCCAGGATGACGTGTTCCACACCAGGTCATCGCAAATGTCCTCGTTCTTCAGAGAACGGGGTTTCCCCTCCCCCACTATCGATGAGGCTCGCACCAGGGTCTCCTCCATACCCCGCAACACTGCCCTCTCTCCCCATTCCCCCACTCACAACAAGGGCCGAGTCCCCCTGGTCCTCACCTTTCACCCCACCAGCCAGCGCATACAACAGATAGTCCTCCGCCAGTTTCACCACCTCCAACGTGACCCCTCCACTCGCCACATCTTCCCATCTCCCCCCCTATCTGCCTTCCGCAAAGACCGCTCCCTCCGCAACTCCCTCGTCAATTCTTCCCTTCCCTCCTGCTCCACTCCTTCCCCGGGCACTTTCCCTTGCAACCGCAAGAAATGCTACACTTGTTCCTTCACCTCCCCCATCCACTCCTTTCAGGGACCCAAGCAGTCATTCCAAGTCCGACAGAGGTTCACCTGCACCTCCTCCAACCTCGTCTACTGCATCCATTGCTCCAGATGCCAGCTAATCTACATCGGTGAGACCAAGTGGAGGCTAGGCGATCGTTTCGCCGAACACCTCCGCTCGGTCCGCAATAACCAACCCGACCTCCCGGTGGCTCAGCACTTCAACTCCCCCTCCCACTCCGTATCCGACCTCTCGGTCCTGGGCCTCCTCCATGGCCAGAGTGAACAACACCGCAAGTTTGAGGAACAACATCTCATATTCCGCTTGGGGAGTCTGCATCCTCTGGGCTTAAACATTGAATTTTCTCAATTCTGTTAACCCAGACTGCTCCTTTCCCCCCACCCCCCCACCTCTCCCTCAGCCCTCGGGCCCTGACATTCCTTCTCCATCTCCCCCCCCCCCCCCCCCAAGTCGCACTAGCTTCTCATTTTCACACCAGAAACAGCTTACAATGGCCTGCTTTCCTTATCACCAATACTTTTTTGCATATCTTTCACTCATTGTTCTTGCTTTATCTCTCCATATCACTGTTTATATCTCTCGTTTCCCTGATCCCTGACCAGTCTGAAGAAGGGTCTCGACCTGAAACGTCGCCTATCTCCTTCACTCCTTAGATGCTGCTGCACCCGCTGAGTTTCTCCAGCTTTTTGTGTAACCCTCGATTCTCCAGCATCTGCAGTTCCTTCTTTAACAAGTTGGACCAAATGGTCTGTTTCCATGCTGTATGACTCTATGACACTAGATTAGCTTTGTTTACATTTATAATTGTTGCATTCAAAATGGTCCATTGCCTTCAAATTTAATTAATAGCATCCAGTGAACAATATTATTCAAAAATAAAAATAAAAATTGTACAATATATCCATAATACAATTGAATAACAACATCTTGGGTATTATCAAAGCTACAATGCAAAATAACCTGATAGAAACTGAATATTTTCACTCATCTGATGCTAAAATAAATAGCTTACTGATTGTGTGGAAATTATTTGAGCTCATCAAAATTTACATGAAATATTAAGAGCATTGAATATAGGAGTAGGGAAGTAATGGTAAAATTGTACAAGGCATTGGTAAGACTAATTCTGGAGTATGGTGTACAATTTTGGTCGCCTAATTATAGGAAGGATGTCAACAAAATAGAGAGAGTACAGAGGAGATTTACTAGACTGTTGCCTGGGTTTCAGCAACTAAGTTACAGAGAAAGGTTGAACAAGTTAGGTCTTTATTCTTTGGAGCGCAGAAGGTTAAGGGGGGACTTGATTGAGGTCTTTAAAATGATGAAAGGGATAGGCAGAGTTGATGTGGATAAGCTTTTCCCATTGAGGGTAGGAAAGATTCAAACAAGAGGGCATGACATGAGAATTAAGGGACAGAAGTTTAGGGGTAACATGAGGGGGAACTTCTTTACTCAGAGAGTGGTGGCTGTGTGGAATGATCTTCCTGCAGAAGTGGTGGAGGCAGGATCGATTTTAACATTAAAAAGTAAAGTCGATAGGTATATGGACGGGAAGAGAATGGAGGGGTATGGTCTGAGCGCAGGTAGATGGGACTAGGAGAAAATAAATGGTCGGCACGGACTGGAAGGGCCGAGAAGGCCTGTTTCCGTGCTGTAATGGTTATATGGTTATATTAGTTTCAATATACCAATATTTTATAAGGTGTCATAGAAAAAGATAGACATAGAAAATAGGTTCAGGAGGAGGCCATTCGGCACTTCGAGCCAGCACCGCCATTCATTGGGATCATGGCTGATCGTCCGCAATCAATAACTCATGCCTGCCTTTTCCCCACATCCCTTGATTCCACTAGCCCCAAGAGCTCAATCTAACTCTCTCTTAAATCCATCCAGTGACTTGGCTTCCACTATGGAAGGGAACTCTGTGGCAGGGAATTCCACAAATAAAGGATATGCAAAAAGACTGTGCTTGTACAGAAATTATTCA
The DNA here is from genome assembly GCA_963514005.1 of Raja brachyura. The sequence continues at coordinate 103,719,997 of OY740781.1, read as the reverse complement.
CACAAAAAAGACAAAATATTTATTGTGTTTGAATTTACCATATTTATTCTTTGATAAAAATAAATAATTAGAATTCAACAGATTTACTGAGCTGGCCAGGTTTCAAATTTAAAATAATATGTGACACATATAAAGACATATATTCTTAAGAATATACACAATACGAAATTGTAAGCTCAGAAAATTATTTAAAAGTCTCACTGTTTTGATCTCTCATGGGGTATACAGGTACATCCTGACTTAAACACCCTCATTTAATACATCAACTAACCATTTTGTCTGACGTAAAATATTGTAGCTGCCAGTCCCTAGGATTAGAAAGGATTTGCTCAAAACTAGGGCAGCCTGCTGTAAGTCATTTACATTTCGCATTATTTTCTAAAAATAATCCCCAAGAATAAAATAACCTGCTGGTATCACCTGGGCTCAAATGTCAGAAAAGGCTGGTGAGAACATTAGAGCATTGAAGCTTCGCTATCTTCCAGGCTAGAAAAGTTTATACAACTACTCACATCAATGCCCATGTCTAAACCTATTCCTCACAACTATTAATAATCCTCTTCTTAGTCACGGAACCATGGAGAGAGATACAGCACAGAAGCAGCCTACCGAGTCCACTTCATCTGTCAACCACCCAGTTACATTCTTCCAACATCCTCATACACTCCCCTAGATTCAAACACTGGAGGGAATGTACAGTGGCTAATTATCCGACTCACTTGCACATATTTGGGATATAGGAGGAAACCAGAGCACTCACAGGAAAATCACCTGGTCAACTCCACACAAGCAGCACCCAAGGTCAAGACTGAAGCCAGGTCTCTGGCTCTGTGGTACATTGGTTCTACTTGCTGTATCACTGTGCTGCACCTAGTTCCAAACATCCTTTCAATCTTTCAATCAAATTATACAGCAGAATATTCTATAGTTTAATCACAAACTATGTACACATGTTAGTCTATAAAACTAGGCACAAAACTTAAACTGGCACAAGTGTTGAAGATTTTTCATCAGGTCTCAACTTACACAGAAACATAGACAAAAGGTGCAGGAGTAGGCCATTCGGACCTTCGAGCCAACACTGACATTCAAAATGGCTGATCATCCAAAATCAGTATCCCGTTCTGGCTTTTTCCCCATTTCCCTTGATTCCCATAGCCCTCAGAGCTAAATCTAACTCACTCTTGAAAACATCCAGTGAATGGGCCTCCACTGCGTTCTGTGGCAGATAATTCCAGATTCACAACTCTCTGGGTGAAAAAGTTTTTCCTCATCTCAGTCCTAAATGGCCTACCCCTTAATCTTAAACTGTGACCTCTGGTTCTGGGCTCCCCCAACATTTTACCTGCATCTTCCCTGTCCAATCTAAAATAATTTTATACGTTTCTGTAAGATTCCCTTTCATCCTTCTAAATTACTGCAAATACAAGCCCAGTCGACCTATTCTTTCATCATATGTCAGTCCCGCCATCCCGGGAATTAACCTGGTGAACTCCTTCAATAGCAAGAATGTCCTTCCTCAAATTAGGAGACCAAAATTGCACACAATACTCCAGGTGCAGTTTCACCATGGCCCTGTACAATTGCAGTAGGGCCTCCTTGAACCTAAACTTAAATCCTCTTGCAATGAAGGCCAACATGCCATTGTCTTTCTTCACTGTCTGCTGTACTTGCATGCTTACTTTCAGTGACTAATGTACAAGCACACCCAGGTCTCATTGCACCTTCCCTTCTCCTAATATGACACCATTCAGATAATAATATGCCTTCCTGTTTTTGCCAACAAAGTGGATAACATCACAACTTATTTTTGTCTCAGGTCCAGAAAGCAGGCTCAATTAATAGTAGACATCTGCATCACCAGCTTGCCACGCTGTTGTGCAAAGCAAAGGTGAAGTGGAGTGCAATAATTTTTACTACATATCTCAAAGGTATATTAATGTATTCTTAGGTTGCTTCTTTATTGGTGGGCCCAATATTTAAATGATTGAACATCTCTGATCGAAAAAATCGCTGGAGGGATTCAGCGAGTCAGGCAGCTTCTGTGGAGGGAATGGACAGATCTTTCAGGCTGGGACCCATCTTCAAACTGGATCTGAAGAAGGGTCTTGAGCTGAAATAAAAAGTAATAAAAAGGAACTGCCGGTGCTGGTTTATACCAAAGATAGACAGAAAATGCTTGAGTAAGTCAGTGGGACAGGCAGCATCTCTGGAGAAAATGGATAGGTGATGTTTTGGGTAGGGACCACTTTTCAGACCCCTGATCTGAAATGTTGTCTGTCCGTCCCCTCCAAAGATGCTACCTGACCCACTGAGATCCTCCAGAAACCTTGTGCTTTGCTGACGATTCTAGCATTTGCTGTTTCTTGTGCTCCCGGCAATCTCTGATTTCAGGATAATAATGCAACCCCTTTATGTGACTTAGTATTGCAAAAATGCTGTTTTACTCACCCACACCGACTGCAGGTTATAATTAAAAGGATTTCTATTAGAATTTTGGATATTGATTTCCAAAATATGCTAGCAGGATGAAGGGTGGCTGGCAAAGAGAAGTGCCACTTTCAACTAGAATTTTGTCCCAGAAACAGAAAAGGGCAGAAGGTGAATTCCATGGCACTTATTACAACACTTCAATAATTAAAAAAAAAGGTTTACATAAACTCTTGGACAAATGAAACATAGAGAATAAGAGATTCCCACCTGGTCCATTATTTAACATGTTCATGGTTGATCATCACTTGATAACCCCATTCCTGCCTTTTCCCATGTCTCTTGGTACCTTTAGCATTAGGAAATGTATGTATCTGCTACATTCTTGATTATTATCCATGAATTGTCATCCCATCCAGTCCATAATTCCCCAATCCTTCAAAGCACATTGGTGCCTCATTCCCTCGTAGTTTCTGTTGTTCATATTTAGTTTCTGAATTAACTACTTCATTCTCCACCTCATTGAAGAATTCTGACATACTATTCTAACATATTTAAATACATTCTAACAGAACTTCAGTAAGAGGACAACGACGAGCAGGATTGTTAATTATTCCTTTGACATTGCACAATACTCAGCTCATGACATATTGCTCTCTAGACAATATTTTAATCTATAGATCCAAAACAGCCATCACTAGGTACCCTAGAAATACCCTCTCCACAGCAATGTCGGATAACTTTACATTGCTTTAAATTTATTCTAACTTCTTACTTCATGGTCTATAACGTTTTGTCTTAAACAGGCCTTCCATTACTTTGATCAGATCACTATTTGGACATCATTACTTGTGAACAAGATACATTTTCCTGAATATTGTCATACTTTCACAATCAAATGAGAATCTGCTGTAAAATTTCACCTTTTTAAAACACTTTCAATAAATGTCACTTTACCTGCCTTTCTCTTCTCTATTATTTATCATACTCTTTGCTCTTCACATTGAGTACAGGGTGGAGATACAGGAAGAAAACTTAGTAACATTGTGTCAGGAAAACAACCTCTCCCTCAATGTCGGTAAAATGAAGGAGCTAGTTATCGACTTTGGGAAGCAAGGGCGATAACATGCCCCAAACAGCATCAATGGTGCCAAAGTAGAAATAGAACAGAGAAAATCAAACATTACAGCACAAGAACAGGCCCTTCAGCAAACAATGTCTGTGTCGAACATGATTACAAGATCAACTCATATCTGCCTGCACATAATCCAAAAGTTATGCCTTCAAGTATTTGATTTTTTTTTTCCATCAGGTCTTCCCACAACCTCCGGTGTTCCAGAGAAAACAATCTAAGCCTGTCTAATCTTCAGATAATACCCCTTAATCCAGGCATAATTCTGGAAAACCTCTTGTACATCCATTCAAAAGCCTGCACATCCCTTCTGTAATAGGGTGACCAGACTGCACATAATAATCCAAATGCGGCCGAACTGAAGTCCTATAAAGTAGTCTCATGATTTCCGGACAATGTCCTGACATATGAAAGCATGCATACCTTGTGTTTTGGATAGACACAAGATGCTGGAGTAACTCATTGGGACAGGCATCATTTCTGGAGAGAAGGAATGGGTGCCAATTTGGGTTCAGACCCTTCTTCAGACTAGCCAGGGTAAAGAGATATAGATTGTGATGTAGAGAGATCTAGAACAGATTAATGAAAAATATTCAAAAAAGTAACAAACTTTATCAAACAGTATAGCACAAAACAGGCCCTAAGGGCCGCAGTGTTTGTGCTGAACGTGATGCCAAGACCATTACTTATCAACCTCCACATAACCCATATCCCTCCGTTCCCTGCATAGCCATATGCCTATCCTAAAGTCTTTTAAATGCCACTATTGTATTTGCTGCAACCACTACCACTGGCAGTAAATTCAAGGCACCTACCACCCTACCACATTGCAGTTGCAAGGTCCCATATTGACCCTTGTATTCATTTAAATCATGCAGTGTGTTTTACAGGAAACATAACTTTCTCATCAAAATCCATGTAAGAATAATCCACAGAAACAGATTTATACTTTCATTATAAAGTCATTAATTCCTATCTGGTTTGCCCGGACGTTGGCACAAGTTAGCACCTCATTCAGAAGCATCTAAAATGGAAAACCATTACAGTTGAGGCCAAACTTAAATGTTCCTCCCTTCTTATTGGTGATTTACACATAAAGAAGGCACAAAATATATATTTTTTGTAACACTTACTAAACTGCCATTTTCATTGTGTTAATTGGTTTCAAAGCAGATAAAAATTAGTGTTAATCTACAGTATCTAAACAAAGTTTGAAAATATGTTAGTTGTAAAAATATACCTGCAGATGAGAATCCTTTTATAATTTGAGACCAGCAAGTTGCTTGCATGTACTCCTCAGGAAGGCAAGCTTGCCTCTTCTAAGTGGTCACAGTTACAGGGTATGTATCATTACTGTTATGTGATGCATGTCATGTTCTGTATTTCTGTTGACAAAACTCCATCTGCCAGTTGTAAAAGCTACGATGCATATGGTATGTTCAGAGTGATTGTGTTCTTGTATTGGAAAATAAATCACTTTGGGATTATCTGCTATTTTGTCTCATTTTTAAGAACCAATATAACATGATCTGAACATACTTGTCAGCAGGCAAGAATATGAATCAGATTGAGAACTGGATATTCTCATTTCTATCGAAGTCCATAAATTTCTGCACTGTTGCAGTGGTGGAAATTATTGGTCACTTCATAACAAAACCTGGTTATTTTCAATTACCGGGTTCTGAGAAATAACAACTGTTAAACTGTGATTACCCCTTGTTCCCATCTTCCATTTTAACAGCCCCTATAATCAATAGATAAGTCTCCGTAATTGTCATCACTTTCAAAGTTAATTGTATTAACAGAGATGCCTCCCCTTTCCCTTTCAGTATTGCAGAGAGAATATCCTCTCCAGTTTATCTGCTTCACTCTTCTAACTCCATCAACTTCCATTTCCTTCACTCCTCATTTCACAGCATCTTTCTACGCACGTACAGTAGTTGCCACATTTTACGTTTCATGTATTTCCTTCTCCTCATCCAGGAACACAGACATTCCTTTCAGATGAAGTAGTGAGATACTTGCACTTCTTTCAGTTTAGTGTATTGTGTTGGTGTCTCTTCTTTGGGGAAACCAATTGCAGGTTGAATGAGCATTTGCAAAATACCACCATTTAGTTTAGATGTGTGACCCTAAACTTCCAGTCCCTTCTCACTTTAACGTTCTGTTCCCTCCCACTATAACTATCCTTCTCTTGGCCTCCTACGTTGCTTCAACAATATTGGATATGAACTCAAGGAATTGCACCTCACCTTTTGAATTGCTACAGTACAGCCTTTATGACTCATTGTTGAATTCAATAGTTTCATTCCAATCTTGTGACTCACATTTCTAGCTTTCAGATTCAATTATTTTTCTCTTCTTTTGGAATTTCAGAAAAATGAAAGAAATACATACGACAAAGTGGAATGGCACACTGGCATAGGTAGTACAGCTGCTGTTTCATGGCTCAAGTGATCTGGGTTTATTTTTGACCATTTTGTCTGTGTGGAGTTTGCATGATCTTTTGGTAAACACTTGGTTTTCCTCTAGCTGTTTCAGTCTCCTCCCACACTCCAAAGACATGCAGGTTTGTACGGTAATTGTCCCTGGTGTACAGGGGAATGTTAGAATCTTAGGATGGCATACAAACATCGAAAATAGGTGCAGCAGTACGCCATTAGGTCCTTCGAGCCAGCACCGCTATTCAATATGATCATATGTTATCCAAGGCTAATCATTAAACTTTGTTGTGCTGGCAGATTCTTTCCCTGAAGGACATTTGCTGTGAAGGACTCAGTGTTCTGGGATAGAAACAATGTAACCGGTAGGGCATTGTGACATCATAACTGCCTAAAGGGCCCGTTCCAACTTTTCAGCGGACCTTCAAGCTCGAGGCACTCACCTGAAAAACCGCGAACTGGAACAGCGACCGTCAGAACAGAACACACACACACAAACACATCGCAAAGGCGGGGACAAGGGAAAGTGAGGTAGAGCTGTCTGAAATTCGCACGGTGCAAAGCCAAGGTTTAGCAGGCATTTAACATTACCGGTTGGTTTTCTTTGGTTCTGAAAACTCATGCTTACATTTTTTTTCCCCCAATGAGCCAATGAAAATGCCCAGTCAGCAAAGGAGATTAACTAAAAGTACCTACGGCTGCCTCAACTACCTACAATGACTTGGTGACCCCACTACCACTGCACCTGCAACTATAAAAGAATAGGTTTTCCCCCTGGCGACCAATTTTTGGTCGCAGAAAAAATTTCAACATTTTGAAAAATTTGCTGCGACCATGCTGAGGCCACAACTAGTTCCCAGAATGCGTGAATGCCGCTCGACCATGAAGGAGACTCACCAGAGACCAGCAGCGAACATGTGGTGACCATGTGGTGATCATGAGGCAAGCACAGAGTCTCCTGCACTCACCTAAAAAGTCACCTAAGTGGGACAGGCCCTTAACTGCCAGTGCAGATTTGAAGAAATCCAACTTTTAAATGTAACTTTAAAACTCCTTACAACAATGTAAAGACACTCTCACAGCTTGTGTATTGGCAGCAGAGATCACATTGTGATGTCGTTTTCGGTTTTCAGAATCTTCACGGCAGCTTGTATAAATGAGATCCCATTGTGATTGGACGACTGTGAGATGCCATTGTGACATCATCACTAGAAGCTGCTGGAAGAGCCTCCCTCTGAACGGCAGTTATTATTTTCAGTGTTGGCTTTTTTAATCCTTTAAATATCAATAACGAGAAATATAACAAAATCTGAAGGAAAATTTTAAGATCGACGACTGGAAAAAGCTGAGTAAGGTTCTGCAAAAATGTTTATGCTATTGTGTACTATTTTGGCCTAGATCCTTGAGATCGCTCGCACGCACGCAGGCAAACAGACAGACAGACGTGCAAACAAGACAAGACTTTTAGTATAATATAGATTACTATATTTAGTTATTCCATTCCTGCAATTCCTTCTCGCTTTCTCTGTGGGTGCAAATACATTTCAAAGATAAGTAAGCTTAGCCTGTCAAGCTGAACCTGTTGAACATAACCCAAAATTAACAAACAACAAATCCCAATCTCATTTGAATAGTTCCTGAGGAATTTGTTCCTGCCATCTAAACAAGAATTAATTGTGTGAAGAAATGGTTTCTGTTAATATCCTTGAACATGCCTTTCATCGCGTTTTTTTTCTGATTTGTCTATGCCAAATGGACCTGCTACATTGATGAAATATCTTGGAGCAAAAATACTCTTTGTACCTTTCTCCATTAATCCAGGGACATGGAGCCTTCCGGTGCTCTGTCAACATTTCCACCCAGTTCTCTTTATCCAGTCTATGTACTTGTCAGCATCTAGACTTCATTTTCCAACATAAATATGAACTAGGCGACCCACCCAGTGACGCAGCTGGCAGAGGGACTGGCTCACAGCTGCAGCAACCGAGGATCAATCCTGACTTCTGGAGCTATCAGCGTGGAATTTACACATTCTTACTGTGATCTCATAAGTTTCCTCCAGGTGTACCAATTTCTTCTCAAATCCCAAACGATTGCAGGTTTGCAGGTTAACTGACCACTGTAAGTTGTTCTTTGTGCCTGGCTAAATGATAGCATTTGAAATTGTGCGTGCGTGCGTGTGTTGGGGGTTGATTGGAGTGTGGGGAGAATAAAACTAGCATCTGTGCCAGATTGTTGCTGTGAACTCAGTGAGCTAGAAGGCCTGGTTCTGTGGATGGAATTTGTCTCTAGTTGGAAAATCCTTGATGTGGTTACCACAGCTGAGCTTGTTCTTCTGCCGGGGGACATCTTCAAAGTCCTGCATAGTTCATAAGATCATAAGATCATGTGATAGGAGCAGAATTAGGCCATTCGGCCCATTTGCCATTCAATAGTGGCTGATCTATCTCTCCCTCCTAACCCCATTCTCCTGCCTTCTCCCCATAACCTTGTTATGTTGTCAGTTGAGGAAATCCTAATCCATTTCTTCACTACCAAGCCATGGAGATGGTGTCTTATAATGTAGTTGTTATCATTGCCAACTCCCAGGTCATGACTGAAAACTTGAAAGGTTTCAAGCAGTTTCAGAATGGTGGAGAAATTCACTTGTGTGCGGCTATAAAATAGACAACAGCAGATGTCAAACTAAAAATACAATAAAACATACATTTTACAAGAAACTAAAAACAACTAAGGAAAAAGACAAGGCAGACTGCAGGCGAGGCAGCCATCATCGGCGCCACCTTGTATATAGCTTATATTTCATTCACATCAATAATTTGTCAATGGCATAACAAAGAGCTATGACGAATTGAGCACCAACATGCTGAGCAATGCTGCTCCTCTGTGGAATTCAAACTGGAACTGCTTTTGTTGGGAGACGTATTAATCTTAATATTGATTAAATACAATGCCATGTTTGCAATCTGCGGGAAGTTTTTGTGAGCTGGTTTTCATTAAAAAAAGCACAACAGTAATGTGATAATGACAGTGATTGCAACTGAGTCGTTGAATTGAAATGGTAGAACTTATGAAACTTCAATGTGTTATCAATTACTGCTAAGATGTAATAAACAGATGGGCAACCTAATGACTTGCTAATTAAAAGAAACAAACCTCCAGTGCATGTTGCTATTCATCAGAGCAGTGCAAAAATCAAGCTGAATCTGAATCAAAGTAGAACACGAAGCGTAAATAGATTATTCCCTTGCTTTGTGATTCAAGAATAACTTCCTTTAATTATCTCATAAATTTAGAGAACTGTAGACGGCAATATGAGCCTGGGTACCCCTTGCCTTGTGTTACCAAATTACATTAAAGTTATATTGGGCAGTAATAATGGGCTGTAGAACAATGACACATAACTCATCGAGCAGCGTGGACATTCCATGCTGCATAGCAAACGAATGACATCTTACAGACACCAAACAATTTGCACCTATCTTTAGTGGCATGCAAAGTTCCACAATAAACTTCAATGATTCATTGACTCAATGAGACTTTATTGTCACGTGTACTTAAGTACAGTGAAATTCTTTGTTTTGCATATACCCCAGTAACATCACACAGCAGATCGGTGGATAAGCTTGGGGCTCAGTTACAGATTTGTAGGTATGATGTTGTGGGAATTACAGAGGCATGGCTGCAAAAAGATCGGAGCTAGGAACTGAATATTCCGGGTTATACGTCCTATCGAAAATTCAGACTGGTGAGCAGAGGCGGGGTAGCTCTGTTGGTAAGGAATGAAATTCAGTCCTCTGCGAGGGGTGACATAGAATCAGAAAATGTAGAGTCATTGTGGATAGAACTGAGAAATTATGAGGGGAAAAAGACCCTAATGGGAGTTATCTACAGGCTCCCAAACAGTAGCCTGGACATAGGGTGCAAGTTGCATCAGGACTTAAAATTGTAACAAAGGTAATGCTACGGTGGTTATGGGAGATTTCAATATATAGGTAGACTGGGAAAATCAGGTTGATACTGGACTTCAAGAAAGGGAGATTGTAGAGTGCCTCCGAGATGCATTCTTAGAGCAGCTTGTACTGGAGCCTACCAGTGAGAAGGTAATTCTGGATTTAGTGTTGAGCAATGAACCGGATTTGATAAGGGAATCATTAGGAGGTAGTGACCATGATATGATAAGTTTTAATCTGAAAGGGAGAAGGTAAAATCAAAAGTGTCAGTATTGCAGTTGAACAAAGGGGACTATGGAGGTATGAGGGAGGAGATGGTCAAAGTTGACTGGAAAGAGACCATAGCAGGGATGACGGTGGAACAGCAGTGGCAGGAATATCTGGAAATAATCCAGAAGATGCAGGATCATTTCATTCCAAAGGGGAGGTAAGATTCTAAAGGGCCTGTCCCACTTGGGCATCATTTGCGTGTCACGCAGGTGGTGCGCGAGGATTTTGAAAATCCCCAAATCCTGGGGCGGCGCATCAGTGCCTATGCCACCACGTCTCACCACGTGCCATGCGTGTGTAATGCACGCCATGCATGCGTCGTGTGGCGTGACGCATAAATGATGTAGCGTAAATGACGTGCAAATAACACCCAAATGGAACAGGCCCTTAAGGGGCGTAAGGGGCGACCGTGGCTGACAAGGGAATCAAGGACAGTATAAAACTAAAAGAGAAGATGTATAACATAGCAAAGATGAGCAGGAAGCTAGAGGATTTGGAAACTTTTAAAGGACAACAGAAGGTAACTAAAGAGGGAATATGGGGCGAAAAGTTGAAGTACGTAGGTAAGCTAGCCAAGAATATAAAGGAGAATAGTTAAAACTTCTTTAGGTATGTGAAAAGGAAAACATTAGTTCAGACAAATGTGGGTCCCTTGAAGATAGAAACAGGTGAAGTTATTATGGGGAATAGATATTTTGGTGTTGTCTTCGCTAAGGAAGACACAAAATATCTCCCAGATGTACTAGGGGACAGAGGATCTAGGGTGACAGAGGAACTGAAGGAAATTCTCATTAGTCAGGAAATTGTGTTGTAGACTGATGGGACTGAAGGCTGATACTAGTCAATAGACTTACTTACTTACTTACAACAAGACCTGGGTGTCCTTGTACATCAGTCACTGAAATTAAGCATGCAGGTACAACAGGTGGTGAAGAGAGCTAATGGCATGTTGGCGTTCAAAATGAGAGGAGTATAGAAGCAAAGATATCCTTCTGCATTTGTACAGGGCCCTAGTGTGCACCTGTGTGCAGTTTTGGTCTCCTAATTTGAGGAAGGACATTATTGCTATTGACGGAGTACAGCGTAGGTTCACAAAGTTAATTGCAGGGATAACGGGACTGTCATATGATGAAAGAATGGAGTGACTGAGCTTGTATTCGCTGGAATATAGACGGATGAGAGGGGATCTTATAGAAACATATACAATTATTAAGGGATTGGACACACTAGATGCAGGAACATGTTCCCGAAGTTGGGGGAGTCCAGAACCAGGGGCCACAGATTAAGAATAAGGGATAGGCCATTTAGAACTGATGAGGAATAACCTTTTCACATAAATAGTTGTGAATTTGTCGAATTCTCTGCCTTAGAAGGCAGTGGAGACCAATTCACTGGATGCATTCAAGGGAGAGTTAGATAGACTTTTTAGGACTAGCACAATCAGGGGATATGGGCAGAAGGCAGGAATGGGGTGCTGATTGTGGATGATCAGTCATGATCACATTGAATGGCGGTGCTGGCTCGAATGGCCGAATGGTCTACTCCTGCACCTATTTTCTATGTATTTATGTATCTATGTACCTCACCTAGGCAGTACACAAGAGTCGCCACGTTTCTGGAGCCAACAAATTTCCAAGTTCATCAAACAGATTCATCTTCTGCTTGCAGCGGCAAACCAGGCCTGTCGCCATACGTGGGCTCAGGCTACCCTCTGTGGATCCCCCCTTCATTCTCGGTGGCGGGTGATGGGTCCTCCCTTCATTTTCAGTGGTCTCCTGCCAGTTGGCTCTCACTGACGTGGATCCCCCCTCACGGTCTCTCGATGGTCCACTTCGCTTGCAGGTTAAATTGTTCTCAGCGGCGTGGGTCCTGTCGACCATGGTGGCTTAGAACTGAGTTCAGAGTCCGTGGTGGGCAAGACGGGCCTTCTGGCGGGTTCCTTGTATTCGGTTCACGGCGAGCGAGTCCCAGGATCGCAGCGGGCGAGCCGGGCCTGCTGATATAAAAGGACTGGAGAAGCTAGATGCAGGAAAGATGTTCCCAATGTTGGGCGAGTCCAGAACCAGGGGCCACAGTCTTAGAATAAAGGGGAGGTCATTTAAGAATGAGGTGAGAAAAAACTTTTTCACCCAGAGAGTTTTGAATTTATGGAATTCCCTGCCACAGAGGGCAGTGGAGGCCAAGTCACTGGATGGATTTAAGAGAGAGTTAGATAGAGCTCTTGGGGCTAGTGGAGTCAAGGGATATGGGGAGAAGGCAGGCACGGGTTATTGATAGGGGATGATCAGCCATGATCACAATGAATGGCGGTGCTGGCTCGAAGGGCTGAATGGCCTCCTCCTGCACCTATTTTCTATGTTTCTATGATGGCCTTGGCCACTGCTTGCTGGTTTCAAGGAAACATTTATTTTCCATTCCATAGATTAATGTACATTCTCATTCTGTAGATGGCAATGAGGTGAAAGGGAAGAAATTACCACAATTTATAACCAATGGGAAGTTGCGAAGACCAGGCTATAGGGTATTTCTTTAGTCAATCAAACAATAACGTATAGGTTCTGGAGCCTTGATGTCTATCTCTTCAGACTAAAGGTATAACGGCAATAGATATACGGGTAATAGACGGTCCGTTGTTTACAACCTATACCAGGCACAGCGTGCTAATAATTCTGACATTTAACAACTAATTTATGGTACTTTGCAATTTTTCAAATTCTTGAGTGAACAAACAAAAGGATTACTACAACTACTTTGTTAATAGACTAATGATGTTCACTGATGCTGTTAATATAACTTTACACATAAATGTATTAACATCATGCAGCTTTTGCAAACAAAAGTATCAGTCATTAAATACTTCCAATATTTTTCTATTAAATGATTCCCCTGAATGTTCAGTGGAAATCATGCCCTTGGATATGTGACCACTTTCCAATTCATGCCGATAGCCCAATTATAACAATTTGCATAGATCCGTCACGCTTGTTAAACTTGGATGATCAGCCATGATCACATTGAATGACGGTGCTGGCTCGAAGGGCCAAATGGCCTACTCCTGCACCTACTGTCTATTGACCTTTAAAGGTGCTCTACCCTGAAGAATCTATCATGCCATTTATTTTTGAGTATGTAGCATAAACAGCACTAAACGGGAAGCAATTTAATTTTGCTCTGCTGTACATTATTTTCTAATGTACTGACATTGCAAGTTTATCACTCTTATATATAGCAGCATTTTGGTCTTGGTGGTGCATGGAGTTGCTCCATGCTCTTTCGGTTAGTCGGCTGGAGATGGTAACAACTTTCCTTACGTAATCATTGCACTTTTCTTCTGGTGGATGTTTGGTGGTCATACTTGGAATCTAGGGAGTTGAACATTTGAATGACTTAGCTTAGTTTAGTCTTGAGATACAGCATGGAGACAGGCCCTTCAGCCCACCGAGGCCATGCCGACCATCATTCACCCGTTCTATCCAACACACTAGGGACAATGAACAGAAGCCAATTACCCTACAAACCTGCAGGTCTAGGAAAGTGGGAAGAAACCGGAGCACCTGGGGGAAGAGCGTACAAACTCCATACAGACAGCAACTGTAGTCAGGATTGAACCCGAGTCTCTGGCGCTGTGGCGCTGTCTCGTCCGCTGCGCCAAAGGGAGTACTCGCTGTTCCTGGTTAGAGACCGATTCGGGAGCTCCAAGCCGCGGAGAGTTTCAACCGTCCCGACGAGGGAGATTCAATCACCCCGATGCAAGTGCTTTGGATCACCGGTTGTGGGAGCTTTGATGGCCCCCGACTGTGGATGGTCTGACAGCCCCGACCGCGGGAGAATAAAGAAGGAGAAGATTGGACTTATATAGAATTAATAATAATAATAATATATTTTATTGTCAATACACATAAGTGCACCGAGATTTGGTTTGCAACTCCATCCAATGTCATAACTTAAACAACTAATAAAATTTAGGTTTAGATACCCTGAGAACAAGGTTTGTGAAAAGAACATTAGAACAGTAAAACAGTCAAAACCAAAACAGACTAAAGCGCAGATGTGTCTGTGCGACGTGACCATCCGAGGGAGACAGCCCATAGGGGTGGGGGGCACTCAGCAGGGCCCGTTCAGAGCCGCTATAGCTCTGGGAATGAAGCTGTTCCTGAGTCTGGAGGTGCGAGTGTAGAAGGCCTTGTAGCGTCTGCTGGAAGGGAGTAGTTCGAACAGTCCATTACAAGGGTGAGAGGAGTCTTTATGGATGCTGACGGCCTTCCTAAGGCACCGTGTGTGGTAGATGCCCTCCAAGGCTGGTAGCGGTGTCCTAATGATATTTTGCGCTCTGTGGACGACGCGCTGAAGAGCTCTCCTCTCCGCCTCCGTGCAGCTGAGATACCACACAGAGATGCCATACGTAAGTATGCTCTCTGTGGTGCAGCGGTAGAAGGACGTCAGCAGCTGTTGGGGCAGACCAGTCCGTTTCAATGTTCTTAGGAAGAACAGTCATTGCTGTGCCTTTTTGACCAGCGCAGCAGTGTTGGTGGATCATGTGACGTCCTCTGAGATGTGAGTGCCCAGAAACGTAAAGCTGGACACTCTCTCCACACTGTCCCCGTAGATGGAGATTGGGGCGTATTCCCCATTCTGCAACCTCATGAAGTCAATTATCAGCTCCTTGGTCTTGGAGGTGTTTAGTGACAAGTTGTTCCGTGAGCACCAGTCCGCCAGGTTCTGCACCTCCGCTCTGTAGTTTGTTACGTCACCGTTAGTGATCTGCCCGATCACCGTTGTGTCGTCTGCAAACTTGACAATGGTGTTCTTGTCAAATGCAAGAACACAGTTGTGAGTGAAGAGGGTGTAGAGCATGGGGCTCAGAATTACCTTCCATCACAGTGAGAAATGTGGGGAGCTGCTGTTGTGGATGTTTATGTTAACTTTTATTTTATGTGGTTGTGTGTCTTGTTGCTTCTCACTTAGTGGGGCTGTATGGTAACTCAAATTTCACTGTATCTTATTTGGTACATGACAATAAACTGACATTGAAATCTGGATTCCTTGAAGTTGAACCTGATTATAATGAAAATATTTTCTTTATGCTGATTTTGTGAACACATTCCGTGAATGGTAACTGTAGATTGGCTATTGTATGTTAGCCAATCGGAATGCTTACTAGTAATAACCCCGCCTAGTGCATGCTTATAGTGTTAAGAACTTGTTTATTACATTCAGTAGATGCAGCAGATTGAACGTATAATGTACTGCATATCTGACGCTGTGATGTCTATTAAAGATGCTTACACCTTTACCTGTGTACGAGTCAGGTAATTACATGGAGCCAGAAGTGGTCTCATGGGAACACGACTTCAAGGACTTGCCGAGCTTGCTGTTCGGAGCACTAAACAACTCATGGAGCGCTCCTACCTTGCTAAATCTGACGTCTACCTGGACCTACTCAACCTATGGAACTTTTCAAGGGACAGCGTTCTTGGCTCCCCCGCCCAGCGGCTAATGTCTCGCCAGACGTGTCCACCACTGCCTGTCTCACAGCAACAGCTGCAGCCGCACATCCGCTCTCCCACTGCGATACAAAAGCGAGTGCAATTTAAACGCGATACGCAAAAGCGCTTTTAAGACAAGATCAGCTAGCCGCTTAAACCACTAGTACAAGGACAAGTGGTACGCCTACAAACCGACAAGGGACATACAAGACTAGGACACATTCATGGTCTCTCAAAGGAACCACGCTCCTACTTGGTCGAAGTGGATGGTGTCCTCTACAGACGTAACCGTTAACATCTCCTTCCAGTGAAGGAACCACGTCCGGCGCCTGCGGGTCCTGATGCCCCACCATTCGTGTTTACACCGACGCCTGTTGCAGCCATCCCATCACCTGTTGCGAATAATAACACACACTCCCCGCGTCGGTCCACCCCTACGTCTCCCGTTGTAACCGGTGCCCCGGGCTCCCCGCGTCGGTCTACCCCTAGTTCCCTCGTGGTGGCCTCTCCCAACAAGCCCATCAGGTCACCAGCGGTATCACCAATCCCAGTCCCCATCTTTTCGGAAGGAAAGGAGGGTGAAGCGGCTTCCTACTGCACGAGGGCCAGGCGGGTTAGCCGGCCACCCACTAGATATGGCGATTTTGTTTAACTCTACTATACTCCCTCAGCTTATTGTTTAAGCGCCGTAGTTGCTTTTTCGTTTCTACGCGAAGAGATGTAGATTGGCTATTGCATGTTAGCCAATCGGAATGCTTACTAGTAATAACCCCGCCTAATGCATGCTTATAGTGTTAAGAACTCGTTTCTTACATTCAGTAGACGCAGCAGAATGAACATATAATGTACTGCATATCTGACGCTGTGATGTCTATTAAAGATGCTTACACCTATCCCTGTGTACGAGCCAGGTAATTACAGTAACCCATAAATTGTTGCAGTGGATTTTCATAGTAGGGTACACAGACAGCATTATCAGCAAATTAAAAAAGCTATGATAATTACAAAATATTTTAGGTTAGAAATCTGAAATAAAATATGAAAAATGCTGAAATATTCAGGTTAGCCTGAATGTAGGTATGTTACAAAACTTACCTTTAGCGATGCTGCAGTTCTGTCACTGGCCGTGTGCGCGACTTTGGCGCCTTTAAGGGAGGGGGTCGGGTTAAAATGCGGTTTTCCCTTGCCGTCCGGAGCTTTATTTTCTCGGAGTGCAAACTTTTTCTAAAGATTCGTTCCGACAGCCGGTAATTCAATTTTTTTTTTGAAATCGCCCGACTATTTCGGCACTGCTGTAAAATTAAAATTAGCTCCTAATGCCGTGAACGCCGACAACGGGGACACATTTTACGTAGGGGACAGGTAAATGAAAGTTGGTTATTTTTTCATATAAACTTGTTTGTTTAGATGACCTTAATCAACATTTCATGTTTCGAAACGGTGATTTAGGCCACATACGAACTGGCAGAATTTTTCCTGCCTATATGGGGTTTAAATTCACCGCAACGTTCCAATCCATCGCGTTCCAGAAAATCCTACTCGCAAGCTGATTTAAATGGCCATTAATCTACAGGCATCAACACTACATTCCTTCAATTTGGCCTATAAATTAATGACAACTAGATTTAAAAATCATATTATATTGTGAATTCTTGTGTGAATGTTATTTGGACACTTAGACTTTAAAAAAAATGTTAATTTTTTCTTAAGAAATTGATAGATGTTTAGATCTAGTAATTGAATTTTGTAATTAGCTACAATTGGGTAACTAACTAATTACATGCTTTAATTTCAGGTCATCCAAGTAAGATTGTTTCATATTTGTTTCAGAATGCTTCAATCTATAATAACTGAACATTTATTTCAGTTCTCTTCATTTTTAAGAAAGTTATGTGCTTTTGACTGTCCTCGATCACAACTTTTGTGTTAAGTCAATAGAAAAGCAATAGGAAACAAGTTGCTAATTTCCGAGTATGAAAATGGCCATAACTATTTTAATACTGAAGTTATGAAAGTGAATTTGGTGTCAAATTAAACTTCTTTTTATGCTTTATCTGATGGGATAAATTGCAGACTTGATTTTTAAAATCTCAAAAGTTTGTAACATTGCTACTGAATGTATTCTGATTGTTTTCCTGCTTTTTTTCATAAAATCTGGAGTTACCTGAAAGAGTTTTGAATCCAATTTTCTATGTAGGACCAATCTACATTCCTGATTTATAAATGTACAAGCAGGAATACCAAAAGGACTGCAATCAGTACACAGGCTAAAGCACAGCCTTGCTTCACATTACTTTTCATCTTGAAGACATCTTAAGTAGACCCATTAAACTTACTTTGGCCTTAATGACATTGTGCAAAGAGCCTATCCAGTACATGTTAACAGGATTTGTGGGCAAATAATCCAGTTCTGTTGAATAAGTCAAAAGCTGTGGCGGGGACACGCAGATGTCCAGCCAGAAGAAATGCAGGACACGAGGTTTGTGCAATCAATTGTAATTTGTTTCTTCCTCTGTACAGCTCCTAACTCCTACCACGGGGCACGGGCGCCGCCCGACTTTATATACCGCCCGGGGACCAACATGAACTGCACCTCCCCTCACCGTGACACCCGACTCCTCCCTCCAGAGCGCAGGCTTCATACTACGCGTGGCTCACCACCAGGTGCCGCCACATGACCCGCCCCCCCCAAAACCAGAAGCATCGAAACAGACGGGAAACCAAACGAGGCAACTGGACCTCGTAAATATGGTCCCACGCACAGGGTAACTGTCCAGTTTGGGAAAATCCGGGAAACCCAGGATGGCGGACACCCCCAATGGCGAGATTGAGCCACCTGTACTGGACCCTAGTATGGGCGCTGTCGTGGCGCAGAAAGACGTACGAACCGTCCGCGAGTGCCGGTGGCACATGGAGTGGCACCACCCCATGACAAAACATCGGGACGGGAGACAGGGTGCCGACCCTCTCCCGCTAGTGCACCGGCACAGATGGCGGCGGCTCCCGTGACCCATCAGCGGCCAGGATAAATTCCCTGGGAATGACGAGCAGAGCGACATAAACCAACTCTGCCGAGAATGATGACAAATCCTCCTTCGAGGCAGCCCAAATTCCCAGTAGGACCTACGGCAACTCGTCCATCCAGTCCAGGCCCGTGTCTCGAGCCATCAAGGTGCCCTTGAGATGGTGGTGGAACCGCTCCACCAACCCATTCAACTGGGTATGCTGATTCCCCAGCAGGCGGGCCATTGCGGACCACAGTTCGGATGTAGACTGGGCACCCCGGGTGTAGGTGATGTCGAGCAGCACCCCGAAGCGGGTAATACAATTGGCCAAAAGGGCACGAGCGCATGATTGGGCAGAAGTGTCCACGAGTGGGATGGCCTCTGTCCATCGCGTAAAACGATTCACCACCGTCAGCAGGTGCAAAACACCCCAGGAAGGAGGCCGCGGCCCCACGATGTCCACGTGCACGTGGTCGAAACACTGGCGAGGCACTGTGGACTCCTTAAAGGGCACCCAGACGTGCCGATGCATCTTTGAAATTTGGCGGGGAATGCATGCCCGTGCCCAGTGATCGACTTATGCCCGTGCCATAAGAATCTCGCAGCCACCATCAACACCGTGGGCCAAGATAGATGGGTGGGCCAACCCATGTATGATGTCAAAAATGCAACGACGCCAGGCTGCCGAAACAATAAGCCGCGGCTGCCCCGTGGACACTTTGCACAACAGAGTACCGCCCGAGGGACCCAACGGCACATCCTCGAGCACCACACCTGAGATCGCGGTATGATATGCCGGCATCTCCTCATCTACCAGCTGTGCTGCAGCCAAGGCGGAGTAGTCTACTCCGGAGGCCACGTCGAGAACGGCAGCGATGGTCGGGCGGACAGGTTACATTTACCAGCAATGTGCCGGATGTCAATGGTGATAGTGTTAGACGTGAGGTGGCGCTGCTGACAGGCAGATCACGGATCTGAGACCTTGGCAAATACAAATGTGAGTCCGTACCATAAGTGTTGTACCGCCAGGTGCAAGGCGAGCAGTTCCCGGTCGAATGCACTATAATGTTGCTCCGTCGGGTTCAGCTGGCAGCTGAAAAAGGCGAGAGGCCGCCAGTGACTGTGGGATGGCTGCTCCAACACGCCACCAACTGCAGGGTTAGAGGCTTCCATGGTAAGGGCTGTGGGGGCATCGGCCATGGACGGACAAGCATCGTCGCCCAAGCAAAGGATTTGTTCACCCCTTTGAACGCCGCCACAGTTCTAGCCACCGCCGGCACAAAGCAATGGTGGAAAGTAACCGTGGCCACAAATTCCTGGCGGCCCCTCATTGTGGAAGGCCGTGGGAACTGGTGAATTGCCTCGACTCTGTCCGGCTGAGGCACTGCACCGTGCTGCATCACCCGGTGGCCCAGAAAGTCGATGGCACTTACCAGGGTTGATGACCACACCGTGCTCACTGAGGCGCTGCAGCAACAAACGAAAGTGGGCGCAGTGCTCCTGCCGCGATCGACTCTCCATGAGGATGTCTTCCAGATAGATATACAGGAAGTCGAGGGCCGAGGGCTTCACCACTAAGTGCCGCCACAAAGCAATGGTATAATACATAGAGGAGAATGATAACTTGCTCTCCGCACTTTCCTTGATGCTGATGCAGGAAAAATATCATGACTATAATTGACCTTCCAGCCTTAATCCCACACCAAGATTCAGGTTAGACACGACTCGCCAGTTGTTGCAGATGTTTCATTGTGCCCAATACAAGAGCTATTCCTGCCTTTCTTAATAGCAGGATATAGCCGTAATTGCTTTCTTTGTTCCTCTACGAAGAGCAATGTTTGCTTCACTTGCATCTTGTGGTACCTCAGTTTCTTTAAGAGCTGCTGAAGGATTTTCCAGTGAACACCCTGCTTTACTTGAGCTTTACCAATGTAAATGAGACAATACTGTAGCTTTGCTTAGCTCTTACAAGGTGGGCTCCACATCTTACTCAGACAAGGATTGAACAGCTGATATTTGATCAGTGATATTTCTTTATTTTTACAATGATATTTTGGTAGTGATATTTCTTTCTTATGAATATAGTTCAGTATAGTGTTCAAACCAGTGTGACAACATGTAATGGCTTCATTACTGTGTGATTTGAGGCAGCATTGTCAACAGTATTGCCTAGAATTTTCAACATAACATTGTGTACGATGAAAAGTCATCCCAAGAACGCCAAAGGTTCCTATTCATCACACTAAAGAGGAAAATGTCTCAGCCTGGAAAGAATCAAATGGAAAACAGAAACTAAGTTTTTGCACAGTTGCATTTTAACTGTGCTATGGGTTAAAATCTCACCACTGTGTCATGAATGAACCATTATTCTGATAGATTTTCAAAATGCAGAGAAACTCACAGATTTATTATCTCTACCTACATTTATTCAGCATGTATTTGGTGCACAGCATCTCCTGGGCTTGATGCTGCCCTCCAATTCTGTACAAGTAATGTTTGCACATTCTCCCTGTGACCACATGGGTTTCTCAGGGGGCTTTGTTTCCTCTCACCTACCAAAGACAAGCTGGTTGATTGGTTGAAGATAGACAAAGAATGATAGAGCAACTCAGCGGAACGGTCAACATCTCTGGAGAGAAGGAATGGGTGGACAATTTGGGTTGAGACCCTTCTTCGGACAGATGTCAGGGGAGAGGGAGATACATAGATAACGACAAATGTAATGGAGATCAAGGAAAATGTAGAAAAGATCTTTGTTAGCTGGGAAAAGGTAACAACAATGCAAACTGAGATAAATTGTAGTCGGGGACAGTATGACTGGTCGGAGAACTGAAAAGAGGGAGGGATAGAGAGAGAGGGAAAGCAAGGGTTACTTGAAGTTAGAGAAGTCAAAGTTCATACCGCTGGGGTGTAAGCTGTCCAAGCAAATTATGAGGTGCTGTTCCTTCAGTTTGTGCTGGGCCTTACTCTGACAATGGAGGAGGTGCAGGACAGAAAGGTCAGTGTTGGAATGGGAGGTGGAGTTAAAGTCTTTAGCAACCGGGAGATCAGGTAGGTTAGAGCGGAGGTGTTCAGCGAAACGATCACCGATCCTGCGCTTGGTCTTGTCGATATATAGGAGTCCACACCTGGAACAGAGGATACAGTAGATGAGGTTGGAGTAGGTGCAAGTGAACCTCTGTCTCACCTGAAAAGACTGTTGGGGTCCTTGGACGGTGTCGAGGGTGTGTGGTGGGTGTGTCCTGGGGAGCCACGCAGGTCCAATCCACCCACCGAACAACCGCACTGCCGCAAACGGGAACGCACCCCGGAGAAGTCGGGTGGCGAGGACTGTCTGTGCCGAATGAGTGATGATGGCGAGGAGACTCTTGGTGGCGGCAATGAGTTCCTCAGTAGGACCATGCGCCTCGATGGCAGTGGGGCCTCAGCGGAGTTGTGGGTGGGGTTTGTGATCGATCCGCGATTAATTATTAATTATTAACGGTCGATGAGCATGGGGGGTGGGGGTGGGGGGGGGGGGGGAGGGGATGAAAATGGGGACCCGGTGTGGGGGAGGGGGTAGGGCACTCTAGTTTAGAATCCTCTGCCCAGGAAATAAGTCTGTGTTTATTTGTTCTGGTGAAGGCGCTGTGTGCACGACCGCCAGACAACAATCGCTTGTCTTTTTCTTTTTGTTTTCATGTACCTTGTGTGTTGTGACTGGTGGCAGACCAATTTCCCTCCAGAGATGAATAAAGTTTTATCGTATCATATCGTTATAGGGACAGGCGATGCCTCCTGCGGTTGCAGGGGAAATATCTAGGCAGGTGGTGTGCATCTCCTGCGATTGCAGGGGAAAGTTTATTAGTTTCGTTTTGAGATATAGCATGGGAACAGGCCCTTCAGCCCATGTATTCCTGCTTTCACTTGCACTTCCTACAGATTAAGACCAATTTAATGAAGCCAATTAACCTACAAACCTTTGGGAGGAAACTGGAGCACTTGAAGGAAACCCACATCGTCACAGGGAGAACGTGCAAACTCCAAACAGACAACACCTAAGTTTAGGGTCCCTGGCACTGTGAGGCAGCAGCTCTACAAGCTGCACCCCTGTGCCTCCATTGTTGTGAAACAGTAGGAAAATTAGGATGAAGTTAATGGGTATGAGAAAGCGATGGGTTAGATGGTTATAATTGGGGGCAATTGGAATGCTCTGAGAGCCAGCAAAGAATTCAGGGGCCAAAGGCTTTCCTTCCGCATCATAAATCATATAGAGCATCAAGCACAGATGCGTAATTATTGACACTTACCTCAGATGCTGTAATTTGTGATAGTATCAGAATTCAAAATTACATTTTAATAATTAATTTTAATGTTAGACATTTGCGGCTTCATTTACACAAACCTGAACAGTTGATCGCTGTATTTATATAATAGTTCCTTTTTCTTAACCATGTTTTACTTATTTATATTGTACTATTAAAGTCAAATCGATTTCTGGCAACTTGCATCAACAAAAACTTTTTATTTAAAATATTACATTAGCATAGCACAATACATCATGGTACTTTACAGGAGAGTAGTCAAAATACTAACTTCAATGAAGCAGCTATTAGGGTAACTGATCAAATGCTTGGATAAAGAGGCAAGTTTTATGAAGGGTTTTGAAGCAAAAGAGTTGTTAGGCTTGCAATCTGCACCATAGAAGATGTTACACAATGTAAAAAAAATTGGAAACTATTTTAACTGTACCTGCAGATTTTACCAAATTGTTGATAGAGAAGATAGTTCCCCTATAGTTTAATCTGATCTGGCCTGAATGTGACCAGTTCCACACCACCGTGATGAACCTAATGCTCCTGTCCCTCATGGGTGATTTTTTAGGTGACTACAGACGACTAGGCTGTCGCCACATGGTCGCCGGGGTGTCACCTATATGGTCTTCTCAGTCGCTCAAAGAGTCGTACCTTTTTTATGGTCGCCACTGGAATTTGAAATGTTCAAAATGTTTCGGCGACAGTCGACGCCCGTGGGCTTGACGCCTACGATCATAGCCTGACAAAGGTACTGTCGCTAGAATGACGTAGGTTGTCGCCAGGATGACGAAGGTTGTCACCAGTGTTGAATTTGGTGAATTTCATTGGTGACTAGCTGCGTTAACCTACGTCAACCGGCGACAGGTATGACTATGACAGTCGCCGGCATTCGCCGAAAAAATCGCCTAAGTGGGACAGGCCCATAAGGCTTCCCAAGCAATTAACAATTATCTTGTCAATAGTTCTGACATATAAATTCACAGGAAGTGGGTCGAAGTAAAAGGAAGGTCACATTTTGTCTTATCTTTTTTTTTGCAGTATTTTGCTACTCTCCTTTTAAGATTCAGCGGATGGCTAACCCTAATTGGAGTTAGCGAAGATAGTTTCTGCACTGTACACTTATATGACTCTATGAAATTCTATGAAAGACAGTGCAAATACTATATTTGTAGTAACTTTTGTATTCACAATAATACGCATTATGGAGTAAATTTAAAAAATGAGTTCTAAAGAAAATATACTTGGTATTGGTTTATTACCATCACAAGTATGGAGATACAGTGACAATATTTGTTTGCGTGCTGTCCAGTTATCTCACTATACAGTGGCTTGCAAAAGTTTCCATACCCCTTGAACTTTTCCACATTTTGTCACGTTACAACCACAAACGTAAATGTATTTTATTGGGATTTTATGTGAAAGACCAACACAAAGTGGCGTATAATTGTGAAGTGGAAGGAAAATTATACATGGTTTTCAAATTTTTTTACAAATAAAAAACTGTGTGGCGTGCAAAAGTATTCAGCCCCCTTTACTCTGATACCCCTAAATAGAATCCAGTGCAACCAATTGCCTTCAGAAGTCACCTAATTAGTAAATAGAGTCCACTTGTGTGTAATCTAATCTCAGTATAAATACAGCTGTTCTGTGAAGACCTCAGAGGTTTGTTAGAGAACATTAGTGAACAAACAGCATCATGAAGCCCAAGGAACACACCAGACAGGTCAGGGATCAAGTTGTGGAGAAGTTTAAAGCAGGGTTAGGTTATTAAAAAAATCCCAAGCTTTGAACATCTCACGGAGCACTGTTCAATCCATCATCCGAAAACGGAAAGAGTATGGCACCATTGCAAACCTACCAAGACATGGCCGTCCACCTAAACTGCAGACCAACAGGCCGGGCAAGGAGAGCATTGATCAGAGAAGCAGCCAAGAAGCCTATGGCCTGCAGAGATCCACAGCTCAGGTGGGAGAAACTGTCCACAGGACAACTATTAGTCGTGCACTCCACAAATTGGGCCTTTATGGAAGAGTGGCAAGAAGAAAGCCATTGTTAAAACAAAGCCATAAGAAGTCCCGTTTGCAGTAAGCCATGTGGGGGACACAGCAAACATGTGGAGGAAGGTGCTCTGGTGTGATGAGACCAAAATTGAATACTATTCACTATAAGAACTCCTGTGCTCCTATTTGAGTAGGACAAGTGGATAATTTTTATCTATCCGCGAGAGGGAAGGGCATAGATTTAAACTTCCCATTGGTCGGCAGTACTTCCACCAGTGCAGTTATCCCTCACCCTTGATTTTGTGCTCCAGGTTGCCCGAGTTGGATATGAACTTCTGACTCAAAGACTTACGTGTGGACAGGGCAAGTGGAGGGAGCGCTGGCTATGTGAAATTCACACTGTGCAAAACCAAGGTGATACAGACACACACCGCGATGAACAGGAAGGTTGGCGCTGTAATTAAGACTTTGAAAGCACAGTGTACGGTAATTCCTTTAAAAGAGGAGGGGGGAGAAGGGGGGAGAAGGAGTGGAGACAACTTTTAAGAAGCCAGAGCTACACGGCTGTGAAGCTCGGCGGACATTTAACAATACCAGTCAGTCATCCTTGGTTCTGAAAACTACTGCTTACTTTTATTTTCCCCAATTAGCCAATGAGCACTGGCTACAACCTACGGGAACCTTTGACCTCCTGACAATCCACTAGGACCTCCTGGCAACCCACCTATGGCACGTGAATTCTCATGTTTAACATGTCAACATGTAGAAAAATATGCGGCAACCATAATGAGGCCACAACTAGTTTCCAGAACTCCTCACGACCATAAAGGCGAATTCCCGGAAACCACCCGCGAACATGTCGCAACCATGTGGTGACTGCAGAGTCTCCTGCAGTTGACTAAAAAGTCGCCTAAGTGGGGCAGGCCCATAAGGCTGACAGTTACATAATGCAGAAAACTCCAGAGCAAGGCTACATTTGAGTGGTTTGCACAAACTGTTGTGTGACTGGGGAAGGGGGGGGGAAGGGAGTGGCAAGGGAAGGGGGGGGAGGGTCAGGGGAGAGCAGTTCCCCATAAGACTCCCAGTTCTTGGCCATACAGTTATTAAGCAATTGTGCAGAAAATACAGTGGGTCACCTACGAAACACAGGTATAAAACCACGGAAAAATAGGTGCAGGAGTAGGCCATTCGGCCCTTCGAACCGGCACCGCCATTCAATGTGATCATGGCTGATCATCTAAAATAAGTACCCTGTTGCTGCTTTTTCCCCATATACCCTGATTCCTTCAGCACCATGTGCTACATCTCTCTTGAAAACATCCAGTGAAATGGCCTCCCCTGCCCTCTGTGGCAGAGATTTCCACATATTCACAAATCTCTGGGTGAGAAATTCCACATCTCAGTCCTAAATGGCATACCCATTATCCTTAAACTGTGACCCCCCTGGTTCTACATTCCCCCAACAATGGGAACAAGTGTCCTGGATCTAGCCTATCCAATCCTTTAAGAATTTTATATGTTTCTGATGGTATACCCGGTCGTGTTCTAAAAACCTGTGCGGACCAACTGGCTGAAGTTTTTAACGGACATTTTCAATCTCTCACTTCTGAGGTCTGAAGTTCCCACCTGCTTTAAAAGGGCATCAATTATACTGGTGCCCAAGAAGAGCAAGGTGACATGCCTCAATGACTATCGACCAGTGGCACTAACGTCTGTGGTGATGAAGTGCTTTGAGGGGTTGATCATGGTGCAAATCAACTCCTACCTCGACAAAAACCGGGACCCTCTGCAGTTCGCTTACCGCCACAACAGATCAACGGTGGATGCAATCTTGCTGGCTCTCCACTCTGCTCTGGACCACTTGGACAACAAAAACTCATATGTCAGGTTGTTATTCATTTGTTATAGCTCGGCATTTAATACAATCATCCCCTCCAAGCTGGTTACCAAACTCGCAGAACAGTGTCTCTGCGCATCCCTCTGCAATTGGATCCTCGACTTCCTCATTCACAGACCACAGTCAGTTAGTATTGGTGGAAATGTGTCAGCCTCAACAATCAGCACGGGAGCAAGGCTGCGTGCTCAGCCCCCTGCTGTACTCATTCTACACTTATGACTGCATAGTCGGTCATAGTGCGAACTCCATCATCAAGTTCGCTGACGATACCACGGTTGTGGCACATAGCACTGATGGGACAAGTTAGAGTACAGAAGTGAGATCGACCGACTGACCAAATGGTGCCAGCACAAGAACCTGGCCCTCAACACCAGCAAAACCAAGGAACTGATTGTGGACTTTGGAAGGGGGAGGATGGGGGCCCACAATCCCGTTTATATCAACGGGTCGATGGTGAAAAGGGTCAAGAGCTTCAACTTCCTGGGTGTGCACATCTCTGAAGATCTCTCCTGGTCCGAGAACACTGATGCAATCATAAAGAAAGCACATCAGCTCCTCTACTTCCTGAGAAGATTACGGAGTGTCGGTATGCCAAGGAGGACTCTCTCTAACTTCTACAGGTGCACAGTGGAGAACACGCTGACTGATTGCATCGTGGCTTGGTTTGGAAACTTGAGCGCCCTGGAGCAGAAAAGACTACAAAAAGTGGTAAACACTGCCCAGTCCATCATCAGCTCTGACCTCCTGTCCATCAAGGGGATCTATCAGAGTTGCTGCCTCAAAAAGGATGGCAGCATCATCAAGGACCCACACCATCCACGCCATACACTCATCTCCCCACTATCTTCAGGTAGAAGGTACAGGAGCCTGAAGACTGCAATGACCAGTTTCAGGAACAGCTTCTTCTCCACAGCCATCAGGCTATTAAACTCGGCTCGGAAAAAACTCTGAACATTAATAGCCAATAATCTGTTTATTTACACTTTTAATTATTCATGTGTGTATATATTTATCCAATAGTATATGGACACACTGATCTCTTCAGTATTCGTGCCTACTATATTCTGGTGTGCTAAAGTAAAGCAAGAATTTCATTGTCCTATCAGGGACACATGACAATAAAACTCTCTCCCTCTCTCTCTCTTGAGATACCCACTCATCCTTCTAAATTCCAATGAATACAAGCCCAGTCAACCCATTCTTTCATCATATGTCAGTCTGGCCATCCCAAGAATTAACCCAGTGAACCTACGCTGCATTTCCTCAATAGCAACAATGTCCTTCCTCAAATTAGGAGACCAAAACTGCACACAATACCCCAGGTGTGGTCTCAGCAGGGCCCTGTTAACTACTTGCATCGATACTCAACTCCTCTTGTTATAAAGGTCAACATGCCATTAGCTTTCTTCACTGCCTGCTGTACCTGCATACTTACTTTCAGTGATTGATGTACAAGGACACCCAGGTCTCGTTGCACTTCCCCTTTTCCTAACCTGAGACCATTCAGATAATGAACTGCCTTCCTGTTCTTGCCACCAAAGTGGATAGCTTCACATTCATCCACATTATACTGCATCTGCCTCTTCACAGTTCACTCTGCCACACAGCTTTGTGTCAAATTCGCTGATGTTACTTTTAATTTCTTCATCTAAATCATTAATGTATATTATTATGCAATCCCAGTACGGAGCCTTGCGGCATCCCACCAGTCACTGCCTGACATTCTGAAAGGGACCCGTTAATCCCTACTCTTTGTTTCCTGTCTGCCAACCAATTTTCTATCCATGTCAATACCCTACCACCAATACCATGTACTCTAATTGTGCCCACTGATCTCCTGTGTGGGACCTTATCAAAGACTTTCTGAAAGTCCAGGTACACGGCATTCACTGGCTTGAGAATTTTACTTCCTCAAATAATTCTAGAAGATTAGTCAAGCAAGATTTCCCCTTCGTAAATCCATCTTCGTAAATCCATGGCATGCATCTGCCCACTCACCCAACCTATCCAAGTCACCCTGCAGCCACATAGCATCCTCCTCGCAGCTCGCCCTGCCACCCAGCATTGTGTCATCCGCAAACTTGGAGGTATAAACTCCCAATAATATGTTAATGCAACTGTTGACAAACGAGACACAAACCATATATACAGTTGTAATTCGATGAATGAAAATGTGCCATCTGCATTAGTACTTTTATGCAGCAATACATTGAGAGTCAAGAGGTTATGCCATGGTAAGTTCAGTCCACCAAAAGGTCGGCTGGAAGGTTATAGTGGTGGGGCACAACTGAATAGGTATTGAGGGTTTTTGGGATCATTCATGTTCTGACCAGTATTGTGTTTGAGGCTGGGTTTAGGAGTAGGCTTTTCCAAGATGGTGCAGGAGTTGATACCCAGTTCCATCCAAACATTTGCCTGAATGCAGGAAGTAGACTGGCTCTGGCCTGCCAGTGACACCGAGGCTGCAGGTCAGAGGGTTTTAATTTGTTCTGCTCTTCT